>QJOB01000480.1:0-13839 GCA_004155035.1 Monosporascus sp. 5C6A | reverse complement strand
TATATGCAATAAATTTAATTTATTAGTATTTATTGTTAATTTTTAATTTTCGTTTTCGTTGAAAATAAATTTAAAAATTAACACTAAATAACAATAAATACCAAGAGTAAAATAAAAAATTTTTTATTATAAATTAATACGTATGGTTTAATAATATAAAATTTACAAATGGTTACCGATTATACGTAACGTAAAACTTAATTAAAGTAGCGAAATTTAAACATATATAACTTATAAGTAACAAGCAAAAAGTTAAAGCTTTTAGTACTTTTAAATTTATAACTTAACAAATAATATAAGTATAGTTAACTAAAAATATTTTTATACGTATAAAAGTGTTAAGTTATATTGGGAAATAGTTATTGAATTTTAATTAATAAATTCGCTTAAATAAAAAGCAAAAGTATCTGTATGTATGTTTTGAAAACAAACAAACTATAAGCCAAATTTTCAAAAGTTCTACATTTCTTAGTAATTTAACTAAATTAATACATTTAATTTAGGAAAATAATGAACTATAATATTTCCGTTAATTTAAAAGACTTTAAGATTAAAATAAATAAGTTTATTATGGTATTAACTTAATAAGTTAAAATTATAATTTGCAATTTTCAAAAATCGGGCTTTAAATAACATATTCATAATTTAGTTTTTTAAAGAAATAACTTTAGTTATTAGTTATTTGTAATTACTAACTATTTAAAATGTAGTTAGTTAGTAACCTGACTAAAACTATTTTAGTTAGTTAGTTATCTGATTAAAATAACAGTAGTTACTGATTAATTAGTAATGAATTACAAAATAACTAATAATTACAAATTACAATTACAACTCTGCTTAATATCTTCTTATACGATAACTTTTTAAACGGTTTTTATAATTAGAATAAATTGCATATTTTAATTCCGTGCCTTATTTCGATTCCGATTAATACGTAGTTGTTGATAAGCTTCGGCCCTAGCAAACATTATACCCGTTAGCTACGCTTTAGCAGGATTTTTAAAAGCCTTATAAATAATAGCTTTATACGGTAAACTTTAAAAATAAATATTAAAAACGTATAAAAAGCTTTGTAAGCTCTTATTAGTTTTACGCTTAGGAATTTTAACTTCGATCGTTTTTATAGCTTTTAAGTTTCTATTTATTAAAATAGCAGCTAAATACGATATGTTACGTAACTTTTAATATACGATACCGGTTTTCCGTAACGGGAAAACTTACGTAAAAATTATTACGTTTATAATAATTAATCTCGATAGAAATACCAGATTACTTAATGCCGTCGACGTTACTATCGATTTAGAAAAAAATTTATAAGAAAATCGAATTCGACTTTTTATTTTCGGATATTACCTAAGTTTTTAAAATAAAAATAACCGACTTTTTAAATAACTTATATTAGGTAATTATATTGCGGCAGAAACATTATTAGTAAAACAAAAAGCGCATAATAACGACGGGTTTAATAGTTCCGTAATGTAATTATTAAAATTATATATATTAAAGGGATATAAACGATAAGTTGCCCGGCTGTATAAAATAACAAAAAGCTTCCAGAATTCCGACAAAAATCGATGTAGATAAAAACGGAACTGGGTAGTTTGGAATTACATTAAAGATACCTGCAAAACGGAAAGATATTAATCAAGCATAAGAATTAAAGTCGTAATTTATTATTTTATCCGATTTTATATGTACGGTTACATTTTTTCGAAAAAAAGATTTAACTTTATAAATTAATAAATTAATAATTATAACGTACCATACGGGCGAGCAGTATATACGGGCGAATTATAAAAAGTTTTATTTTTAATATTTAATTTTATTTATTTATATATTAATAATTATAATATAGAAAAACTTATTAAAAAAGCAAAAATAAGCCTAGTCGTTTAGGTTAAAAAGTAAAATCCCAAACTTAATTATAAGACTTTTTATTTTATTTATACTGTTTTATTAATTATTTTAAAAACGTAAATTAACAGTTAACCCGCCTAAACCGATATTATCTTTAGTTTGCAAATATTAATGCTAACCGAAAAGAAATCTATTATTGAAAAAATCTTTTATATAAATATACGAACGTTTTTTTATCAGGTTTTAACATTTTAAAAATATGGGGAATTTACTGCTTATTTAACATACCGTAAAACGCGTCGGAATTAATTAAGCGTTAAGATTTGTTCGACGGCAAAAAGAACTCCCAACGCGATTAAATCGAAGAATTAATTATTAAAGGCTATTATACGAATATTTAAAAGTATTTTGAAAATACTTTAAATTAGTTCGGGTTATAAGTATAAAATACGGTATTAAAAAAATTAATAACTTCGATAAAACAAGTTTTTTAATAAGGGTTTTGATTATAGGCGGTATAATAATTACGAACGTTAAGAAAATATAGAAATTTTAATAAACGTAATAAAATAATCGAAAATAAGGTATAATTATATAAAATTTTTAATCACCAATTTAAGTTATATTATTATTTATTATTTTAACGGGAATAATCTATTTAAATTTTTAAAATTACGATAAGTTATTACTTATTTCTTAAAAAAATAAAAGCATTTATAATAATTAAATAATAACCTAATTAAACTTAAAATGAATTTATTATTTCGATAAACATATTTAAATACGTATGAAAAAACGAAACGTTTTTTTATTTTCGACGGTTACGAAAGTTATTATTTGATAAAATTCGAAAAAATATTACGCAAATAACGGTTTGTTTTGTTTATTAATATTTTCTTGTTTCATTTTTTAATTTTAACCTTTCGACGTATTTTATTTTTCCGTTTTAAAACGCGCTTATGGGTTTTATATCGAAAATTTAATACGACCTTATTATATTTATACCGTTAAAGAATTTTTGCCGGTTCATACGACGCGTTTAAAACTGCTATAACGTACGACAATAATAAATCCTGTTTTACCAAAATTAGATTTATTTAATTTAATTTTAATAACGTTTTTTCCGATTTAAAAACTCTTCTAGTTATATTTAAGCCGACCGTTTCGCCCTTAACTTTACCGGTTCTATTTGTTCTCTACCTTTGAAAACTTTTCGAAATATACAAAAACCGAAAAAATAAGAACGATATTTACAGAAAATAATTAAAGATTACTGGAAGAGCTCGCCGGTTAAATCGGGTTAAATCTTTATCAAAAAATAACGGAATATTTTTATATAAAAGGTTTTTTTAAAAGCCGTAAATTAAGCCAAACGGAATATTTTTTAAACAAACGTTAAAAAACTAAAAAGAAACGTTTTTAAAAAGGAAAAATACTTATTATACAAGAAGAAATCAGCTTTTTTAGCCGGAAAAAGAAATTTAAAAAAAGATAGAACTAACAACGGTTAAAAATAATCGTCGCAAAAAGGTTAAAGCGAAAAAAAATATAACATTTACAGCAAGCACGGATAAAATATACGTATTTATAGAAAAACTGTAAATACGTCTAACAATGAAAAATCTAATTAATTTAATTGAATTTATCGTATTTTATTGGTCTTTTGGAATTGTTAATATAAAAGACTAAAAGATATACAGCTTGTCCGTATATACGGCTCGCTGATATAATATATTAATTTATTTCATATTATTTTGTTACGTTTATATAAGGTTTTTACGTTTTACGACGTTTGTAATTGTTATATTACATGTTATTAAATGGTTTATTAAAATCCTTGTTTTATTAAAATTATGAATAATCTTTTCTTGCAATACCGTATTTTACGATTATAATCCGAACTAATTTAAATTATTTATAAAACACTTTTAAAATTGTATTTGAAAATTTTTATTAATCGATTTTTTGATTTAAACGTATTGTGCGTTTTTTTATTATCGAATAAAGTTTGACATCTAGTTAATTCTAACGCGTATTATAACGTAATAAAAAGTATTAAATTTGTTATATTTTTAATATGTTAAAACTAGATAGAAAACGTTTGCGTACTTAAGTTAAACATTCGATCGATGATCGATTTCTTTTCGGTTAACGTTAATTTGCGGAAATTTTTAAAAAATATCGGTTCGGTTAAATATACCATGATATCGCGTTGTTCAAATCGATACAAGTTTTTATATATAAAACTAATTTTCGCATAATTAAGTTTCGGAATTTTCTTTTTATCTAAACGGCTAAGTTTACTTTGTTTTTTTATAAGCCGTTTCATATAATTATTGTTGGAAAATAAATAATTATAATTAAACGGATACCAAGTTGGAAAATCCGGCCAGGACGATTATATCACCAGTTTGCTAATATAATACGTTATTAGAAATAATAAAATTCGATAATTTCATAAATTAAAAGTTTATAAAATAAACGTAAACCGTGAAAAACCATTTGAAGAGTTATCGTGTTCGAAGATACTGGGTATAGTATCTGTCGTGGAAAATTATCGTGGAATGATTTCTGTGTATTGGCTCAGCCTTATTTTCCAGGCTTGAATCTTTATTTTACCATGCATAAAATAAACGTAAATATTTTAATTAACATATTACATAAGCGAATTGGATATAGAAACAAATCGGATGCTTTTTGTAATATGTTACTTAATTAATTCTAATTACTTATTTTTTAATAATTATAATATAAAACGATTTATAAAAGTTTTTAAAATGGATTTAACTATTTAGATTAAAAAAACAACGCGAAACTTAATTATAAAAACTTAAGTTTTATTTATAACGTTTAATAATTTTATTTTAAAAGTCCTATTTAACGGTAAAGCTTTCCGATTTAATACCGGCGTTAATTCGTGAAAATTAATATTAACCGAAAAAAAAAACCATTATCGACCGAATTTTTAATTTAAATATAGGAACGTTTCCTATCCGGCTTTAACATATTAGAAACATCGCGAATCTGTTATTTATTTAACGTGTTACCGATTACGTCGGAATTAACTAGGCATTGAACTTTATTTAACGGCAAAAAAAAAATTAAAACGCGTTTAAAACAAAAAATTAACTATTAAAAAGTATTATGCGAAAATCCGGAAATATTTCGTAAATAATCCAAATTAATTAGGGTTATCATTACAAAATACGGTATCGTAAAGAAAAATATTTATAACTTTAACAAAACAGGTTTTTTAATAAAGCTTTAAATAATATACGGTATAATAGTTATAAACACCGAAAAAAGTAAAAAGATTTATACAAACATAACAAAACAATCGAAAGTAACTAAAAATTATATAAATTGTTAATTCGTAAAATTAGGTTATATTATTATTTATTTTTTTGATAGAAAAAAATTATTTTAAATTTAATATCGCAATAACTTATTACCTATTAATTAAAAAAATCGCAATTACTTATGTTAATTAAATAACAAACGAATTAAGCTCAAAATAAATTAAGCATTTCGATAAATATATTTAAATATATAGGGAAAAAACAAACATCTCTTTATTTTTAACGACTACGAAAATTATTATTAGATAAAATTCGAAAAATATTATGCGAATTACGATATTATTACGTTTTATATATTTTCTTATTTTTCTTATCGGCTTTAACCTTTCGACGTATTATGTTTTTCCGTTTTAAAACGCGTTTATGCGTTTTATATCGAAAATTTAATATAACGTTATTATATTTATATTGCTATAAATAAAACTTTTTAACCGGTTTTTACGACGCGTTTAAAACCGGTATAACCTCTGATAATATTAAATCCAATTGTGTTAATATTAAATTAATTTTATTTAAATTTTATACCATTTTTTCCGATTTAGGAATTTCTTTAATTAGATTTACGCCAACCATCTCGCCGTTTACCTCCGTTAATTCCATTTTTTCCTTACCGTTAAAAAATCCCGAAATATATAAAAAACAAAAAAACAAAACCGATATTGATAAAAAATATTAAAAATTACCAGGAAAGCTCGCCGACAAAGATAATTAAATCGGTTAATTTTTTAATAAAACATAACCTGAAATTTTTATACAAAAACGTTTTTTTTTAAAAATACCAAATTACGGAAACCAACAATTTTTTTTAATAAACGCTGAAAAACGAAAAGTAAACGTTTTCAAAACAAAAATTACTTATTATACAAAAAAAAAATTTGCTGGCCGAAAAGAAAAGTAATAAAAAGCGCAGTTAACAACAGCTGAAAAAAATCGTCTTAAAAAAATTAAACCGAGAAAACGGAAATATAACATTTACGGCAAGCCCGGGCATAATACACGTACTTATAAAGATACTATAAATTCGTTTAACACGAAAAATCCGGTTAATTTAAATTAATTTTATTTGGATTTGTTATTACGAAATGTTAAAAAATATATAATACGCTTATATATCCGACTTACTTATATAGTATGTTATATAATTAATTAAACACTTAATCTTTAATTAATACCGTTTTAATAACCGTCTTTTAAATAATATATTTACAATACGCTCTGTTTTAAACAATCGTAATTTTTAATTTTTTTATAATTAGTAACTATTAAGTTACTTATAATATATTATAAATTAATAACTTATCTAAAATTACATTAATTGCTTAATAATTACAAATTAATTATAAATTATAGACCGTATTATTAATCTTATATACCGGTATATCTTTAAAATTGATATTACTTTTAATTCGTAAAAATTAAAAGCAAGCGAATTTTTTTATCAACCGAATTTTAAGCTTAAATACGCGAACGTTTCTTATCCGGTTTTAACATGTTGAAAATATAATAACGAATTGTCGACCTTTATTAAACGGTGAAAAAAGAATAAAACGCGTTTATATTGAAAAATACATTATTAAAAGATATTACTTAAAATTTTCATAAATATTTCGTAAATAATTTAAGCTAATTTGAGCTACATTTACAAAATACGGCGTTATAAAAAAAGGCATATTAATAACTTCAATAAAACGAAAGTATTTATATATTTTTTAATATTATACGATATAATAATTATAAATACCAAAACATTTGAAAAACTTAAATATACGTAATAAGCTAATTAAAAACAAAGTATAATTACAGAGATTATTAATTATAAAATTAAATTATGTCGTATTTATTATTTTAACTGAAAACTTTTATGTTAAGTTTTAATATTGCAGTAATGTATTATTTATCAATTAAACATCTAATATTAAATATAAAATATAGATAACAAACGAATTAAGTTTAAAATAAATCAGGTATTTGGATAGATACATTTGAATATATACGAAAGAAACTAAGGTTTTTTTTTCCGATAGTTACAAAAGTTATTATTTGATAAAATTCGAAAAGTATTACGGGAATAACGCCATGATTATGGTTTATGTACTTTTTAATTTTTTTCGGTTTTATTTTTAAACGTATTTGACTTTTCCGTTTTAAAACTTGTTTATGCGTTATTTAACGAAACTTTAATGTAAAATTAATATACTTTTATTGTTAAAAGAAATTGCGCCGGTTTTTTCGACGCGTTTAAAATTGCTATAACGTTTAATAATATTATATCCTGTTTTGCAAAAATTGAAATTTGTTTTATTCGATTTTAATAACCTTTTTTCCGATTTAAGAGCTTTTTAAATTATATTTACGTCAACCATTTTGCCGTTTATTTCAGCCGGTTTTATCTTTTGTATATGCGGAAACTTTGAGATATATATATATATATAAACGGAAATAATATTTAATAATACTTTACTAAAAGAACTTGCCGACGCAAAATATTTAATTTAGTTAAGTCTTTAACAAATTTTAGCTTAATATTTTTATAAAAAAAGGTCTTATTAAAAAAAGCTATTAAATTATATAAACCCAATTTTTAAAAATAAAGATAAAAAATTGAAAAAAAAATATTTTCAAACGATAGTATTTACATATAAAAAATATAAAGCTTTTGCAGGCGAGGAAAAAGTAATAAGAAATCATACTTAATAACGGTTAAAAGACATTACTATAAAAAAATAGAACGAAAAAACGGAAATATAACGTTTATGACAAATAGTGATATAATGCGCGTATTTGGAAAGAAACTGTAAATACGTTTAACTACAACGAATATAATTAATTTAATTTAGTTTAATATATTATAGTTATTTTATGTAAAATTTGGTTTTAAAAAGTATTTAAAATTATCTAGTAAATTTATATTTCGGTTAAACTTTATTAATGCGTTAAACATAGTTGTATTATAGCAAGAAAAATTAATCGTTTTTGTTTTTTATATTAGTTATAATACTAATTTTTTAGTTATTATCATAACTTTAATGACACTGGAAATAACTTTTTTATTTTTATTAATAATTTATATAAAATATAAAAATATAATATAACTACAAACTGTGAAATAGTTAACTTTATTAAAAAGGTAGAGATTCCACAATATTAAAAGTTTAGAAATGTTTAATAAAAGAAAATACGAAACAGAAAAAAAATTGAAAAATAAAAAAGGAAAAAGATGTCAAAATTATAAATAACTTTTCAAAAATATAAAATAAAAACTTATTTTCTATGGAATAAAAAACTATATATAAATACCTTTAGTTATAATATATTTATATTTTTAAAAGGTTTAAAAATGGGGTTAAAGTATAAGAAAACTTAATAAAATAGTTGAAATTAAAAGCTGTAACTAAAAAGCTCAATTCTTTTTAAAAAAAACTCTAAATTACCGAATAAATTAAGAAACTAAATTAAAACACGTTTTATTATATGTTAATAACTAACCTTTAATAATTTAAATTTTACACATACTAACTTAATAGAAGTATCGTATGATTTTATTAAAATAACAAAATTTAAATATATATAAGTTATAAACAATACTTAAGAATTTAAAAGTTTAAATTTTTAAAATTTATAAATTGATAGATAAAATAAGTTAGTTAATTAAAAATCTCGTTTATATATATTAAAACGTTAAAATATATAAAAATCATTATAAAATCTTAATTTATAACATTATAAAAATAGAATCTTTAAAAATCTTAAATTTATTAAAATATAACTAAAAAAATAAGGTTTATATAAAAAAATTAATATCTAATACTTTCGTTATATAAAAAAGATTTAAATTTTTATAATTAATTATATTAACGTATTAACGTTATATACAAACTTTCCGTTTATATAAACCCGTTGTTTATTTTTTAACAACTCGTAATAACCAATTTAAATGATTTAATTATTACGTAATAAATCCATTTTAATTAAGTATTCTCTATCGCTAACTATATTTACAACTTTAAATCAAATGTGCGCATTATATTAAACCTTGCTGCTGTTATATATTATAATAATAATATTTTCTTTTCTTAAACTTTTTATTACCGATTATATAAAATAATTATTAACATTAATTTTTATTACCGTTTTTTCTGTCGTTTTAATAAACTTATTTATTGCATATAATGAATGGTTTTCTCTATTAGAACCGTTTGTGTTAAGAATTTAAATATATAAAATCGAATTGTTATTTCAATAAGTTCTACGATACGCGCCTTGGAACGTACCCTATAACAAGCCTTACAGCCTTGCCCTACCGCCTTATAACGCGCTTTGCAACCTTCCAATACGACGTATTTTGCGAATATCTTCCACGTATTAAAGGCGGACCAAAAAAATTCGAGTATATAAGTTGGAAATCCGGTCAGTAATCGTTTTCTTGTTGATTAATTATTAATATTTTCGAAATGTGGATAATATTAGATTAAGTGCGTTAAGAAATAATGGGTTGCGAACCGGTTAAAAAATAAAAAAAAAAATGAAATAACGTTTGTTATAAATAAGCTTTAATATAAGTGAGTGCATTTATTTTAAAATTACAAGTACGATTTACGATTAAAAAATACGGTTAATTTAAATGGATTTATGGCGTTATAATTAAGTTATTTGAATTAATTATAGCGAACTGCTAAAAACAAGCGGCGAGCTTGTATAAGCGGTAAGCTTTATGTAAAACGTTAATTTATAAATTATAAATTATAAGAAGGGATATTTAAGAAACCCCGGATTTTAAATAAATTATTAAAGCTTTAGATTTAAAAGAAATAATTGTAAATTCGTTTATAGTTATTATCTATTTGATTATGTATACATTATAACTATTTACTAGTTAATTAATATTTAATAACTTAATTAATAATTACAAATTAATTTAAAATTACATTTTATATTAACAACTTTATAGAATGTAAGTTTATTTAATTTAGCGGAGTCTTTTTTTAAAAAAAACCCCTTGTCGTATAAAAAATATTAAGTTATTTTTATCAAAAAATTAACCGATTTAGTTCTTTTTTATATACGAACTCCCTTATAAATGTTTAATTTTTTTCTTCAAGTATTATTTCCGTCTTTTTGTTTTTTTCAATATTTCAAAGGGTTTTCGATAGTACCGAAAAAATGGAACCGGTAAAAGTAAACGGCTAAACGGTTAACGTAAATATAATTAAAACAATTTCCAAGTCGGAAAACACGTTATTAAATTAAACTAAATAAATCCAATTTTAAAGAAACCGGATTTAATATTATTAAACCTAATAATAGGTTTAAATCTATCGTAAAAACCTGATATGGTTTTTCCTGTCTTGCTGGAAAATACCTTCCCTGCTGAAGGGATAACGTTTCGAAACGTTTTAAAAACGTTACGAATAAAATGCAAACAAGACCTAGGTTAACAAAACGGTTGTCCGTTTTGAAATAGCTTCCTTTTAAACAATTAATCAACTGGGATTTGTTTTTCCAAAACCGGCGAAAAAACTGGTTTTTCGCGATAGAAGTATAATAACGTTATGTTAAATTTTCGATATAAAATGTATAAATACATTTTAAAACGAAAAAATAAAATACGTCAAATAATTAAAACTAATAAAGGAAAAAAATATGCAAAACGTTATAATATTGTTATTTACATAATATTTTTCGAATTTTATTAAATAATAACTTTCGAAATTATAGATAACGTTTTAAACAAGCAAACGAGCTAGATAAGCGAACGAGTCACTTTTTTCAAATCTTTAACCTTTTAACTTTAATTATAGATTTCTTAACAACAATAATATGGAACGTTTTACAAAAGAAATTAAGATAAACTTAGCTATTTAAGTTAAAAAACATAACCCGAAACTTAACTTTAAAAAGCTACATTTTATATATGATATTCCCGAATCGACTTTAAAAGTACGATATTACGGTCGATACGCCCAAGTCGATATTATTCTTAATTCGTAAAAATTAACGCCGACCGAAAAAAATCGATTATCGACCGAATCCTTAACCTAAATACGCGAACGTTTCTTATCCGGCTTTAATACGTTAAAAATATAACGAATTTGTTACTAACTTAACGCGTTATAATACGCGTTAAGGTTAAATGGGTTTTTAACTTTGTACGACGGCAAAAAAACTTAAAACGCGTTTAAATCGAAAAATCGGTTATTAAAATGTATTTCGCAAATAATTCGAATTTGTTCGGATTATAATTGCAAAATACGGCATTGCAAAAAAGGATATTTACAACTTCGACAAAACGGATTTTTTAATAAAACTTTTAATAATATACGGTATAATAATTAGAAACGCCGAAAAACGTAAAAAACTTAAATAGACGCAATAAAATAATCGGAAATAGGTTATAGTTATATAAGCTATTAATTCGCAAAATTAAACTATACCGCCATTTATTATTTTAACGGAAAAACCTACCTTAAATTTTAATATTATAATAACCTATTACCTGCCGATTGAAAAATCGGGGCCAGTTATAATAACTGGGCGGCAAGTAAATTAAATTTAAAACAAATCCAATATTTCGATAAACATATTTAAATGCGTACGAAAAAAACGAAACGTTTCCTTATTTTTAACGATTACGAAAACCACTATTCGATAAAATTCGAAAAAATATTACGCGAATAACGATATTATTACGCTTTACATGCCCTTTTATTTTTTTATCGACTTTAACCTTTCGATATATCCTGCTTTTCCGTTTTAAAGCGTATATATACGCTTTATATCGAAAGTTTAATGTAACGTTATTATACCCACGTCGCAAAAAAAGATTTTTTTGCCGGTTTTTACGACGCGTTTAAAATTGCCATAACGTCCGACAATATTAAAGCTGGATTCGTAAAAACTGGGCTTATTCCATTCGATTTTAATAACGTCCTTTCCGAATTAAAAATTCCTCCAGCTGTACCTATACCGACCGTCTCCCTATTTACTTCCTTCGGTTTCATACGTTTCCTTTCTGCAAAAACCCCTCGAAATATCCAAAAAATAAAAAAACGGAGGCGTTATTTATAAAAAAAATTAAGAATTACTAGGGGAGCTCGCCGATAAAGATGGTTAAATCGGTTAATCTTTTAACTAAAAGTAATTTATTATTATTATACGAAATTATGCTTTTTCGAAAAAAGAATAATCCAATTTTAAAAAAAAGGAATACTTATTATACAAAAGGGACAAGTTTTTCTGGCCCAAAAAAAAAGATGATGAAAAATCCCAGCTAACAACGGCGGAAAGTAATCGTCGCAAAAAGGTTGAAACGAAAAAACGGAAATATGGCGTCTGCGGCAAATCCGGACATAATGCGCGTACTTGTAACAAAGCTGTAAATACGTCTAGCAAAGAAAAATCCGATTAATTTAAATTAATTTGATATGTTATTATTAAGTTATTTAACTTTGTTATTATAAGGTGCCAAAAAACGGCTCGCTTGCTTATCCGGCTCGTTCGCTTATCTAAAACGTTAATAAAAAAACGTTTCGTTTTTTTTCGTACGTATTAACATTTATTGAAATGGTGAATTTATATTGAATTTAAATGGTTTTTTTTGGGAATTATTATAATTAATTTCGATGTTGAATTAATAAAAAAATTTTTATAATATCAAAAATTAAAACAAGTTTTTCTTATTAAAATAACCTCTAACAATATATTTTAACTTTATAAATTAATAACTTGTATAATTATATCTTATTTTTAATTATTTTATTACGTTTATCGAAAATTTCTACGTTTTTCGGTATTTGTAATTACTATATTATATATTATTAAAAAGCTTTATTAAAATGTTTGTTTCGTTAAAATTATAAATATTCTTTTTTTGCAATACCGTATTTTATAAATATATCTCAAAATAACTTAAACCATTTGCAAAATACCTTTAAATTTTCGCAAAATTGCTTTTAATAGTTAACCTTCTGATTTAAACGTATTTTGAAACATTTTCACCCTCGAACGAAATTCGACCCTTAATTAACCTTAATGCAAGGTTGTGATTTAGTTATTAATAATTTAACTACAAACTACAAGTTGTATTTTATAGTTAGTTAATAACGCAATTAAAATTATAGTAATTAGTCAGTGGCCTGGTTAAAACTAACTACATATAATAAGTTAATAGTTATAAAAAAACTAAAAACTATAAAGATTTCTTGCGAAATCTTGGTTGTTTAAAATATATAAATGCAGGGTTGTGATTTAGTCATTAATAATCAAACTACAAACTACAACATGTAGTTATTAGTTAGTCAGTACCCTAAGTACAGATTAACTACATTAATCAGTAACTAATTACAAAATAACTAATAACTACAGTATTTAATACTTTTTTTTAATTTTTATTTTGTATTTTTTTATTTTAACAGAAAATAAAATTAATAAATAATGATAAATAACGATAAATAACAATAGATAACGATAAATAACAATAAATAACAATAAAAAACAAATAATAACAAATAACAATAAATAACGATAAATAACGATAAATATTACTAAATATTAATAAAGGCTAATAAATAATATTAACTAACAATAAATACCAATACGTAACAATAAATCAAATTTAATTTATATG
>QJOB01000479.1:0-13846 GCA_004155035.1 Monosporascus sp. 5C6A | reverse complement strand
GGGGGGATACAATATTGAAAAGTCTAAGGACGGTTGAGTGCAGACATCGCCTTCACGTAACAGGATCCTAGGCATACCGAATAAGAGCACTTGCTACCTTCGAAGAAGCACTCAGGTTGAGTTCAAACAGTATCATTGAAGGCAACCATCTACAGGAAATCGAAATATGTGAAGCCCAGTTTATAGCGATGAGAACTTCTATGGTCTATAAATCCTGTTCTATACCCGTAGTCTATGTATTTGCAGCAAGTGGCGCAGTCGCAACGAGCATGAGGGACTCGAACACTCCGGATATCGGATATCCGAATGTGATCCGCGGTCCTCCCAAAACCTCTGCACCGGACAGCATGGAAAAGGGTTGTTCTTCCCGAGTCAACGCAATATTTGGTCTCTTCAGGTTTTGATGCTACTCGACGACAACGATACCGTCTGGACCGTAATTTTGAAATCGGTTGCGGGTGTTCGTTAGTCTTCAGACCTATGCAGGGAGCCAGTGACATAGTTCTCGGAGCCGAGGGCATCGAGCTCCGCGAGATCCTCCGGAGAGAGGTTGAAGCCGAAGGACTCCATGTTGGACAGGATACGGCTCGCGTTGAGAGACTTCGGCAGAACGATGTTGCCGCGGGAGGTGTTCCAATTGAGGAGGATCTGGGCAGGAGTCCTGCCGTTCCTCTCGGCGATCCTGACGATGCGCGGGTCCCGCAGCTTGTCGCCGCGAGCGAGGGGCGAGTACGCCTCGATGGCAATGCCGTGCCTGCGGCACACATCGACGAGGCCCCGGCGCTGACAGAAGGGGTGGACCTCGATCTGATTGACGGCGGGCACCACTCTGGCCTCCTCCAGCAGCTCGTCGAGATGAGAGGCGCCGAAGTTGGAGACCCCGATCGAGCGGACCTTGCCGAGCCTCTGCGCGGTCTCCAGGGCCCTCCAGGACTGGTGACGCTTCTCCTTGTCGTCCGACGGGGAGTGGATCAGGTAGAGGTCAAAGTAGTCGAGCTGGAACTTCCTCAGAGACTCGCACAGGGCGTTCAAGGTTGCCTCGTAGCCGTGGTCGGCATCCCACAGCTTTGTCGTGATGAAGACGTCCTCTCGACGGTTGCCCGTCTTCTCGAGCCACTTCCGGAGAGCGCGACCGCAGGCCTCCTCGTTCGCGTATCGAGCGGCGGAGTCGATATGTCTGTAACCGGCATCTAGCGCGATCGTCACGGCGTCCTCCGTCTCCTGTCCGTTCGGTGCCTTGTAGACGCCTAAAGCGAGCAGGGGTATCTCGTTGCCGTCGTTGAGCTTGACCGTAAGGGAACCGGGCGATGGAGATTCCACAGGCGAGCTGTATCCGCTGTCCTCCCTAGTGGGAAGCACTCGCTCGATTCTCGTGTCAAGAGGCGTCAGATGGATTGTTTCTGCAGCTGCCATATTGAGTTGTGTGTTGTCCTGGAGGATATTGGAAAGGGATTTGCTCTAAGGGACCTGGTTTCTGCTCTGTCTATTCGCCCTTTAAAGCCCAGAAAATTGTGGTCTGCGTCTGTCGTGGTCACCAAATTATCAGCCTCGTACTCGTACATACAAGTCATTTCATTTCCTGTGGGCGTCAGTGCACTTTATTGTTCTAGAAACGGGGTGGCTGTGCGTGCTCTCGGTTGGCAAGCACGGTCAAGTGTACGACGCCTCGGTTGCACATTCCGGTATGTAAAAGGTACACGCCCACAGAACTGTAGTCTTGGTATCTCCTCCGGTGTCATCGCCTGCGCAATGTGTTATAGCCCCAACTTGGAAGACAGGGCGTTCCTTGCGCAGCGTAACCCGGGGGGAACCTGCCCTCCAGGAGTCCGTCACCGCACAACCGGACCGGACCAATGATATCTGACGCCGTTGCATCCTACTATGGTCAGCCAGCTCAGCGAGCAGCCATGCTTGACGCCTCGCTCTGAAGAAACCGGGCCATAACGCATATAGCACTTGCATACCGCATACCCGTATGACAGCTGCATTATAGAAACTGAGGAACCCTTGGATTGCGGAACTGATTCCGCCAGTGTGAGTGGTCAAATCTGTATGCGTGCATTATACGGATATGCAAGGCGTCTTATAGTACGTCCGCGGCTGCATTAGGGTTGTGTTCGGTTCCGTGTAGGGAAATGAGAGATGCATTCTCAACGCCACCTTGCCTAGTTACACCGCAGGTTTGGTGTGGCAGTCTCGAGTAGAAAACCAGACGAAGACTGTCGAATTTCACACCGACCTTTATTATCCCTGTAGGCACGGTATGCATAGCCGGTATAGCGTCTCTGGCGTAATGACAGTGAATGTCATGCCGAAAACGGAAGCGCACCTTCCAAAACCCAAAGAAAGGCGAAGGAATGGGAAGAAAAGAGGGAAGAAAGTAATGCAAAATACAAGGGAAGAGAAGAAAAGAGAGGATGGAAATGATTATCTGCCCTATCTGCGGACTTTAGTGAAAGTCATTCATTAACCAGTCCTTTTACTAACAATCACTAAAAGCTCCGAATTCTCAGCAGCGAAAACGACCGTCGAGTCAAGGCTAGAGTCCCTTTAGTTGGCTGTTTTGAAACGTAATGTATGTATCGTGTTTGGCGCTATCAGATAGTAGAGGATTAGACTAAAGACAGTCTCACCCATTGTCGGATAGGGGACGTGCCCCGCCTTCGCTGACACTACGCTGAAAAAAGACAATCGGTTACCTGGACTGAAGGCCTTGAACATATTATCAATGTATACACGGATGAACAACCCTTATAATCTTCAGTGAGCTTGCATTGTTTCACGGCGCATGCCAACAGCGATAGGGAACACTCGATTTAGTGACATATCCGACTATATAGCCTGTCCAACTATTGTCTAGGGTACCATGAGGGAATCCCTTTAGATACATCTCGCCCCTCCCTTCCTACCATTTCATGCTGCACTAGATAAGAACTGCTTAAACCAAGCGACAGCAGCATTCTTTCCTCTCACCATTGCCTCGCGCTCTCCGGGATGCTTCTCGTCGCCGCGAACAAGGCATCCGTGCTCTACCTTAGGAAAATGCTGATAGTCGAACGGCAGAGAGAGCTTCATGAGCGTCTGGAAGGTATACAATCGCATCTCCGGAGAATACGTCACGTCGTGCTCGGGAGCCAACAACTGGACAGGCACCGCAACCTCGTCGATATCCTTCTCGGTCAAAAGAGCCGGATGTCCGACGCTGATGCAGTCCACGAGGGGCGGGTTGTGCTCTCTCGCGCCTAGTCGGAACGATGCCCAACCCCCATAGCAGAACCCGATCGCGCCGACCTTCTTGTGCTTCTTCCGCAGCTCGCGGGCGCAGTCGAAGATCTCCGGTTCTCTTATTTCTCTCGCGTTCCTTGCCATTATGCCGGGTAGGTCGATCTTGTCAAATTGGCCGGTTAGGACAAGGTCAAAGGAGACTACCTCGCCGCCGAAGAAGTCGGGCAGGTAGACAGTGGCGTTCAATTCTTCGGCGAGGTGGTCTGCGAGGAGACGGGCGTTGGGAAACGACCAGCCCAGGAGATCGTGCACGTAGAGCACCGCCGCTTCGGAGTTGTCGCCGGCGATATAGACGTCATTGTTGCCGAGCTTTCCGACCCGCCCGGCGGGTTCTCCGTCCCATTTGAAACCCTTCACACAACACTCTGACACTGACATTTTGGGAAGTTGATCGTACTATGGGGGCCGGAGGAGGCTTTCAAGGTAAGCGAGCAGATTGGACATGCAGAATTCCGAGTTTTGGAAGGGTATATAACAGAATTTCGACCTTCCCATTTGGTCGGTGGCCAGTCGGCTGTAACGGATTGCCGAGCTTACGTGAGCGGACACGTCACTCTGCGGCCGCACTCCAAATGCCCGGCATTTCTTCAACCCATTAGGAGTGAAGTTTCCGATACTGAATAATTCATGTACACTTGGGACCTCAGTAGGGTAGGTAGAGGGGGAGTAGGTAACGATGAAATTATCCAACTTGTCGTGAATCCACCCCGGACCATGCGAAGAAAGTTACCTAGGTGGTTCTCATGAAATAGCCACCTTTCTATTGGATGTCCACCGAGGACGAGATTAGGTTCACCTAGTGGCATTTTTGAAGGCGGCTTAATTTTTCAGCCACCCTATTCCGGCTATGTTTCTATTTTCCTAGGAGTCATCCTATTGGGGCTATATTTTATTTTCCTAAATAAGTTGACAGCTGCCAGCTTCCCTGTAAGTGGAAGGAGACCCACCCTGCCACCTAAATGTAAAACGCTAACGTTTTAAGTGCGATTTTTAATTAATTATTATTATCAACCTATTCCGTTTTTTTCCCGTACCTACCTACAACCTGGTATATAACAACAATAATAACAATAACAAAAAAAATACCATACCGCTATGCCTACAAGCTTTTTTTTAAGATACGCCTTTCTTGTTAATTAATATATGGTATACCTTTCCTTACTGCCCGAAGGCGGTCCTAATAACGGTAAGAGTTACGATATTATAAGAGAATTACTTAAATTATTAAATCGCTTTGCATTTCCTTATAATTATCAACTCGTTACTTGCAACGGTACGAATCTTAACGCCTTTGGCGAATATACAAAATATTACTTTTATTATAACCGGAACACAGTACGCAAAAATAAATGCTATAGCATTCGGCGGTCCAGCATACCTAAAACCAACTATTCCTTTATAGTTACTATTAAAATTAACCGGTTCACGGGTTATAAATAAATATTTAGCTTTTATAATCTTTTTAAGTTAAAACATAATTACGAACCTTTAAAAGAAATAATTAATCACTTTTAAACCCGCCGTTTAACCGAAAACGAAAAGTTAATAATTAAAAATATAGCCGCAAATACTATCCAATTACAGGATATTTATATTATTATTAAAACGGCTTTTCCGAATTACGAAGTTACGTATAAGAATATAAATAATTACATTAAAAAATACCGACGTAAAAAGGTAAACGGGTATACCGAAACGTAAGTTTTCGTAAAATATTTATAAAATAATAATTTCCTTTATTATATTAAGTACGAAAATAACGATTTTATACGTATTGCCGTTACCGTATAAACGTATCTTTAATAGCTAAATATGTAAAAAAGGTATCCGGAAATTGCGAACTTTAATAATACGTATAAAATAAATCGATATTATATACCTTTTTTTTAATATAACGTGTTTAATATATGTTTCGATATTACTTTTAATTAACCCCGGTTTTAATATAACTGGTTTATGGAAAGTTACGTATATCTATTACGAAAACTAAATATTTAAGAATTTAACATATTATTATCAGATTTTTTTTAAAAAAATCAAAGAAATGGCAACTAAATAACTTCTCATTATTTAATAACAAATCTTTTTATATTAACAAAAAGTTATTAAGTTAATTATAAATAAAAAGAATATTTTGAAATAAAGATAACGATAATAAAGTAACTTAAATAACGATAATTTAATTTATAATTACCTTGCCGGCGTTAAAACGTAATAATTACGGTAATTTAATAACCTGAGCCGAAATAATAAAATTCGATTTTTAAATATATTCCTTATAAAATTCTCTATATTTAAAAAGATATCTTTTTATATTAATCGTATATAATATATTTCTAAATAACGAAAAGATTCGAAAACGTTTAAAGGAAATTAATTAATAAATTCGGTAATAATTAAAAAAAGTATTGTAAAATATTTCGAAAATACGTACTTTTTGTACCGATATAAATAAGCTAACTGTAATACCTTATAATACCGCAATTATAATATCCGGATTACATTATCCGTCGAATTTAATTTTAAATATATCAAAAATTACCTTTTTAACAACCGTAACAACCTATTTAAAATAACCGAAAACTTAAAATGTATAATTGTTAAAATAATAACCGATTACCGTAATATTTTAAACCAAAAAATATACGTATACGTAAAAACGTTTTCGGAAATGCTCAACTTAAAAACCTTACGTTAATTTGTTTTTATAAAGCGATTAATGTAATACGATATAATACCACAACACAGAAACGTATATACCTTTACTTACTCAAATTCCCAAAACGTTAAAACCCTACCTTTTAAAATATATATATATTCGAAAAGCAATACGGCCTTTCTTACGCTTTTAAGATTTTTAAAAATTTCGAATTAACGGAAAAATAACCTCGTATTCGTAAACTAAAAATAAAAGACGTTAATATCAAATAATTAATAAACCGGAATTTCGTTAATTAAAAATCTTTATTATCAATTAAAAAACCCTATATTTAACAATTTCAGAAACAACCTCGAAATAACGTCATTACCTTCCTTTAAGCCCTAACGCGTTATTACAACAAACGATAGTTTCATCCTTTTATACGCCGTTATCTCTTTTAATAAAAATATATTATCATCGATTCGGACGAAAACAAATCCTATTAAAAACAACCGCGTAATAACGTGAAAGTTCAACAGTTGCAACGCAGAAATTATCATAAACAACTCGAAAAACGCCTTTACAAGCAAGG
Source organism: Monosporascus sp. 5C6A (assembly GCA_004155035.1). NCBI lineage: Eukaryota > Fungi > Ascomycota > Sordariomycetes > Xylariales > Monosporascus > Monosporascus sp. 5C6A. Next base: position 7,328 of record QJOB01000479.1, on the reverse strand, counting down.
CGAAACAGTTTCTTACAGGCGAAACGTAAGAAATCACAGCAATTACAATTATAATGCAAAAAATTAACAGCTTTACAATCTACTTACGATACGGTCCGTGCCATACTATAACGTTAACGGGATATAAAAAATCAATAAGTAACACGCGCTACAAAACGGTAATATGTTAATAAAACTCGAAATAAAGCCTTTAACATTAATTTCTACGATTATTATAATATTAACGATATTTAAAAAAAACCGAAGCTTAAAAAGCTTAAAAAAGTTAAGAAATTTAAGAAAATTAAAAAAGTTAAACAGTAATTAACCTAACAAAAGATTAACTGATTTTTTTATATATTGTTATAATACGTCGCACTTTATATAATATTAAAAAGTAATAGTTATATTGTTGCAATGCCTGTATTAACTGAAAACGCTGCAGAACACATACAAAATCAGGTGTATTCAGTTGGTGCAGGCATGTGGATGGCATATATGGGTCTTATACAGGCTACTAGAAAGCTGACAGCTGTTAACTTATTTAGGAAAAATAAAATATAGCCCTAATAGGATGGCTTTTTCCTAGGCACCTTAACAGCTGTCAGCTTCCTAGTAGCTTGTATGTGCCCCACTTATACATCTGCAATTCCTGTATTAACATAATATATCTAATTTTTAGATAATTCGTAACGTACTACACCAGCGAGTTGGACATACCAGCAAGTCGGACACTATTTGCATAATTCCAATCATTTATTTTTAACCGCCCATTTTTAATACTAACATTATGGAACGCCTTACAAAAAAAGCTAGGATAAATTTAGTCGTCCAGGCTAGAAAGAAAAACCGAAACTTAATTTTAGACGGCTTGGCTTTATATACGATATGGTTTTATATACGATATGGTTTTATATACGATATGGTTTTATATACGATATGGTTTTATATACGTTAAAAACCCGATTTAATAATAAATCTTTCTAAACCAACATTTCTTTTTATTTTGCGAAAACTAACGCCGACCGAAAAAATATCGATTATCGATTGAATTTTTAACCTTAATACGTAAACGTTTTTTATCCGGTTTTAACATATTAAAAATATAGCAAATTTGCTGCTTATTTAACGCGTTATAAAATAAATCGAAATTAACTCAGCGTCAAAATTTATTCGACGGCCAAAAAAACTTAAAATGCATTTAAAACGAAAAAAAGTATTAAAAGGTATTATACGAAAGTTTGAAAATATTTCGTAAATAATTCGAATTTATTCGGATTATAATCGTAAAATACGGTATTATAAAAAACCTATTTGAAATTTCGACGAAACGGGTTTTTTAATAAATTTTAACAATATAAGGCATAATAATTACAAACGTCAAAAAACGTAAAAAACTTAATTAAACGTAATAAAGTAATTAAAAATAAGTTGTAATTATATAAGTTACTAATTTGTAAAATTAAGTTATATCGTTATTTATTATTTTAATAAGAAAAACTTACTTTAAATTTAATATCGTATTAATTTATTATTAATTAATTAAAAATCAGAATTAATTATAATAATTAAATAACTGTCGGCAGTTAAGGTGATTTCTTGGAAGGGCAGTGAAAGGAGTTAAAGGGCTTTGATATGTGGCCCTAGGATTACAAAAACAAAGGACCTAAAGGCTATATGTGGCTGCTCCCATTCCAGCATCCCAGACCCAATTGCAATATACATTTGCTAATAATAACAAATGAATTAAAATTAAAATAGATCCAGCATTTCGATAAATATATTTAAACGCATACGAAAAAAACGAAACGATTTTAAATTTTAACGGTAACGAAAATTATTATTTAATAAAATTCGAAAAATATTACATAAATAACGATATAGTTACGTTTTGTATACTTTTCCACTTTTTTATTAATTTTAATTTTTTAATATATTTTATTTTTCTATTTTAAAATGCGTTTATATATTTTATATCGAAAACTTAATACAGCGTTATTATATTTACATCTTAAAAAGGAATTTTTACCGGTTTTTACAACGCGTTTAAAGCTATTATAATATTTAATAATAATAAATCCGGCTTTGTTAAAATTTGTAAAGATAGAGATTCGCAATTCGGGGTACCGTTGTTGTTTTTTAATTGATCTATTCTGTTCCGTTTTAGAAATTGTTGTTTTTAAAGGTGGAAGGTAGAAGCTTTAGGTTACGTATATATAAATAATGGGCCTGATGCGCTTACCCCGCTGTTGTTTTAGTGACCCCCCTTTATTAATAATTCCTTTTGTTATACCTATCTTAATACGCTTTTATGGCTAAAGGGATTATTTTGCTCCGCTGTCGAGGCTATTCAGACCTCGCTGATGCCTTCTAACCTTTTAAAAAATCCATTATAACGTTTTTATACCTTGGGCTTCCGTTTTGACATTTTTTTATTATTAATAGCTTGCCTGGTATTTCTTAGAAGGTTAATTATATAAGTTTTTTAAGCTCTCCGGAATGGAGTGGGTTTTATTTTGGTAGACTTAACCCTTTTGTTTTTTATCGTAAGATTCGTCATCGTTTTTTCGTTTCGGGTAATTCTTTGTTATATAACCGTATTTGCTGTAATTAAAGTAAAGCAGCTAGCTTTTTTTATTTTATAAGCGCTTGCCGTTTCGGTCGTGTTTAATATTATGATTTTGTTTTTTCGATTTCTTGTTTCTGCTTTTTTTGTTATTTTTGTTTCGAAATTCGACGATAAAGTTGTCGAGGACCTAGCTGATAATAATGGTCGAGTGCTGGCGAAGGATTTCTTTTATTTGTAATTTCCAGCTGGTAGCGCCGTCGATTAAGTTAAAAAATATGGTAACTTGTTAATCGTTATTAATGGGCATGTCGAATTCGTTATAACGGCGTATAAGCCTTTTGAATTCGACGACGTAATCCAAAATAGCCGGCTTTCTTTTAGAATTTTATCGAAAGAACTAACGTTAACTGAAAATATTTATTTATTAGTTGATATTTTTAGTTCCGTATAAACGTGTTAAAAATTTAAATATTTCTGTGTTTTTCGTAAAACCGGCAACGACTGCCATGGGGCCTTTTTTAACGTTTGTGATAACGGCGGTAATTAATTTGATTTCGTTAATATGGGTAAGCTCTGCCGAATTGCTGTTATAATAACTAATTACTATTAAAATAACCTAAAAGGCCGTTTTTTACATGTCTTAATTATCGTTATTACGTAACCGATTTTTTTTCTTAAGTTTAAATTTAAAGTTATTTCAATTAAAGTATGCATCTTTTTTCTTGTCGACGGTTTGGTTCGATAATTTCGCAAATGCTTTCATTAATTACTTTAAATTAAAGGTTTTGGTTTGGCCCGTCGTATTTTTTTCAGCTATTTCTTTCAGCTATTTCGGCGATCTTATTGATCGTTAATCGTTGCTAACCGTCGAAGTTAGACTTATATTCTTTCGTAAAACCTTGCCTTGTTATAAGGTTTTATGCCGATTTTTTCGGGTTTATTGCTTTGTTATAAGGACTTATATCAATCTTTTTAGCTTTCGTTATCTTATTATAAGGATTTATATTTTTATAACAGGTTTTTTATTTACAATATTAAGCATTTGCTGCGTTATTAACCCCTCTTCCAAAATAGTATTTTGAAATACATATAACGTACCACACAAGCAAATCGGCCGGTTTTTGGCACTCCGCGACAACAAATCTAAATAACATAACCATAACGTAATAAATCAATTCAAACTAATCGGATTTTTCGTCGCTAAACATATTTACAGCCTTTTTACAAATACGCGCATTATATCCAGGCTTACCGCAAACGCCACATTTCCGTTCCTTCGTTTTAACTTTTTTACGACGATTACCTTCTGCCATTATCGGCTGGGATTTTTCACCACCTTTTTCTTTCTCGGCCAAAAAAACTTATCCCTCTTATATAATAAATATTCCTCCTTCTTAAAAACGCTTATTTTTGGTCCTTCGGCGTTTGTTAAAAAAACAATTAATTTCGTATAATTAGGCGTTTTTTTTAAAAAAAAAAACGTTTTCGTATAAAAATATCAAGTTACTTTGTATTTAAAAAATTAACCAATTTAACTATCTTTATCGGCAAGCTCCCTTAATAATTTTTAATTTTTTTCTGCAAGTATTATCCTCGTTTTTTTATTTCTTAAATATTTCGAAAGATCTTCGACGGTAAGGAAAAAATAAAACCGGCGGAAATAAACGGCGAAACGGTCGGCGTAAGTACAGCTAAAAAAATTTCCAAATCGGAAAAAACGTTATTAAAATCGAATAAAACAAATCTAATTTTGGCGAAACCGAATTTAATATTATCGGACGTTATGGCAACTTTAAACGCGTCGAAAAAACCGGCGAAAAATTTTTCTTTAGCGATATAAATATAATAACGTCGCATTAAATTTTCGATATAAAACGTATAAATATGCTTTAAAACGGAAACACGAAATACATTCAAAAGTTAAAACTAATAAAAAAATAAAAAAGCATACAAAACGTAATAATATCGTTATTCGCGCAATATTTTTTAAATTTTATCGAATAATAACTTTCGTAACCGTCGAAAATAAGGAAATATTTCGTTTTTTTCGTACGCGTTCGAATATATTTATCGAAATGTTAAATTTATTTTAAACCTAATTCGTTTGTTATTTAACCATTATAATTAATCCCAATCTTTTAATTAAATAATAATAAATTATCGTAATACTAAAATTTAAAATAAATTTTCTTTACCAAAATAATAAATAACGGTATAACTTAACTTTACGAATTAATAATTTATATAACTATAATTTATTCCTGATTACTTTATTAAACTTATTTAAATTTTTTACGTTTTTCGGCGTTTGTAATTATTATACCGCATATTATTAAAAATTCTATTAAAAAACCCGTTTTGTCGAAATTATAAATATCTTCTTTTACGATACCGTATTTTGCGATTATAACCCGAACCAACTTAAACCACTTACGGAATACTTTTAAATTTTCGCATAATATCTTTTAATAATTAATCTTCCGATTTAAACGCGTTTTAAACTTTTTTTACCGTCGAACAAAATTCGACGCCCAATTAACCCCGATACGGGTTACAACGCGCTAAGAAAACAACAAATTTGTCATATCTTCAACATGTTAAAACCGGACAGAAAACGCTCACGTATCTAAATTAAGGATTCGGTCGACAATCGATGTTTTTTCGGTCGGCGTTAATTTTCGCGAATTAAAAATAATGTCGGTTCGGGCGCGTTAACCGTAATATCGGTCTTTTAAAATAAATTCGAAAACGTTATATAAAAAATATAGCTTTTTAAAGGTAAGTTTCGAATCCCGTTTTTTAACCTAGATAACTAAATTTATCTTAGCTTTTTTTATAAAACGTTCCATATTATTAGTATTAAAATACTGGTAATTAAAGTTAAAGGGTTAAAAGGTTAAAAAAGCTAGCCGACTTACTTATATAACCAACTTGTTTGTGTAGTACGTTAAAATAAATAAATTAAAATATTAATTAACGATTAAATTACTAGAAAACAGGCTAGAAAATATTATTATATAATGATAAGGCTTCATAATTTGGGGTATCTTTATTATTTTTTAATTAATTTGTTTTGTTCCGTTTTAGAAATTGTTGCTTTTAAAAGTGGAAGGCAGAAGCTTTAGGTTACGTATATACAAATAATAGGCCTGACGCGCTTGCCTCGTCATTGCTTTAGTGACCCCCTTTATTAACAATTCCTTTTGCTATATCTATTTTAATAAAATTAAACTTATTTTATTTAATTTTAATAAGGTTTTTTCCGATTTGGAAACTTCTTTAAATTATATTTACGCCAGCCGTTTCGCTGTTCATTTCCGCTAGTTCTATTTTTTCTTTTCTCGTAGAAACCTTTAAAAATATCCGTAAAATAATAAAATTAAAACCTTATTTATAAAAACATAGAATCTCCCTCGAGGAGACGTAATCGTATATGCACTTGGAAAAATGATAGATTGCTACGTTAACTTCTAACTTCACTACCCCTTTCCGTCTCGCAGGTATCTCATTCTAACGCGACTCCAGACTGCCTAATCGTGCTTCTATCCACGTCGATTCCTTTCGGAGTTCTGGAAGTTCCTCGCGGTTTTCAGTAACCGAACAAACCAGCGTTCGTAATCCTCCAACGTGCAATATTCCAGCAGCTGGATTTCGGAATTATCCAACTTATTATCCTTGTTATTTTTGTTCCCCTATATCTTCGCCAGCAGTTTTTCCGTTAAATCGAGGTTATTTATAATAAGCTCGTAAAAAAATAAATTTTTGTTATCGAAAATAAGGCGGTATCCGAAAATTAAAAGGCGTAATCGATTTTTTTTAAAATAACTTTCCAAATCGACAGTTACGTCGACTGCTTTAGATTATACGGTAATTTTTTTCGAATAAATTACCGTAAACGGAACGGTTTCTATCGAAACTTTCCCGTTCCGGATAACTGGTATTTCGTATTTATGTAACATATTGTATTGTTTTGGCTTATATTTTGATTAAGGAAAACTTAAAAAGGTACCGTAAGAACGATCGAAATTGGACTTTTTAATTTTGAAACTGGCGAAAGTTTGCAAAGCTTTTCATGCGCTTTTAAGGTTTATTTTTAAAGTTTACCGTGCGAAGTTATTTTTTGTAAGACCTTTAAAAACCTTGCTAAACCGTAGCCAACGGGCATAAAGTTTACCAAGGCCGAAGCTTGTCGGCAACCACTCGGAATCGGAATGACGTACGGGACTGAAATATGCAATTTATCCAAACCGTAAAAAACTATTTGAAAAGTTATTATGTTCGAAGATACTGGGTATAATATCTGTCGTGGAAATTTATCGTGGAATAATTTCTGTATATTAGCTCGGCCTTATTTTCCAGGCTTAGACCTTTATTTTACCTTACATAAAAACATAGAAATTATTAAAGTAACTTACTAATAGAAATAATAGAAATAATAAAAATAAAAATAATAATTAATATTTAAACAAAAAGAATTTGTTACTTTTATAGGAAATTACTTAATTATATAAAACTAATTATATTTTAAGTAAATATCAGAAAACTAAAAATAAACGTTTTCAACATAAATAAATATTTATTATATAAAAAACCAAGGTTTTTTCCCCGATAATAATAATAATAAAAATAATAATAATAATAAAAATAATAATAATAATAAAAATAATAATAATAATAAAAATAATAATAATAATAATAATAATAATAATAATAATAATAATAATAATAATAATAATAATAATAATAATAATAATAATAATAATAATAATAATAATAATAA
>QJOB01000478.1:0-13971 GCA_004155035.1 Monosporascus sp. 5C6A | reverse complement strand
GCCGATTGGGAGGGCGTGTGTGAGAGAGGGAAAGTTGAAGAATCCGGCAGGTTAGACGAGTCTATGCATCTCGGAAAACCGAAATCAAGAGGGGTAATATCATGAGTCCTACATATCGAACTGAGGAGAAAATCCGCCTATTCGCATCCGACCTCTATCATCCACCGTTTTGATGTACAACGTCCTCCATGTCCCTGCCTCTACCAGCGAGATTTATGCAACAAGGTCGCCCAGTATTATACAACCCTAATCCCGTTCCCGAGCGCACATATGTGCCATGGCCAAAACCAAGTTCCGACGCTCGAAACGCCCAACTCCTTTCTAAGATACTGGCTTGCGTTCCGAGTTTACCACTGATTACCGTCTCCGGGCTCAGGTCCAAGTGGGTTCGGCGGGATATCTGCGGCCGTTGACGCCCTTCATGGGGCTCGTGCCGTAGCCTTGGCGGCGCCTGCGTTCCCTCTGCTCCCGCTCACTTGATGTCGTGACCCTCCTTCCCGCGCGATCCCAGTCTCTGCCTCGGTCTCGGTCCCTCTCCCAGGCGAAGTCCCTCGGTATCCTCTCGGCATCCGCGTGACTACTCGGTCTCCGGTCCGCCGTGGGATGCAGGTAGACCCTCTCCTCTCTGCTCCGGCTCCTGATTTCTCGTTCCTCAGCGAGCTCTCGTTCCCGCTTCCGTTCCCGCTCCATTTCCCTGTCGACCTGTCGCCTGCGAGCGCGCTCCCGTTCTCTGTCGTGATGGGTGCGGCGTTTTGGGGAAACCTCCGAGTCAGATTCGTCGCTAGGATATGATCCATCAGACAGACCGTGGCGGCCCCGCCGCAACGGAGGCGTCTCTCTGGTATAGCGCGGTCTGATCGACGCCCCGCCACTGGTGTGCTCTCGCGAACTGCTACGATGCCGGTCATGCGATCCAGATAGGAAGGAGGTGATTTTCTGTTTGATCTCCGCCGGTAGACTTCGTCTTCGAAGGTCGTTGGGTAGTACTTCCGGCCGGTGTGGTCGGACGGGAGTTGCCGCAGTAGGGGTTGGCGGATGCGGACGAAGCCTTATAGACGGGGTTGGTGTGGGGGACACATGGCTGTACAACCGTGAAGTCGAAGTAGACCGTGGGAGCACATCAGAGCCCGAATCAGACTCCGAATCAAATGACGGCGAGTAAGGCCGAGGCTGACTGTGCCGACGCGGAGGTGGGGGAGCGCGGGCATTAAGACGAGACGAAAACCTCACGTTAGGGTCGGGGGGAGGTTTCAAGTCGGAATAACTTCGACAGCGGCGCGGTTCTTCCGAGGAGCTGCTATCCACGCGGCGTATATCGGGAGGGCGCGGAGAGGCGTGATGTGAAGCAGAAACACGCCTCACGGGTATGTGGACGACTCTAGCCGGCCTGTCCCGGCTGAAATAATCCATCTCATGTCTCCTCCGAGGAGAAGTGTTATTGACTTGCGAGCCGTGGACGTGGTTGAAACCAGCGTGCACTCGAGGATCACGAGCCGGCGATGGTTGTGGAGGTTGCTCTCCCTGTAACGCTGCCTCTTGTTTCAGCCTCTCAGCACAACTTCTGTGCCACTGGTCTATTTGGGGATCGCATTTTGCCGGGAAGGCTTTCCTGGGCAAATCTGGGGGGAAAGGCTCCCCGGTGCGCGGATGTTTCAGCGCCCAGTTGCGCACAGCGAATTGTATGAACGGCGCATGCTCTTCAGGCTCCAACAATATCTGAATAGACTCCCACCGTACAAAGCCCTCCACCGTCAGGGCTGGAACGGATGGTTCAACGTAGCAGTTATCAGGGGGCTGCTGCAGTACATGTTGGACTCCCAATGCTTGCCAGATGTAGGATATCGACTTGGCCGGGGCATTCAAGAAGAGCGCGTCGTAGTCGCCACCGACAGCATGGTAAAAGGCTGCTAGCTTCTTCGGATCAAGGCCATTAGATTTCTTATCGCCAATGTTACAGGCCTGCAAACATCCGCATTAGTAACCACCTTGTACCTCCATAAGTGCTATGTATGACGTTGTAAGGGAACGCAAACTGGGGGAAGGCCGTACGATATACTTTGCGATAGCGCGAAGCAAGGCATCAAGAAGATCTGTCGCCGTCTTGTCTTTGTTGAAGAGATATCCATAGTAAGACTCCCCATCAATCGCCGGCGGCGGAGGATGTGGAGGCGAAGGCGGAGGCGGAGACGGAGATGGCTGGTTGTGCTGCTGTTGTGGTTGCGGGGGTGGCGGCGGCTTGGATGTGTTGACATCGTCGGCTGTTTGAGCTGTGGTCCTCTTGGGTTGCTCAGGTTCGGGCTCGGCGACATCCTTGCCTGTCGTCGCCATTGTAAATGTGGAAAAGTGAAGGACAGAATGGGGTTGAGTTGCACGCTGATCAAGCTTCAATGTCGGGCTTCAATCGCAGCCCGTCAACTTATGAGGAACGGAATCGAGGGGAGTATCCGACGAAGCTGGATATGTCATCAATCCAAACCAGCGGGAATATCAGCGTATCATCAATAGTATCCCAATAAACTTGATGCTAGGTGATGCCCGCACAGCAAACGACAAAAACTCGTGGATACGGGACGGGAAGAAGCTGTTTCACGATAATGAGACGGCACAAGAGGCGTCTGATATAATACTGCCGATTGGAAGGATGAATATGATGATGGTCATATTATTGGCAGGCTTCTGCGTCTGACTGTTATACAGAATTGAAAAAAAGAACATGCTCAAGCGGCACAGACTGCAACATGATGTGACTCAAACTGCTCTTCTTTGCTTCATAAGAGACAGCTGCTACACGCATGGTATGAAGGAAGCATGCCCAACCCGACAAACTGTATATTCTTCGACACCTACGCATATACGCATTCTACAGTAGTGAGGGAACATCAGCGAAAGATTGGGGGAGCTATTTGTTGGCATGTGGCTCTGCCAAGCCTGCTAACAGGCAACTAACCAGTCTTCCAAGTTTTCGAGGCGCACATCGGTAATCGGGCAGAGTGGCTGAGACAGGCAGAACCGCCTTATAGACCTGCCCACGAGCGACTCTTCACCGAAAACTTCATCTAAATGCTACTCAACCCAAACTCCGACTACGGCTCTCCATATTCCCTAGACAAGGTGGTATTAGTTATTAGTTGATACTCCTGGTTTTCACTCCTCGCCTAGGATCCTCCGCATACTACTCGTCTATATATTTAGGTACCCATCCCCTCCCACTATATTTATGTAAGCAAGTTCCATACCGCTGCTGCAATCCCCAAGCAATGCTACCTTTTTAGGTAGTACTTCGTGTAACCTCGAACTTTCCTCATTTACCCCCTTCTCCTTTCTAGCATTGAGCTCTACGGACTGCGAGCAACTTGCTGTTATTAGTGCTCGCAATGGAAAAGGGTGAAAGTACCCAGCTTGTGAGCTCTCCAGCAGCCACGGAGCCTCTCCATTATTGTACACGGCTCCAGTTGCGGGGTGGCGATTCGGTAGACGTAGTTGAATGCTGTGCCCGCTGCGGAGGCTAGGAGGCCTTCCGAAGGCTATCTGCATAGCCGAACCATTGCTTTGCAAGACCCGTCTTTGAGGCTTTACCCTAGCTGGATGTTTTGTTGCGCTTGATTTATATACGTCTTAAAGACAGCTCTCAGTCTCTCTCGGACCAGGGACAGTACGGAACGGCGAGAGTGGATCTGCGCCGGAGAGCTTGAGCGTTTCGAATTGTGTCGGATGCGATTCAACAACGGCATCGGGATATCGTTTACAAAGAAGGCATCTGTGTAAACATATAGTAAGAATTACCTACTAGATAAAAGATAACTAGGAATATGAAAAACCACAGGAAAAGGTAACATACATGGTTTTATAGAAACGGGCAACGAAGTTGTGATTACACCCGGTCTTGGTATTTGCATCTATGTTGTATTAATCCTGAGCGGGATATCGTTTCCATCTCCAATCGCGGATATGCCAGTAAGGCGTTGTATTACAGGGTATATTTCGCAAAAGCAGTCCGGCCAGTTTCATATTCGCCAATGACCGCCTCCCAAACTCCTTGCGAATGCGTGGTGTGACTCTTATTTTGAACCGGCCCTCCCTTCTTTGCGCTTGACTCAACTATTTCGTAGTGGCGAATCACGACTCTACCGCCTTTCTCCTATGAGCACATCTGCAGCCTTCCTCAATTCCCTTGCCGCGGCCGCTCTAGCATCCTCCGCCGCCCTTTCGGACGAACTCGTAGCCTCCCTTGCCATCTCGTCGCGTGCTCTAATAAACTCCCTCGCAGTCCCATCGCCAGTTCTCATGCTTTCTCTCGTGAGCACGGCGCCGGTTTCGGTGGCCTCGTCCACGATCGCGTCACCGGTCCTGGCGGCGCTATCCTTCGCGCGTCCCAGCTCCTGCCGCCCGGCCGCGGCCGCCTTGGAAGCTTGTGCCCGTCGCTCTCTGGCCTCGTGTTCCAGGCGTGCCTTGTGGTCCTCGACGTCTCGCGCAACCGCCTTCCCGGCGCCACGCACCTCCTTTTCGACCTCCTTCTCGCGTTCGCGGGCGTCGTCCGTCACGTCATGCGCCTTCTTGTGGACGCTGGCCGCTAACTTGTCGATCGTGCCGTCGAGGCCCTTTAACTTGCTGGCTATGCCCTCGAGCTTGGACACTTCGATGCCGCCGATCCTGCTGTCCGGACCGTGCGCGAGCTGCTTCTGGTTGGCGATGGACGTGTAGCTGTCCGGCGTGTTCATCTCGATGTCCTGCTTGGTGTTGCTGTACATCTTCTCTATCGTCTCCACGACCTCGTACACGTCAAGTGTACACCCCTCGCGGGCGAAGTCGCGCTCACGCTGCTCTATGTACTCGCGGATCTTCTTCCACTCGTTCCCGTAGTACTTGAGCCGCCCGGGCAGCCCGGAGCCCTTAAGGAAAGTGAGGAAGCCCGCTATCACGGTGTTGATCGCGCCAAATGTCGTAATGGCCCCCTGCGCCGCCCCGCCGGCCGACATCGCCGTCAGCCCGGCGGCGACGACAATCTGCAAAAAGTAACACGCGTTGACGATTGCCGAAAATACTTTAAAGCTGTCCTTCGCAACTTGCTCGGAATGCACCACGCGTGCGTATATGCCGATATTGGCCGCCGGTCGTGTGCCGATGGGGCTAGATTCCGTAAAGCCTAGCTGGTCCGAGGTAACGATGCCCACCATCAAACGGAACAAGGTCAGGGGATCGTCGGTCGGGATCAGATAGCTACGGCCGTTTCGGGGAAGGGGCATTCCACCCAGCAGAACATCCGAGGACATGGTAGCCGAGGCCCGGCTTGGCTCCTTATTCGCGTTGATGGCACTCTCCTCGTCAATAGGGGCGGCCCGACCCGGCTGTGCCTTCCTTTGGAACACCAAGCGCATGAGCGATTGCACGAAAGAAGCCATCCTTTCGTAATTCCATACTCGATACGCGAGTGTCGCTTCTGTAGAACTGTTCGGGCGAGAGCCTAGGATGTTATTAGAAACGGCGGTGACTGGGTAGGCTTCCCTTTATAAAGGCTCTCCCGCGCTACGGTGCCCATCCATCGATACAAGCGTGGTGGAATGGATGGTCTGGGCGGACGCGATCACGTTCCCAAAGCCCCCGTCATCACGCGAGCCCGTCAACAACTCGTGGATAAAATATCGTATCGGGAGTTCGTCGCTAAGTCCTGGTGTTGAAGCAGGAGGCGAAGGACCGAGACCGCGGGGCATATGCAAAAGGGTAACAGTAGGCGTCTTGCCAAGAACATTTACAATCGCTGTTGAAAGTATACACAGTCTGATAGGCTGGCTTAGAGCTGAGGCTCCATGACTGGTGGCAATATTACGCAGATCCTTATCTTCGTGGTACATAATAGGACTAGACACAGCAACACAGACCAGCTGAACAACATCCATGCAACTGTCATGGAGCCGGTGCAACCTCTGAACTACCGACTCTCCGATTATAAGGCATGCTGCCCACCATGAGTGACGATTGCCATGGCGTCTGCCTCTGCAAGATACGTTACAGAGGAGTATGTGAGGTCAAGCAGCACCTACCGTTTCTACCAGCGGAGAAGCACACGGAGTGCGTACATTCGACCCAATATGACGACGCACTTTAGCGTTGGTAACACTGAAGCTCCAACTTCAGTTCTAAGGATTGGCAAACGGCGGAGACACACGGGGCCGACGTATTGTCCTTCTATCACGATGTAAACTCTTCCCGTATTCCTAAGGCGGTTAAACCACCAGTACGCGTTTCGGTCCGGAGATCTCTAGTTTGCATCTTACTCCGTGCCACTGGCTTGGACCTATGGGAGCCATTCGAGCCGCAGGGCCTGCGATGCCCAACCAATGCCGGGAATATTTCCAACCGGAGCTCTGACGATAGAGGGTGGACAACATCTCGGAGGTTTTGTGGATTATTGGGTACCGTTCGGGACGTTGCGGTTGAGCAGGGGGGGGGCAGCAGGCACAACAACTGCAGCCTCCGCAACCCCCCCCCCCCTTCCCCGGTATATTCCAGTTGCGGAAGCTCAACCCAGGCGGCGGCTCGGCATTGCTGACGACCCAGCAGCGCCCAGGGCTTCCGGGCACAAGTTGGTCGCCGACCAATTTAAAATGTAGATGAAAGAAGAAACAGAGGGCGAGCTTGTACAACTTCCCCTCTTAGGCTGCGATGACGGGATGGGGCCGCCACGTCTAAAGGTCATGCTGATGGATTAGTGATAGGTTGCAGATGGGTCTCAGGTCGGCCTCAGACCACTCGATTGCTTATATTTATCCATCCTTAGGCACAGCTAGAAGTACTTGCACGAAGCGAGCCCCCAATGACAGCTTCTCAGACTAAAGCATAACGACCAATCAGAGACCTCCAAGCATCCTTCGACCATGTTGACGAGATCGTTAACTTCCTTTCATCTCCGACCACGAGTGTTTACCTGAGCAAGTCATGAATCATTTAGTCGGGTTATACATCGTCAAATTAGTGTTTATCCTTTACGAAGCCGCCCTTGCTCACCAAATGCTATTCAGACCAAGATATTCCTGAAATGAAATGCTCGCAGTATATCAGTTGGATCGCCCTATCAACATTACTATCAAACAAACTTAACTCCTCCCTGAAGCTTCCCTCGCAATTGTCCCTGAATCCAGAAGGCCAACCCCTTCCCCCCATTTCTTCCGATTCCCTTGCGGCGTCCCCGTACATTACTCACCTTTTTCTTTCCCTCTGGCTCCGACACACGTATCTTTTCTTACAGCCATCATCTTCCCATGCACTTGTACGTCTTGGTATTTTGTGTTATGTCTTCGACAGCTCGGAGAAGTACTATCAGGTCCGTTGAGAGCAGGACAACCAATCGATCGCCGCCGAAGCGCCGCCCTTCCCTTATGACGTGACGTACGTAACCAGCCAGGACGAAATCACCACCATGAGGCCGAGCCCGAGCGCACGTCCTCCTCGGTAACGACCGGCATAGACATGGGTGGGGGAGCCGGCCACAGGTGCCGGCCACGCGCCGCCCAGTACCGGGATCGCGCGCGCTCGGCGTGCGCCTTGACCCGCGCGTGGTAGTGGCAGTAGTCGCGATGCGTGGCCTTGACCGCATTCTGGACGTGGCGGCACCGCGGGTCCGTACGGCCGTAGTCGCACTCGTCGAGGCGGTACCGGAGCTGGCAACCGCACATCTCGAAGCTCAGGTAGATCTGCTTGCACATCTCTTTTGGCTTATTGCGTCTTACGCTGCCTGTGATCATCGGCGATCTGTTAGTGAACATGTTGGGCAAACCGGAGCCAGATGTGAGAGAGACATGATTTGTTGGGTTGTGGATGCGAGTGACGAGTGATTTCTTTGGGGATACATGATATGCAACGAGTAAGGAAGGCAATGCTATTGAGAGAGAGAAATTGAGGATTACCAAGGCAAGCGATGAATTTCTGCTATGAGGAAGGAGCTGGCTGACTGTGTCCGAGGTGGTTCGGACAATAGCTTGCACCTGGGATAGAGTGTATCTCTGCGAAGCGTGGGTGAAGTGCAACGTCGAAAGCAGAGATTGGAGGCGGCGTTGGAGGGTCGGCGTGTTTCAAAATTATTAGAATAAAAGGCCTGTTTAATGAAGAACTGTGTAAGGTAGCTGTTGGTTACGGAAGATATCTTGGTCAGCGTTTATCACAGATGAGCCATATCAGGAATGGAGGTGGTTCTAAGAGCAGGTCGTCAACGAAGCAGGTACAAATCACAGGATACATATCCCTTTGACTAAAAATTCACATTATCATTCTATTTGTCCGCTCATCTTATTTTCCACCATGCACTCCCACTCGTACCGCTTCTCATTGTAAATTTGTACACTCCGAGGTTCCTACCAAAGCCCTTGCTTCCCACTCGGTCCCAATATACCTTGCTACTAGGGATTGACATTCTGGAAGCTGGGAAAGCCGCGTGATCGATTGGCACCGCCGCTCCGTTTATTCAACCATATGTCCAAGAATTTCCGCCCCTGCTGCACTGGATATTCCATCCTTTGACGGTGTTGTATTATGCCATTTCTAACCCCTTTTCTATCTTCAAGAAGGCTCAGCTTCTCACCCCGGAAATTCATCCTGGGAGAGACTCCTCCCGGCTCAGCACCAGCTCCAGGGCCAGCCGGCACCTGTCTATGATAGACGCAGCAGAAGGACCGTGTTGGTTTCGGTCTTTGTTAGCCTTAGGCGGCAAGGTGAAGGGCAAGTGCCAATCACCAGGGCGCTGGCGGTTCTGCCTGGGAGGGAAAGACATCCCAGTTTGCTTGAAGTCGATGATGATAGGAAAAAAGACGGTGACAGAAAAGAGAATCTGATGGACAAAATAAAAGGATGTCCACAAGAAAGATGGTAGAGGTTTGCTGTTGTCGGTGGTGATAGGAATGATGATATTTTTATATGAGAAAGTTCCTTTTAGAAATTCGGTGACAGGAGAAGGGAATCGACAATGTTCGCGTGGGAACCCGTATCTCTTGAAAATTTGGCGACAGGAGGAGGGCGTGTGGTACCGAGCTTGTAGGTTGTAAGTTGTATATAATAAATAGCTGGCGGATGTGACTGTGGTTGACAGGCCCAAGGAGGTCGGCCTACTTGTGAAGGTTTGCTGTTGAAATTCGTGATAGGGAGATGTCGGCGATCTCTGTATGAAGAGGTATTGTAATGATAGTTTGGCGATAGGAAAAGAAGAAGGGGATGATGCTAATAGCGATCAAGTCTCGCGTATTCGACGAGTTGCAAAAACGTGGTGCTCTTGAGTCCCGTGTATCGGACGAGTTACGGAAAGCTGCTGCTTGTACATGGGTGATTGCCTTTGAATTTTGGTGACAGGAAAATGATGTGGTGATGTTTATGTGAGAAAGTGTCTGAAATATTCGGCGACAGGAGGAAAAGAAGGTGGGCAGTCTTTAGGTCCTAAAGAAAGAAATAGAGTTGGTTTCAAAAATCGGCGATAAAACGAGAGAAATGTCGGCAGTGTTTGTTTTTCCATTATCGCCTTGTTGTGCATATCACATCTTTTCAGAATACTGTAATAACTGGTTAAAATCAAGTTACGTTCTTTAGGTAAGCTTGGTCGGAGGTACCAGGCTTAAGCATACGGTTAGCATTAGCAAGAATATATCATAGCATCTTTTTCGTATTAGTTCATCTATGTATGACTCCGTGATGTAACCGTTGGTTGCTTTCAGCTTTTTTGCTTCTTTGCTTCCTTGCTTCTTTGAGAATGTAGTATGCTCTAAGCCAACCATTTTAAATGCTAACAATGAGATCTGATATACTTTTACCTACCCATCATCTTCTCCCTGCCAGCGCAAGCGTGCTCTGTATACGACTATAGAACCTGTGCCTATGGTCTGTGGACCCCGTATCAATATCAGTTTACCATTGTTGCCTGCTTTAATTCCTTTTTTACGACCATAACAGCTACGTATAATACGTCAATCTGGGCTTGGCGAATTTTTATCGTTGTCCGAGGTCCTGAGCTGTTTTACTCTGAGCCAGGGTAAGCCAGCGTTAAGCTCGTGGCATAGCGTAGAAGCCTCGTTTCTGGATACCCCCGTTAAAGTTGTTATTTACCAAAAATAGAAATGATCGTGATAGGCTTTATTATGAACTATTCGATTATACGCAAAAGGCTCGTGATGTTAATGTATGTATAATTGTTAGATGTGAGAACACTACCCTCTATAGTCAGATAGGGCTAAGACAGGAGCCCGTACAGAATAAATCCTGATAAGAACGTGTCCAGCAATAGTCGCTAATAGGACCCGACAAAGGGGCTTGCATCTTAGTTGAGCTAACAATTGATCTAATTATATAACATTAGGCACTCTCTAGTTATGCCAATAGCGACGTTTATAATAGTTTTGTCAGCAGTTGAGTGATGTGTTGGAAGAGCGGTGAAAGGAACAAACGGGCTTTGATGTGGCCCTAGGATTGCAAGGACAAAGGAGCTGAAGCCTTACCTTACCTCAGCTAGCTCAGGCCTCGTTGGCTCTAAAGTTTTCCAAAGTGCTACGCCAAGGAGCTAAAAATTAACCAATCAAATGCCGTATCCCCGTAACGAGCCAGTCAGGCTTGAATTATAGTTGTGCGAAAAGAAGGTCCTTTCTAAACGTAACTACCAAAATTATTATTATTTTCCCTTCTTTTTTTTTACAAAAAGGTTAAAAGAATTAAAAAAAATGTGTTATACAACAAAATCAGCCCGTTAAATATACAACTTTATTTGAGCTTCGAATATAAGCTAATTATATATACAAGGTTAAAAATAAATCCAAGCCTGATTTCCAGGCTAAGCTAATATATAGAAAATCATTATATAATATAATTTATATAATAGATATTATATTTAATATTTTCGAAACAGGAATTGATTTAATGGTTTTTACGGTTAATTTAAATATTTCTTATATATTACTTATATATTATTAATTAAGTTTTAAGAAATCTTTAAAAAATGCTAAACGTAAAAAAACAGTTTTATTAATAGTTTATAATTAAAGTATTCATAATTATTTTTTAAAAAGAAAAGAAAGATTAATTAAAAAATATAAAAAAACTAGTTATATTTAAACAAAGTATAGTTTATAAAAAACAAAATAATAATTAATATATATATTGGTTATTAATTAATGTAACATTATAATTTTCTAGTTTTACTTTTTAAAAAGTCCGTTAATTCGAGATATAAAAAAGTGTAATATATATCTTTAACTGTCGGCAGTTGAGATAATTTCTTGGAAGGGCAGTGAAAGGAGTTAAAAGGCTTTGATGTGGCCCTAGAATTACAAGATAAAGGAGCTGAAGTCTATATGTAGCTGTTCCCCCCCCCACCTTTAGTTTTAAAACAAAAGAGTAAATAACCTCCTCCCTCCAGCTTCTAGAATTGCAGCGCATTTGCCGACATGGTAGCATTTTTTGGTTACGTCTTTTGGTATTTTTGACGGTAAAAAAATTAACATTCCGATTTACTCATTTTATGTTGCATTCGAAATACCGTTACGTTTCGGTACGGAAAGCTTGGAAAAAGGAAGCAGGCTCGGCGATAGATTTGTTGACAGGTTTAATATAGGCTTATTAATAAGGTCGAAGGCAAGTCCGACGGCAGGAACGGCAGGTTCGGCGTAAGGGCGTTTTGAAATACGGAAAACTGCAAAGGTTCGATTTTGGAGAAAGTTTTGAAATTTTCTTAGTCGCTAGAAAAACGCCTGTATACCGTAGTAACCGTTATCGATTCGAAGCAAAAGGCTCGTTAACGCGGTAATACCCGAAAGGCGTTACGGCTCGGGGCTACCGTGACAGCTCCAGTATATATGCAGCTGTAAGCACCAGAATAATTGCCACAATTGCGATCATTCCGCCAATCTTTTGCCCCTGGCGTAACGGTATGGTGCAGCCGTAATAAAAGGGTCCGGTAATAAAAACGTCGGGAAATTACTAACATATCGTTTAGAAAAGACGTAAAAGGTTAATAAAAGCCTGCCGTAAATTCGGTAATAACGTTAACAAAAAAAATCAAAACATTAAAAAAAAAATCGGAACGCTAAAGATTTATAACAGAAAATCGACGAGGTTATCACGAAATTATTACGAAGTTACATAGCGAAAGATTCGAAAACGCATTTTATTCTCTTCCTTATTTTTTTACGGAATTTAAAATTAAACGGAATAAAAAACGGACGAAACGGAAAACGGACGGAACGAAAAACGAACAAAATTAGATTTTTTAAAAGCTTAAAAAAGCGCCGGTAACGTTTAAATAACTTCATGGTAACCTTAAAGCTATAAAAGCGTATCGGCAATTAAGATAATTTTTTGGAAAAATAATAAAAGGAATTAAAAAGCTTTAATGTGGCCTTAAAATTGCAAGATAAAGAAACTAAAGCCTATATATAGCTACTTCCCCCTTACCCCTAGTTTTAAAACAGAGAAGCAAGTAACCTATTTCCCCTAACTTCCAGAATTACAACGCATTTGCTAATATAGTAACATCTTTTAGTTACGTCTTTTAGTACTTTTAACGGTAAAAAATTAACATTTCGATTTACCCATTTTGTGTTATACTTGAAATACCGTTACGTTTCGGTACGAAAAACTTAAAAAAAGGAAGTAAATTCGGCAATAAGCTTATTAATAAGCTTAACATAAACTTATTAACAAGGTCGAAGGCAAATCCGACAGCAAAAACGGCAGGCTCGGCGTAAAGACATTTTGAAATACGGAAAACTACAAAAGCTCGATTTTGGAAAAAGTTTTGAAATCTCCTTAATCGCTAAAAAAGCGCCTACATACCGCAATAACCATTATTAATTCGAAGCAAAAGGCTCGTCGACGCGGTAACACCCGAAAAAATCCAGCAACAAAAACGTCGAGAAATTGCTGGCATATCGTCTAGAAAAAACGTAAAAAATCAATAAAAACCCGCCGTAAATTCGGTAACAACGTCAACAAAAGAAAATCAAAACGTTAAAAAAAATCAAAACGTTAAAGATTTACAACAAAAAATCGACGAGATTATTACGAAATTATCACGAAGTTATATAACAAAAAATTCGAAAACGTACTTTATTTCCCCCCCTACTCTTTTACGGAACTTAAAGTTATTTATAACGAAAAATTCGGAAACGCACTTTATTCCCCCCTCCCACTCCCTTACGGAACTTAAAGTTAAACGAAATAAAAAACGAACGGAACGGAAAACGGGCAGAATTAGATTTTTTAAAAGCTTAAGAAAGCGCCGGCGATGTCTAAATAACTTCATAGCAACCCTAAAGCCATAAAGACGTATCGGCAGTTAAGATGATTTCTTAAAAAGGCAATAAAAGGAATTAAAAGGCTTTAATATGGCCCTAAGATTGCAAAACAAAAAACTGAAGCCTATATGTGGCTGCTCCCCCCCCACCCCTAATTTTAGGACAGAAAAGCAAATAACCTACTCCCCCCAGCTTCCAGAATTATAGCACATTTGCCGATATTAACTTTATTAATAGGTTTTTAAATTTCAATATAACTATTTAAAATAACGAAGTATATATAAATATCTGATTTATATTAATTAAAAGAGCGAAAAGATAAATATTATACTAAGATAACTTTTAAAGAAATTGTATAAATAATATATCTATAAAATAAATATAAATAGTTGATGTTTGCAAATATTGATATAGTAATATTTTATATAATCTATACTACTTCTTAACGACATGTTAATTTATAAATCATGCAATTAATATACTTAAATAATCGTATAATATAATATCTATTATTAAACTATTTTAAACTCGAAGTAATCGTATACTTTTAGTTATATTAAAAACTTTTGTGTCGGCAAATGTGCTGCAATTCTGGAGACTAGGGGGAGGTCGGTTGCTTGCTCTTCTGTCCTAAAACTAGGGGTGGGGGGGAGCAGCCACATATAGGCTTCAGCTCCTTTGTCTTGCAATCCTAGGGCCACATCAAAGCCCT
>QJOB01000477.1:0-14176 GCA_004155035.1 Monosporascus sp. 5C6A | reverse complement strand
ATAAATATTAATTATTATAAGAAAATTAATTTAAAATATTAACGCAAATATAATATAACTTATATTTTAAAACTTATTATATTAAAGCTTTTATATAGCTTCCTTATATATATTATCCTTATAACATTATCTTTTTCGAAAATTTATAAAACGATAAATAATAAAACTTTTTATTATTATTTAAATATCTTATTATTCCAAAAAATACAATATATTTATATTCATATAAATTATTAAATAGTTATAACATAATTTCAAAAACATTATAACTTAATATTGCTGAAAAGGAGTTTAATTTATATTATCTTTTGTATTCATATTTATTCATTTTAAGGTTATATTAATATTATTAAACTTATATATTTCGTATATTATATACTTTATATCTATGTTTTAAAGTGTTGTCTAGCTATTTAATTAACAAGATACAAAATTAAAAGATATATAGCTAAGTTTATTATAAAGTGCTAATACGTAAAATATATAAATCTTTTTAAATATACTTAATTTAATAAATAATAATTTAAATATAATTGAAATAACGTCCCATATAAACTCGCGAGCCGTTTTTGTCAACATCTCAACTACCCAATTTCGATTGTTAATTTCTTAACACCAACAATATGGAACGTCTTACAAAAGAATTTAGGATGAATTTAGCCATCCAGGCTAAAAAATAAAACCAAAATTTAAGCTTTAAAAAGTTACATTTTATATATGACGTCCCTGAATCTACTTTGAAAGCCCGATATCACGGTCGATGCGCCCGAGCTAACATTATCTCCTAATTACGAAAATTGACGCCGACCGAAAAGAAATCCATTGTCGAAAGCGTCCTTAACCTAGATACGCGAACGTTTCCTGTCCGACTTCAGTACGTTGAAAATATGGCCAATATATTACTGGCCCAGCGCGTTACAGAACGCGTTGGAATTAACTAGGCGTCGAACTTTGTTAAACGGCAAAAAAAACTCCAAACGCGTCTAAATCGGAAAATCGATTATTAACGGGTTTTATGCAAAAATCCAGAAACGTTTCGCAAGTAATTCGAACTTGTTCGGGTTACAATTGCGAAATACGGTATTACAAAAAAGGATATTTACAATTTCGATAAGATTAGATTTTTGATAAGATTTTTTATAGCAACGGGTATAATAATTACCAGTACCGAAAGACGTGGAAAACTTAAACAAACGTAACAAGGGAATAAAAAATGGGTTACAGTTATTTAAGTTGTTAATTTCCAAAATTGGGCTTTGCCACCATTTATTATTATAACGGGAAAAAATTACCTTAAGTTTTAGTATCGCGACAGCAAATTACCAACTAATTAAAAACTTGGTATAAGCTATAATGGCTGGATAATAAACGAATTAAGTTTAAAATAAATTCAATATTTCGATAAACATATTTAAACGCGTACGAAAGGTTCGAAACATTTCCTTATCCTTAACGGCTACGAAAGCTATTATTCGATAAAATTCGAAAAATACTGTACCAACTATAACATTATTACTTTTTGTATACCCGCGCATTCCTTTTATCGGCTCTAACCTTTTAATATATCTTGTTTTTCTATTTTAAAACGCGCTTATTCGCGGTATATCGAAAACTTAATACGATATTATCATACCCATATTACTAAAAAAGATTTTCTCGCCGGCTTTTACGACGCGTTCCAAGCTGTTATAACGTCCAACAATATCAAATCTGGATTTACAAAAGCTGGTTTTGTTCCATTCGCTCCCAATAACGTCCTTTCCGAATTAGAGGTTCCTTCAGTTGTGCCTACGCCGACCGTCTCCCCGCTAACCTCCACCGGTTCCATTCGTTCCCCGCCCGCAAAAACCCCTAGAAATATTAAAAAAGTAACGAGGTAAGGACGTTATTTGCAAAAAAAAATTAAAAACCAACAAAGTAACTTATCAAAACAAAAAATAGCTGAATCGGTTAATTTTTTAACCAAAAGTAACTTATTACTTTTGCACGAAAATGTTTTTCTTCGAAAAAAAACTGCTTAATTGCGCAAAACGAACCACATCTTAAGTAAATATCGCAGGACAAAAAACAAACGTCTTCAAAAAGGAGGAATATTTACTATATAAAAAAAACAAGCTTTTCTGGCTTAAAAAAAAAGAGTAATAAAAAAATGCAGCTAACAGCAACTGGAAGGGGTCGTTGCAAAAGGGTTAAAACCAAGGAACGGAAATGTGGCGTTTGCGGCAAGCCTGGACATAATACGCGTACTTATAACGAAGTTATAGATACGTTTAGCGAAAAAGAATCCGATTGATTTTAATTAATGCAATATGTTGTTATTAAGTTATTTGAATTTGTTGTTGCAAGATGCCAAAAAACGGCTCGCGAGCTTGTGTGGCTCGCGAGCTTATATAGGACGTTATATATATTATATAAAATTTTTTATTATAATATATAAGTTTAAATATAAATCCTTTATTGAATAAATTTAACCGCTGTTATAATAAGTAGTTGCTGCAGTTTTATATGCATTTATTTTTATTTTATTATTTATTTTATATAAAGAAATATTTAAAATTTAAGTTATATTCTTTATATTTTCTTATTTATTTATATTTTTGTTTTGATTATAATATATTATTAATTGAATTTTTTTACAAAAATTAAAAATTAGTTTATTTATGCGTAATAAATAATAATACTGCTTGCCGTTTTTTAATATCTAGTTTTGTTAATAAGTTAAAAATAAGGAGGTTTGTGGATTTTGTATGGGGAAAAGGGGGTGGTGCGTTAACCGGGTCTTTGACTTATCTTCCTTTTATCTAGGGGGTATATCGCAAAATAAGGGTTACTTGCTTAATCATTAAAGCCCCTGGGAACTGTAGGTATCCCGTAACAACGTTATTCCGGGGCTTCCATACGTATATATATAAAGCTTTCTAGTTATTGCTTTTTAAAGCACGAATTATCCAGGACAATTTACGTTTTCCACACTCTATACAACTTTTCCTCGCGATCAGCCTAACTATTACAAGTTCGTATAACATTTGTAAATAAACCAGTAATACTTTTTAGGCATAGCTTATATCTCTTATGGCCTTGCATATAATGGAGGTGAACCACCATACCGACTTTTGTTGGCCTTATCCATAATCTCGCGTTTTTATTCCTCCTCGACCTTCTTATGCTCCTCCCTCTTCTCCCTGAAGGCTTCGAATATCCAGATCCAATCGCCGGTGGCCGACGTCAGGCCCCTTTCCTTGGCACAGTCTTTAAAGTACGCCCTTAGCTTGATCATTAGAAGTATCTTGTGACTACAGGTATCCTCCATCTCATAGCCGCATGTAACGCAGGCTTTTGGGTAGTGGGCCCTGACAAACTCCGCCGGAGTCGATCATCTCCCTAACCATCTTGACAGCGAAGGTAGGGACTGCTAAATAGACAGGATAATAAGCATACATTAAGGTCTACTTGCTATCTATCTAGGTGGCAGAAAGGGCTTTATATATACATAACATTGACGAGGAGATATGTTACTGTACTTGTTTGCAGGACCTTAACCCTTATTTCACCACTCCCGTTCGAGGTTATGTCATATACCACAATACTCGGACACGAAACTCAAGCTTACCAAAATCCATTTCGGTTTCCAGAGCTGAGCTGGTGCTGAGCTATGGCTGAGGAACCCGGAGTTCAGGCTGAGGTGGGCTGAGCCTGGGCTGAGGTGCCTGAGCAGGCCCACTTTTGGGATCGCAGACCCCTGCAGGGGTCCCTAATCTGGGACAACATCCCTTGTTTTGGGACCCGGCTGGAGTTTTCCACGTTAATGTTTCTGATCTGCGGTTCGTGAACCCAAGAGTTTCGGCGAGTGCTGCATTCGATGCCGTCATTTGCCATGTAACTCTATTTCCTAGTCTTAATGTTGACTTAGCCAGAGGGACACAACTACTCCAAAGGCAGTACTCAAAGCGCCGTTGTATAAAATAAGTTGCTCTTACAAATTATGTCTGAGGTCTTTGGAAAACTGAGTTCTCAAATTCCTAAAAGTTAACTGTGCTTAATACCGAGCGGCTACTGGCAAGCAGATTATGCACAAATTTATTCGCATGAATTATTAATATGTAAACATATGTCGGCTTATTATAATTAAATGCCTTTTTATTATTCCCATACTTTGTGAACTTCGTAATAAGAATAGTTTCGGCCGGATTAAGAAAGTTATCTCGACCTGTGATCTAGGCTTAAGTGAAAGGTACTTACATTAATGTTACCGCTGCCCCAATCGTAAGAAGGATTTCCTTACCGGGAAGATAGCCGGAAGCAACTACTTAACTAGGGGACTCGTAGGGGGATCTATTTCGGAGCGACCGAAGGAAGAGACAATGTTTATTCGTAATTCGGTACCCCTGCCGTCTGGCTCTTGCCGCAACGCCAGGATTGTTTTCATCCATAGATCCTCTAATGCCTTGTTACGTGCCACTATGATCGGCGACGTCGAACGGCTAGAGCAGGGTCCGCGCCTATGATACCATTTATGAGGTAAGAAAATTCTATATTATTTGAGACAGCTCGGAGATAAAATACGAGCTGAAAGGACACCAAGGACAGGGTTATCAATATTATTTGTTGCCATACGACTGACCTTATACGATTTTAATCCTATCTTCCATAAGAACGGAGAAGAGCGAGTTTTACTCCGGGTACGGAAACGGGAATGATTTCCGTCTCAGGTAGCAAAACTGGGATTGCGGGTCGAAAGCGCCAATCTAACACGTAGCACATGAACATGCCATGGTGGATTTCGGTAAAGTCGGGTGGAAAAGCGAGAAGGCATAGGAAGTACAGCAAGGGGTCGTCGGAAAGTGTCAGACCAAGAGGTTGAAGGACGCCGTGAAGTTAAGAACCCTGCATAGATAAGCCCTAGAGAATGCCTTAGCGGTGGTCAGTTAAGGAGGCTCGCATCCACACCTTCAGGGGCTGGTCGGTGTGAACTGCTAGAACAGACCAGGGGATAGCTAGGAGGCTGAGTGTGAATGACGAACTTAAGATGTTGGCCTGCTTCCAAGGCCCTTATTCAGCTAACCTTGCAGCACGCCCAGAACTTATCTTCTAACAGCTCCGATCCTCTAATTCCATGCCTAACGCGGCACGGCTATGCTCACTCGAGGGGAAAGATCCATAAACGGTGTAAAAATGGGTAGATTAGGTTTCTTTCAGGCGTAGCATTCTCGCAGGCGTCATTCGATGTGCTAGATCCCACCGGCAGGCAGATCGCGAATCCAACGGATACGGGGGGCGCAAGATCGCCTCCGGTATATACATGTCGTAGGCTAGGTAGGTTTAAGCCACGACTGGGAAATTGCGGCCGTGACTATACTTGATGGCTTCTTCCACAGGGGTAATATCGTCTATGCTCGGGAAGACCTGCAAAAGGCAAACAATTCCGCTGTTTTAGGGTCCTTCTCCTACGTCCGGCTGAGCTTGTGATCTGCCAGGGGACTATGCAGCTGCCCGAAATGAAGCCCTTTTTCATACCCAGTCCCGGAGTTTCGCCAATAGCGTCGAGAAAGACTTCGGTGGAGAGCCCAATAGAACTTATACCCGCTTAAACCTCTTACGTTATGACTCGTCCCGGGTGCAGTTATTTTCGCTTGTCCTCTTACCCTGACACCAAATTCTACCCCATGAATGGTGCGAGATTAGGACGTTAAGTAAGATGGCGTCGAGTCATTGGTCTCCATAGGTATGATCTTCTGATGATTCCATCTTTCCGACCATAAAGAGCCGAAAAATTCAGACGCAATTCCTTCCAGTTACGCTGCTTTTCTGCCTTGCCTTCGGTTATGGGGGTATGCTTACCATGCTGGGGTGTCCTGAATCCGGGCTCTTTTGACCTTCCCTGCCAGTACGTGGTAAGGAATCGGCGATACCGCTTTTATAAGTCTTACTAGGTCGGTTTCGGCAAGAACATATAAAATACATGTAGATGGTATATAACGGCGGACTTCAGACCTCTCGAAAAGGTTATTTAGGTTGATCCAGGGCCCGAGGTTAAATGCTTTTAAGAAGTTGACCTGAGGTGACCCAGTTGCAGCCATATCGGCATGGTATAAGACATTGCGGGTTGCATATTCAAGGAAAGGGAACCTTTTGGACACCAGATCTCGGCTACACTTGGAGATATCCATCTGTATGTAGGTGTAACAGCACTGTTTCAGTCGATCGTGACTTATGCTTGGAAAATCTCTCGCCAGGTCTGGTCACAGTTTGTAAAGGCCGTTGTCCTTGATCAGGAAATCAGGCACCGATTCGTGTATGAATTGGACAGTTTGATCTTCAGATTTGGTGACCTCAGCAAGTCCTTTGAAAGCGCTCAGGACGAATAGGCTCATGGTATCTTTACTGATGCATTCAGGGTCCCATTCAACCATAGCATGCTCTGGTTCCAACCCAGATACGACTGCAAAATAAAACTCTGCGCACCGTAGGGGACATTTTGCTGTCTCTGAAGCCGTGTCACTGGCTTCCTGGAACGTTTGAACGGAGGTGCGGAGTCCACAGGCAGTTCATCTGCGGAGATGTCGGAGTCGCGAAAGGGAGACGGTGCGTTGGAATCACGATTCAGTGGCGTGAGTGTGTCTTGACTAGTGTGTTCGATCGTGTCCTCAGCCGACAGTTCGGTCGCAAAGCTCAAGGCCGCGCTGGCATCGGGAGAAGACGTGCCGGTGTCGAGTCGAACTGCCTTCTCGTTGGCTTGTTTGATCACCTATTCTCTTTGCAGCTTTGCCCAGTCCCTCCCATTTCGGTACGCCCCGGCTCCTGCACGGAATGCCTCAGTATTTCCGGTCCTGCTTCGGGTTGCAGACCGGCTCGGTCTCGAAACAGGTAACAGCAGGTTCTCCTTGACATTGAGCTCCCTCCTGACCCTAACCGGGTCGTCAGGATTGGACCGGAGTGCATCCGTCTTTTCGCGGCATAATTCGATCATGACCTTAAGGAGAACTGTGACGATTGGTATGGTCTCATCTGGAACGCTGCCTCCTAGGGATACCGGCGGATCGTCAATCAGCGGCTTGACTAAAGATTTTAGATAGCCGTGAAACCATATGTCGTCAGCCCTCAGGACTGGATGTGCAGTTCTTATCACGTTAAGTATCTGCATCACCCGCATCCCGTGCCTAAGTCGCTCCATTTCGCCCTTGGCGAGTTCTTCTAGAGTAGGGAGATGATCCCCCCGGCTTAAGAGTCTGATACATGCCAGTATAAAGGTGATGGGCAAGAACGTGGCCAGCGTCGCCAGGGATATCCTCGAGATGTAATGACATATCGTATCCGCTACGAGAGGATAGCCGGGATTCTCGTCGATCAACGCGGCAGGGACTCTTAGTTGTGGCCCGTCTCCGAGGTATAAAGTAATCAAGGGACTCGCATACGGGCTGAAGCCTAACGCTAGCGTTGCGCGGCAGGGTGGACCGATGGCTCCCTACGATGATTCTGGTTGCGTATCAACCGCCCCCGCCTGGTCCACTGGGACTGTCTGTATTGGAGCGGTGCATGTTCCTTTCTTCCATCATAGCTCTTTGGTACTATGGCACTGGAAGCCTATTTGATAGTGCGACCGAGGAGATCGTTTAGCTTGTTGGTAGTGTTGGCTTAGCCCCGGGGTAGACCTACGAATTGTCGAGGAGGCTTGGCAAAAGCAACAATGTTAGTCCTATTCGCTCCTGCTTATTGGGCACACTGAGTCTTGATCAAACTGGCCAAACGTGTGGAGGCCGCCTAAGCCTTAATACCATTGGGTGGCTATCTCTGAAACCTATTATTCTCAGCCGGCCCTCCGCCTTTCTTAGACTGCGGCTCACAATTTCCAATAATGAGGCGCCTCGGGAAAGTAGGCCCTGAGCGTTAGATGAATGGGGAAATCATTACACGTTCACTATACCCCATACCTAAATCCCACAGGACTCATTGGAGCTTGAGTTTCCAACTCCAACGAGTATGCCTTGTCTAAAGAAGGATGGCAGGGCAGCTCTCACGGTGGACTCCGAGGAAAGGGCCAAAATCGTTTCGTGATATATAACACCTTTTCTCCAATTAGATCCCGGAGATTGGCGCCCGTAAGGCGTAAAGGGCGGATCCCTGATGTTATGGGAACAGATTAGATCCATCATCTGCGAAGGCTTGTTGTTCCCCCTTGAAACATCGGCATATCCGACTACAACGCCCTACAGGGCTAGAATAAAGAATCGTAAGCGCTGTGAGCCAGGCCTAGATGGCCGGAATACTATGGGTTAGATGACAGTGGCCGTAGCCATAACTCTGGCCTCGAGCTTTTAGGAATATGGCTGGATCCGACACGTCAGGGTGCCTTTAAGGAGTTAGGCAGACTCTTGGCTAACGAACGAGAAAGTCGCCACTGGCTGACCCCAGGGCCTATCTGTCATCTTGGAACATGTTAGGACCAATAAGACACTGGCCTAACCGCTGTAGTTCGGTGAAGCTCCATCCACCGCTTGACTTTCGATAAGGGAAGGTAAGCGGCTAAAGGAGCTTTTTACCTTTTTAAAGCCCTATAATATGTTTTAGACGATTACTAGCTGTTTTGGCATTATTAAACTCGTCAATAAATATACTTAGGCGACTTCTTATAATGCTTTATTATCTTAATGTCTTTAATATAATACTGTAATCTGATAACTGACATTAATTGGTCCGAAATGCACCGTCGTAAAAATAAGCTAAACCGAAATTGGGATAATCAGCTTTTCCCCCGTAACAATAGATATACCCTACGGGGTAAGTATTAGTAGGTCCGTATTTAAATTTAACCATGCGGGCGTAATTTACCGTTTTGAAGACGGAACGCAACCGTTTCTAACCTAGCGTTTCAGCCGTTTCCTTTTGCTTATAGTCGATACTTTATCGTATGCCGTATTTATTATAAGTTAAAAAGAATCTATATATTAATATTAACACCTAGCGACTTGTATTTTATCACACAACCTCAATTCTCTATAAACTTAACGTTTTGTAAAATAACGGCTATAAAAACGACTTCATTCAACTGTACCGTCCAATTTTCATGAGGAATGAGGGTTACGTGAGGAAGTTCATTTTGTGGATCGCGCATGGCATGGAGGATGCCATTTTTGGATCCCAAAACCTCCAGTCTTGGAGGCTTCTATACCAAGTAGGCATCATTTATATGCAAACCCACTCCCTTGCGTAGTTGGCATAGCACGAAGTACTGTTGTTTCGAATCAGAGTGTCCCCGCCCCACTTAGCTTCTGAATCACATACCTTTTTTTGTATAGGCCCTTTCATAACGCGTATAGGCCTTCGATAGCAATATAACAATAACCATAATAACAGAAAACAAAGTTCTCGTAATTATTTTTTCTGCGTAATTTTATTATTAATAACTTTCTTAAAAATTAAAATTTTTGTTTTACGTTCCGTATTACGAAAACCCGGTTAACTTAACCGAATTTTTTTAAGTTATTTAGCCGTACGCGTTTTTTTTAAAGTTAATTTAAATCGACGAAACCGCGAACGAATATTTCGAAATATCTTCCCGGATTAATCCCGTAATAATTCCGAAACGGTTATGTAAACCGTTTACGAAAATAATTAAAATTATCGAAAAAAACTTAGTTACTTTTTTTAATATCCGGAGTAATAATACCTATAAAACGGCTGTTAATAAGCGATTAATTATTGCGAAAACCGTTTCGAAAAATAAAAAAAACAAACAATTAATAATTATTTCCGTTATTAAAAATTTCGAAAAATCCGAATATAAAAAGTTTATGAATATCGATAAAAATACGGAAAATATTCTTAAAGTTATAAATAACGAACCTTTCGAAAATAAAGTTATTTAAACCTAACTTTTCGAAAATAAAACGATTCGAACCGAACCTTCCGAAAATAAACCTTCCGAAAACAAAGCTATTCGAAACGAACCTTTCGAAAACGAACTTAATTAAACCGAACTTTTCGAAAACGAAATTATTCGAAACGAACTTTCCGAAAATATTTTAAATAAAAATATTCCTATTAACGCCTTTAAGCCGAAACTTTTAAATATACGTATGTAATTTTTTAATATTATTAAGGTTATTATTAACGGTAAAGCCTCGAAAAAATAACTTAACAAAATATAAAACGTTTTTTAAATTATTAATTCGTAATAATTTAAACGATATATTAATAATTATTATACGACGGTATTTAAAAAAGATTCATTTAATTTTATTAAATAACGCGTTATTAATTATATTAACGAAAAATTACAAAACAAATACGAATATAACTTTTAATGTATGTTCGTTTAAGTTAAGAAATTTACGTAACGCCGTAAATTTAATTACGAAGTTATATTATAGTTTTTTAAAGTATTATTATACGGTATTTTTAACGTTAATAAGTTTATTAAAGTTGTTATTAATATCGCAAAACGTAATAATAAAAAAAGCGTTTTTTTAAATTTTATATATAATTTCAGCTTTCGATTAAAAAAATTCCAGCTTTAACCCGACTTTACCTCCGAACGTTTTAATAACGCAATAAATTAAAGAATTTTTTTTACATAACGTTAACGTTTATTATTTTATATTTTGTAACAGTTAACCTATATTAACAATAATCCCTTTATTAAAAGTTTCCGAAACCGTAACGTTATAAAATTATTTACGTTTCTAATTTTTAAAAATCCTTTACAAAAAGCCCTTATAACAATTCGAAAGCTTATTACGAAATATCCATTTATACCTACGTCTGGTATACAGGCCGAATTTAACAAAAGCTTTAAAATTCGTAAAGTTTTATCGAATACGTTTAAATATAAAAAAAAACAAAAATTACTTTAACTTTAAAAACGTTAATTCCCAGATATACTAAGTTAAAAACGATATTTGCTATTATAATATAACACCCCGGTAATTCGTTCGTTAGTATAACGATATTAAAAAATCCGACGTTATATATAAAATGCTTTTTATTAAGTTATATAACAAGCTTTATAAAAAAAACGCGGCAGATACGGGATTTAGGAACGTTAAAAAATAGCCCGAAAAAAACGTACCTTTAAAAACTTCTAAAATTAAGCATTTAAAACGCAGAAATAACGGTAATAATAATAATACGAATATTATATATAATCATTTCGGAAAGGGTTTCTTAAATATAGTAATTAATAAACTTTAAGCTAATAAATAATAATCTTTAACGGGATATATTACGTAACAAAATCAATTAATTACCTAAACGCTTTAAAATCTTTCGAATTTAACGGCTGTAACAAATAAATATTACAATTAACAAAAATTACCTTTTGTGCCATCTTTTTTAACGCAAACGTATAATAATTCCTTTAACTTACTTATTCGCAATTCGTTATTTCCTATCCCTAAAAATATAAATACCGATAAATTATTTCAAAACGTATATAAAAAATTCGTAACAACTTACGGTAATAACGTAAAGAAAATCAAGCATTTATATAACGTTTTACGAAACAACAGTATTACTTTTTAATAAATACGTTATTTTCTTAACGAATAGTTTATATCCTAAAAAATTAAATAAAAAGTTTTTAAGTCTTTTAAATTTTACGTTAATTTATATATACAAAACGCGTTTAAATTCAAAAACGTTTTTTAAAACCTTAAAATGTTATCTAATTCGTAATTAAGTAAGTTATTTTGCAGGATAATTAATACGATAATTAATACAATAATTAATATATATAAAAAAACCAAATATTTTCTTACATAAATCTTTTTTATCCGTTAGATAATTATATATTCCTCCAACTAGCAAAACGTTAAAAAAATAACCCGTTTTAAAAGATTTTATTATTTAACAAAAAAGTTATAATAATATTACAATATATATTATTATCCGTACCTTTATTTATTAACGTTTTTGTTAACAACTTAACTTTCCTATAAGTTTATTAACCTGATAACTTTTCTTTAACGTTTACGTACGTAACAAAGCAGTTATTATCCGAAATTAAAACTTTCCGTTATTACCACTTTGAAATTACAGGTAATTGAAATGAAAAAAAAATACAATAAACGGGATAATTAATGTTTTAAAATAATATCATTTAAAAAAAACTTAAAAAAATACGGATATTAAAAAAATACAGATATTTAATACGCGAAAAACTTTAGTAACAATTTAATACGTTATTTTCTTATTATATATATTAATTAATTAAATTTTAACTTGCCCGTACGGTTTTAAAATAACTTTTAATTTTTTTCTGTTATTTAACCCGTTTGTAATAATTTACGAAAAATAATTTGAATCGTTCGTTATTAAGAAAATCGTTAAGCGTATATTTAACGTAACGACAAATATAAACTTTAAGGTTATTAAAAAAACATTTTAATAAAATTAAAATTAAGTAAATATAAAGAGAAATACTGCAACTTTATCTTAGTTTTTTCGTATATCGTATATATTTCGTCCGAATAATAAAAGTTAACATTATTTATTATTAATACGGAACGTAACCCGGGAAACGGATTTATTAACGGCAATATTTTTTCTTTTAATTACAAAATAAAATTTTTACGATTAATAAACCCTTAATAAATAAAGGTATTTAATAATCCGTTAACTATAATTACCGGTAATATATTAAAATAACGGTTACGTTTTAAAACTTGCCATACGAAAAAAATAAAACCTTTAAATACTTAACCGTAACGATAATTAATATTACGTTTATTAATACCCGATTTATTTACAAAAACAAATATATCCGAAATATATTTAATAACGGCGTAAAAATATTACGTCCGTTAATCCGAACTCGTTTACGTAACTTTAATTTTTAACTTTTTATTTTTTTAATTAACAGTTTTTAAATATTCCGAAATCGTAAAAATAATTACATATATATCGTAATAATCGATAAGGAACTATTATATTTCGTCGAAATATAAGTCGGATTTATAAATTAATTCCTTTAATAGCTTTTAAGTAATTAATTAATTAATATAACGCGTAATAATATATAATACTTACGTTAAAAACCCAGAAAAATAATTTTAACCTTTTTTTATAATAATAATTAACGCCGTTTATAAATAATCGCTTAATTACCTTATATTAAGTTCGGTACCGTTTAACCGTACGTTTATTAACGTCGAAAATAATAATTAGGTTACCGTTAAGAAAGTTAATTTCGGTTATATAAATTAATAAGTTATATTTTTATACGACTATAAAACGTTTGCCATATTTGGCTTTCGGATTAAGGCTAATTAACGCTTTAAACGTTTCGAAATATCGTATATCGTATAAATCGTTCATTAAAATAACTTTAACGCGTTGTTATTATGTTGCTGTCGAAGGTCTACATACGTTATAAAGGGGCCCATACAAAAAAAGGTGTGTGATTCAGAAGCTAAGTGGGGCGGGGACATTCTGATTCGAAACAACAGTACGAAGTAAACCTCACATCAAGGTTTTGCACTGCCGATATGCCAACCAATCACTGGCTGCATAGATCCTAACAAGTAGTTGAGGCATCTTGGAGAAGTGAATAATCCAATGAACTGAGTACTGGCGAAGGGCCATCCCTTCAATGTGGACGTAAACTGAATTTCTCAGCTCTCCATCATATTACGTGACTGGTTTTGAACTGATCTTGAGGGGTATAAATATTTTGTTAGCTTTACAGCCAATTTCAAGAAGTTTAAAGTCGCCAGAAATAGCCAAGTTAGCGCCATCTCATGTGAAAAGGGAGTGTATCGAACAAGTAGCTCCCGTACTCTATTGTCGATAATCACCGTAGAATAGCTGAAATAATTACTGTAAGCTCAGAAGCACACTATCTGGACGACCGTCCGCTCGTATTTCACGTCAGATGACAGAGACACCGCAGTATACGATGGCCCGGGCGGATGACCAGATGTGATTCAGTGACGGGGGTACATCTTGCCCGAGTCCACGTGGTCCTTTGCCCTCGATGAGGATAACACAGGGGTCACGCGGAACGTAGAGTCTGCGGCCTCCGGCCCGCCTCTTCTGTTCCCTAGTGAGCCCTTGGTTGCGTTCTCGGATCCGGGAGTCTGCCGGGGGGGGGGGGGGGGGGGGGGGGGGGGGGGGGGGGGGGGGGGGGGGGGGGGGGGGGGGGGGGGGGGGGGGGGGGGGGGGGGGGGGGGGGGGGGGGGGG
>QJOB01000476.1:0-14186 GCA_004155035.1 Monosporascus sp. 5C6A | reverse complement strand
TTTTAACCCCCCCCCCCCCCCCCTCCCAAGCTCTAGGTACCCAGCCATCAAACGACTCCGAATGCTACTCAGGAGACCACAGAACAGGAGGACGCCGAACTAGTGTAAGACGTGTGCCGTCATTTACACTAGCCCTCATAAAGGACACCGATAGCAGGTAGCCCTAATTCCCGGAACGCGGTGCGTGGCTGCTTTCTCACATATTCACGGACGCGCGTCGTTCTCTAGTTCGGCCCGGCCCGGTGTGCCTAGCCGGCTCTGCAGGACGCTTGTACTCCGCTTCTGCGCTTTCTCCCCCTTTATGCGCGTAGCGCCTAATCGCTACGCTCGCAACATTCAAGATGTCCAGATGCCATCCATGATCGTGCGTTCGCTGAGACGACGAAACCATTCATGTGTGCCAGACGCTATCCCGTCAACAGCAGCGTCTGCCTGTCCATCTACGTATCAGACACGCGCCGCCCTCTTCGGCGACGTCATCCCCCTCCCCCCTGCGCAACCCTTCTTTCCCGATGTCGGAGCCGGAGATCCCGTCGTCCCTCCGGTCTCATCCTCGCGGTACGCGCAGGTCCCCCAGTCGGCGATGAGCGTGCGGCCCCCGGCGTGAACGGGCGGCCGGGTCAGGGTAGCACCTCCTCCCGAGCACACTTCGCGGTGGACCTAGACGTAGACTCCGCACGGGGGTCAGCGTCACCGCCGTACTTAGGTCGCGCCCGCTAGCCTGCCCGTTTCGACCGTCGCCAGCATCCGGACAAACCCGGCGTGCTCTGGTTCTGTGTCCCCGCGTCCGGGGAGCACGCCCCGGACCGTGCTGATACGCAGAAACTTATGGTAGCGCCGGCGCCGTCCGGGACGAAGAGCGGCGTTCTGCATATACGGCGCGCCGTCTTAGTCTGCTTGCATCGTTTCAGCTAGTACGTATGATTACCCGAGTATAGATAGTGTATTCCTAGATAAGTGTAACGGTTGATACATAAGGCCACACCTGCTGACACGACTCCCCTACTTATGGATATGTTTGACTACAAAACGAAGACCGACATCTACACTAGATATATCCACGTTACTGGCAAACTGGAGCTCCGTTCCCTGTACCACCGAAGGCGGAACTCGACGTCCCGTTCAACATTTGCTATTTGCCAATACACACACAGGTAGGTAGGTCATGTTCATGTTGGGAAAGTACAGCCACTCATGTCACTTTTCACTCGTCACGACGCGCCATGCATCCTATCACGTTCCAGAACAACCACAATGCAGAAATGCAAATTCTCATTAGATCGCCCACTCCGCTGGCGGGGGACGACCTTCCCTTTCATCCTTCACTCTAATGCGAGTCTACGCAACTCTTTCGTAAGCAAACAAGCGATGCATTCCAGACGCCATTCAAATGCTAGGAATACCATCAGCAACATGACCGACGAAAGGAAACCAATCCGAAATAGCCCTGTTCGCAGCGGACTCTTGCTTCCCTCAAACCCTGGCCCTCAGTCTTGCGTTCTACCGTGCCTCATTTTTCAATGGAACCCGCCGGAATGTGTACGGCTGGACCGTTCGACTACCGTCCTATAGATCGTTGAAAAGTCGGATTTCGTAACCACACTGTGGACGCCCCCACGGCCGAAGGGGAGAGTATCATGTCGCGGTCGATGATGCCACCCAAAATTCATATTAAACAGAACCGCTAGAGACTGCTTTCCCGAAACGCCTAGACGCTGTGCTTCATGCCACGTGAAAATGACAGGGTGGAGAACATATGCAACGTGGATAATGGGTATATGTATAAACTTCGATGACAAGAAGGGATGTTGTCTT
Organism: Monosporascus sp. 5C6A; assembly: GCA_004155035.1. NCBI lineage: Eukaryota > Fungi > Ascomycota > Sordariomycetes > Xylariales > Monosporascus > Monosporascus sp. 5C6A. Next base: position 12,371 of record QJOB01000476.1, on the reverse strand, counting down.
GCCACCAGATCAACGGCGACCTGAAAGAAAAGTACGAAAGCTGCGCCATTCAAGCGTAGATCCGTAGATTTTGCTCGGCCTCATGTGCCACCGCTGTGGACTGTTTGTGCACTGTGCGTCCGTGCAATTACTTGACTTGGGTGGAGGCTAAAATCGACTGGCGCAAATGTCGGCTGACGCGATAAACCCCAGCCTTCTTCGTTGACAACGCTGAGGTAGCCATTACCGACTTTATCACGAAGGGCCTCGATTTTGTGACGGTAGGCTTCGCCATCGACATTCCAATCTCTGACCTCTTTCCAAGAAGGCGAAGCATCATCACTGGGTATTGTCGAAAGGGGGGAGACTATACTACTGTTGGTACGGGGCACATCGGAAGTCTCGCTGGCGCCATCTAACGTCCTGTCCGGTAAGTTATTTGGTGGCGGTTGCTGTGTTGTTGGAGACTGAGAAAAGCGGTAGTTATTGTTATCAAAATTAGAAGTTGCTGGAGCAGCATCTCGTACTGTTGCCGTTTCGACAGTGGGTTTCGCTCCTGCAGCAGATTCGTCCGTGGATAGGTCAACGATTCTACGTTTAGGCGCCCGGCGACGTCTCGTGGAACTCGTGTTCACCTCGCTCGCTACGGCTTTGGGGGATGGCCGGACGGGTCGCTCTTTACGCAAAACGGTAGGCTCCCTGGGAGCAGCGACAACGATGGGTTTGCTCACGTCGACAGCAGGAATCTCGGGCGCCGGTGGTTTCACAACTGGGACAGCGTCAGGTATCGCCACGCGTTCTATGAGATACTTTCTTTCGGAGTATGTCGGACCAGACGCGTCAATGACGATGTCTTCAGTATACCCCGGAGTTTGGCGGAAGAGGTTGAAGATCGTTAGACGATAGTCGCGGTGAGTCCGAGTAAACGGATTACCTTCCACCCATATCTCGCGTATGTCGGGAATCCCAGTTAGGCGAGCCAATTCCATTGGGTCCGTCAGACGGTTGTCTCTCAGGTCGAGCCTCTCAAGGGGATAGAGCTTCTCGATTCCAGCGATGGATTGGAGACGGTTAGCCCGGAGATTCAGAGCGCTAATGGCGGGTAGCGGATTTCTAACTAGGGAGTTGAGGGAGTCGATCATGCAGTGAGAGAGGTTGAGGGCGCGGAGCGCAGTCAACGTCGACAAGCTGTCAGGAATTTGTGTAAATAGATTCGTTGATAGGTCCAAGGAATGCAAGGTGTTCGCCAGCGGAGCGAGGCTGTCTGCGCTAATAACAGTCAGAGAGTTGTCGGCCAAGCTCAAATGTCTTAGGAACCGCCACTTGGACGCAGGCAGGATATCTACAGCAACTAGGTTCGAAGCACCATTTCGTGAGTTGTGCCAAGAATCGGATAAGCTCGATTGCGAACTGCCAGAACCAGATCGCCTGACCTTATAAGAGCTTCTGTTGTTCGTCGTGTGATGACGGGAGGTGCCAGGGCGGGTGGGAGAATGGCTCCTGGGGCGTGCCGAGTTGGGAAGTGACTTCGCCTCGATGGTCTCAATTCTGGCCACGGATGCCCGGCGAGTGTTTCGAAGTGACGTGCTTTCGATGGACTCTGTGCTCATCGAGCCAACCCGGAAATCGCCAACTGAGCCCCGTCGCGGGTCAGGGGACCCGGATGCGGAAGAGGCACTGTTCAACTCTCTTTGGCGGGCTATCGGACTTCGTCGCGGGCTTGACGCATGCGCATAACCACCCGTGGGAGACTGCTGTGTCTTGGAAGAGCGCCGCCGCCTCCTGTCCATGTCATCCAAGACAATATCGATAAGGATTTCCGCAGGGTCCTCGATGCTTGCACGCCTCAGCGTCAGAGAACGAAGCTGCTCTGCTAGACGATCCCAGCCGAAGAACTGCCTATAGTCGATCTCGGATATTTCCAAGAATTGGAGATTCTTGAAGACATAGAGAGGAACGGCCGAGTCGAAAGGGAACTCTTCGTAGCCGCGGATCAGCTTCGCGCGCCAGTCCGGCGCCAACCGGAGGCAGGGTATCTTGGTAAAGGCCGAGTAGAGATACTTCATATCGGTCTGAAGAGCAGCCTTCTGCTTCTCGGTCCTAGCAGCAGTGATACTCGAACCGATGCCTAAGCTCGCCCACAGTGCTGACATCCCTGTCATGACACTTCGCACGCTCGAGACAGACCGTATGGAACCTACATCGGAGCTACGACTTTTAGTACGCTGGGAAGAGCTCAGAAAGGAGACGTAATTCGTTGCGGTTGAAGTGTCATGCAAATTTTCCAGCCGGATTTTCATGGGCCCAACCTCGATACCCAACTCTTCAAACCGGGACAGGAGATAGAATAAATGGTGTGGCGTGAGTGACAGCTTGGCCGATTTGACATTCTGAGACATGAAACTCAGGGCACCTAATGAGAAGGCTGCGCCAAAGGTGCTCGAACTCGAGGAGGTTGAAGGACGCTCGGGCAAGGAGGCCGGTGACTTAGGGGGTGTAATGGCCGAGACGCTCTGACTCGCGCCATGTCTTGGACTACTCTTACGAGGCTGTAAAGCGTTGGCCAGAGCCTTTTCGTGTGTCCGCACAAATGTAGCGAGTTGCTTTGGGAGATATGTTAGATTAGAGCCAAGGGTTGGATAGGAAGGATATGGGGGATGCCCTACCTTGACGAACAGCTCGCCGTCTTCCGAATCCATCGCTATATGTTCAGTGATACATGGGCAGGTACCAGAGGGGTGCACTTTGCAGTGGATTCCAATCAGATATACCTAGCAGCACTATGGAGTCTACTAGAGAGGGTTCGAGCGATGTAGCGGCGGAGAATGCTATGCTGGCCGGTGTCCTAACGTCGCCTTTTGTTGAATAGGCAACTCGTGAGCTCAGGATCGGTTCTAGTAAATTCGAACTGTCAGCGCTGTCTTCTTGAGGATTTTCGTCGAGCACGGCCAGTCCAGAAAGTATATGGGCTAGAAAAACCGCAAATTATTCGACGCAAAAAAGGAGACGTAGAAGAGAAAGAGACGGGGTTTTCGACGATTCATTAAGATACGGGTACACGAGTAAAATACGGCAGTGTGCCGTGACTTTGTAGCGAGTGAATTGATACTGCCTAAATCTAGCAAGTTTGGATTTACGTATATATGACCAGTGTCATAGATAAAGCATTGTTAATAACAGATCGCACATTCAGTTACAGGCAGACAGGGATAAGCGGCGCCAACAAATAATCACGGGCAATGCATAGGCGTGATGGGACGGGGGGAAGCCGGGCCAAATAGCAAGGCGATGGTTTTCGGTCAAAGAAAGGCCGTGTCACGAGGCAGCAGGATACAAAGTGTATCATCTTTCTTCTGAGCGAGGTGGGATGGGATAGGATGGGAGTATGCAGCGAACTCACCTTAATTAGAAATCAATAGAATGAACGTACAACTTCGACCCAGATGAGCCAAGACCCGTAGAAATGACTGTCTCTCCGTCCGGCTTCTCCAACTTAATATGAAGCTCACGAAGCACCAGCTTTAGATCGCAGTTGCGCGGAAGGGGGGAGGGGCCTCAGTGACTAGGCAGAAAAGAAAGGGAACAACAGTGATGACAGGCGCTACCACCAACTCTCGACTCGAAAGACTACACCTGTGAGTGGTGTTTCGTGTAGACCGACCGACCCAGACGGTCCTAGGGTTGAATCAAGATGGAGGGAAAGGAGGGAGGAGGCTGCAAGGCGACGAGGGTCGGGAGCAGAGCGAGTATAATACTAAAATAAAAATTGGCAGACTACACGAAGGCTACACGGTTGGTGGGCGATGCTTTGGGCGGAATGGAGTGGATTGGATGGAGAACCGCCGGGGGTGGGAGTTTTTTTAGTGGTAGCGTCTGTGGGTCAGTATGGTCCACATGGATTTCTGGGCTAGAACAAATGGGTGGCATGTGTTGTTACAGTGGACTTCCATCAGTACGAAGTACCTCCATGTCGACGGCGGGTACGAGAGATGGGTACCCCAAGGTGCTTGCCCAAAGCAGCGGCCCAGCGTCCATCTCGACCTTCGAGTGAGCTTGTACATTATTAGGGAGGAAGGATTCGATATTCGGTCCCTATCCAACGACCGTCCCGCAATTCTCTGTCTCTCGATTTCAATCTTGCACTAGTATACTATTTTTTTCGTGGTTTTAGATTATGGACATATGAGATTGTCACGAATGGGCAGAAAAGGGTCAGAGGGACTGGCCTCAAAGGTCGTCCTTGGCTTGAGCAGCCAATAGGTTCCATATGATCAAGCATGTAGCCAATAATGGCATGCTGCATTAGCACTTGCAGTGGTTTGGCTGGCGCTTCTCTCCCAGTTGATCGATGTCATTCTTAACGGGGCTCTGGATAAGGACGATGTCAGGTAATATTCCTCGGCCCCTTTATTTTCTCTTCCATCCTTTTTCTGAACCGATTCTTCCTCTTTTCCCGACTGAAGTCGACGTCTTCTATCTGAGAGGAGAAATAAAACGATCTCCTCCTAATAAACGAATCCACTCATAGACCGAGGTACCCTTTTTCAAATATGAAAACTACTGCTGATATAACCCGTATTTTGCCGCGTGCATGAAAGCTGGACATTGAAGCGAGATAAGATATCCAGAAATTTCGACTGGGTACCCATGTCTAGCTGTGCTAGATGCGCGACAACAACCAAGGGTACAACAACCCTTGTCAACGTCGAGTTCGGGGTCCTCAGGCCGTTCCATTATTTCCATACCCTTCCCCCCCCTCCCCCCCGGCGCACGAAGAGATCCTACCTCTATGTTTTAAGCAACTTCGCAGGAGATAACATCTAGTCATGCTTTCATTTGGGGGCATGAGAAACCTTCGGGGTGTGCAATACCGGCTTGTTCGCAAATCATAGGCACAATTTACGCCTCATTTCCAAGACAGACTACGCCCACTAGCACGTACCATACAGTAACATGTCTATCACAAGCCCGTGTCACTAGTTTGGCCTTTCAGCCGCCTCAACTACCTCCCCCTCACTCGAATCAATGCACCAGACCTTTTTATATGGGAAGTTGGTTGGCACATTATTTCTAAGCAGGTTCTCGTGACCGCGCATCAGCTGATCATGTGCTCACCGTACTGGCGAGGGAGCGAGTCTTGTTTTATTTATGTCGCACCCACCGAGTTCTTGACACAGAATCATATGTTTGTTGTTGTAGTCCTCCGAGTCTGATATTAGTACTGGCCCTTATCGGCGTATATTGGCCGCTAACTGGGTAGTCGATTGATATCGTCATTTTGTAGATGCCGCCGTTCAGAAAATCTAACCGGGGGATCCCTCCCACATTGCGGATCCACCTCCAATGTCCAGGCTCACAGGACCCTGTCAAGCGAGCTCTGAGCCCCTCCCCGGCTCCCCTCCTTCTGCCTTCTTCAACTCAGCGGGCGTTCCCTGGTGTCACATACCTTACCCAAGAGCGAGAAGTGCGTGTCGCCTAATATAGCAAACCCGTCCAGAAGGGATTGAGGTTATAAAGCATATGGTTCTTTTTGGCGCAGATGAATAACCTGCGATCATCCTCTCGGAATTGTATTGCACCGAAATTCCTACCGAATTCCTAATGTCAACTCCTCACCCTTGCATTCGACATAGATCTACTACGGCCATACGATGTCGTCGCCGACCGCTGAAGCAGCTAAACTGGCAGCTGACTGGACGTATAAAGAGAGAAAGGATCCATAAGGTATGGATGAGCGCCCCGGGATAGCGTTACCTACTCCGAATTTGGAAGGCTTCAAGACCCTATTCCGGGTAGGGCGTGTTTTAGACGGCTCGTCCATGCCAATCTATCCAGAACTCCCGCCCCCATCTCTCCGGCAGTCGGTCTATATTGGTGAACATTATCGTCATGATCGGCGGCGACATTGTAAGAACTGCCGACCAGGACCGGTAACCCGATATTTTTTCGGAAATGCTCAAAGATATCTTTACCAAGATGGCTATGAAGGGACCCCGCGATTCGCTCGGCGCGTATGATTATGTCATTTCTCCACCCGCAAGACTCACTGGGCAATGCCAATTCCTATCCACTAGAATTCATAGGGCACAGCGAAAAGGGTGTCATGTGCCAATCCTTCTTCAACGATCCCAATGACATCTTTAGATCCCAACAACCCACTACACTGTCTTCTTAACGCAATGTCGAAATTAAGAATGCCACGCCATGGCTACTGTAGGGTTGCAAACGCCTTAGTTGTCTTCTTTTCCTCTTTATCACTGGTTGATTCTCTGAAATGAGGTTGGAGTGGTGAAGTGGCGCCTTGGCCGTTCCCTTTCTCTGCCCATGCCAATATGCTAATCTCTAAACTAAGCCGGCACCCCCTCTCTTATGTGTGTACATGCTGCCCATCTGCCTCTGGCAGTGATGTGTAGTGATGTACAACACGGTCTCCCACTCACTGGCCTCGCCCGCATCCTCCCGAAGTTTCTAGACATGGTACGATCTGTACAGATAAACCACGATCCAGTCCGTCTTATAGTTTCATCGTCGAGCCTTCTAAAAGAGGCACTATGCGCTATGCGGATTTCCGCAGGAGCCGCAGCGATGTATTTGGGCTTGTCCGCCCTATAATGTTTGACCACGGTCCTCACAGGGCCTACCAGTACGGTTATCGCAAACCTGGCAGCAAGATCTCATAATGCACGATGTATCACGTCCGATGGCCAAGGAAAACTCCGAAACTTCTCCTGATTTCAATATACCTTAGCCGGCGCGGATGGATGAGCTATAACGGAGTCGCTGACGCATGGCCGCATTTGCGGTCCAATAGTAGAAGCCAGATCGTCTGAATAGCCTCATATTGCATAGGACAACACTCGCAGACCCGCACATCATGAAGAGTTACCGCTGAACCATGACGGCTGGCCCGCTTCTTTACGTGCATATGGTAGGTTGCTAATGCAAAAACAGTCACGGAGGCTCGTTTAGCTAGCAGCTTATGACAGTAGTTTCTCTGCCCTGGGTGCCAGACTCACGGTATTGGCGATGGCATGCAGATCTCCGAAGAGATGCCTCAAATCCCAGATCTGCCCGAGCTGCAAGGCACTAGACTGCCAGAGAGGTGGAGTAATCCCAGCGGAAAACTTATTCGAAATCGTAAGAACGGAGCGCGAGCAGGCAATAGGAGTATATATGCCACATTCCATCACACAAATACGGTCAGGGCCGTGTGTTTACCACGGCGCTCGTGGCGTTGGCGTAGCGGGCCGACAGGAAGAGTGAGGAAGCTGCGGAGTCAATAGGATTGGCCGGCATTCTGGACAATCAGCGTTTATATTCGACCTTATATATATGGCATTTGGGCGTGATTTGACGTAATATACCTGGGAGATGTGGATAGAGTGGAGCATGGGAAAAGCCATCCCACGGCCTAAACTTAGAAAGTGTTTCGCATAGTGGGCAGTGAGAGAGCGGGTAGTCCCCACCTGGGGACTATTGGCCCAATATGTCGACCTTTCCGTACTTAGTATTTTAATCGCCTACATGGGCTTGCAGTAGAACGACCATCGGACTGGCTTGGAAGTCATTGCAACGTCGCAGCCAAGTGGCTTCGCGTTGATTAAACGGTTCTATGACATCTCTACCACACGGGAGGCCCTGCACCGTGACGTCTATCTAAGGGCTAGGTGCGAAAGTTTCATCACCAGATGGAGACAATGAATTCCCATATGTAGAATACGTAGTATGTCGCTCATAGAGTCCCAAAGAGCGAGTAAACCTCATGGGGAGACGCGAAGACAGAGGCTGGGCATCCTAATTCAAAGGCGCTATTTGCGGCTGCTTTGACAAAAATGGGCGCCGTTAGTCATCCTTGATGGTCACACCACGCGTTGACGCAGTACTGCGGGCAGAGGAGGGGAGGGGAGACGGGAATCTCCCCAGCAACAACCCGTCAGCCCTTCAGCCCCCTCGTACCCCTCCAAGAGATAGGCGAAAAACCACTCCAGCCACACCCGCAATTCTTGGCGTCTTTTTCTTGCTTGGGTCGACAAGAGGCCGCCGTATCCTCGCGCTCGTACCACCAGCTCTCATCGTCACCCCTCACTGCGAGGCCCCATCAGGCGCTCAGACCATCAAAACCCCACCCGATTCTATATAATCTCTTGGCGCGGAATCTGAGGCAGTGAGGGCGGGCCGGTATGTGGGTGCGAGAGGTTCATCAGTCAGTCAACCGGGCGGGTTGATTCAGTTAGCAGCCGCGCTTCGGCTGCGCCGCGCCATTTGCTGGGCGAATCCTGCGCAAACGATAGGTCAGCCAGACAGGAGGATTTCACACCGCCTTGACATCTCCTGCTGCTGTGTTGCCTTGCCTTGCGCCGGCGCGTGCGATGCCGAAATTTTTCTTCTCTTGCGCGGCGCGGGTTCTAAGGGTCCTATGCACGGTGGGCATCCCTACCCCTCCCCCTCCTTTCTCTCACTCCGCCCTTTCCCTGTCTGTCCGCCCATCTTATGCTGATGAGATGGATGAGATAGGATGGATGGTGTGCAGTGTTGCAGCAAGCGTATACGACAGACACTGTTTCTGGGCGGGTCTAGGTCTGACTCTTGCGAGAAATATCGCAAGTGCCGAACGTTCGAGATTACACCACTGTGCCGTCTCTCTGCCAGGCTTGATACTTCCCTGTTTCCACGTGGGTTTTGTCTCTGCAAAGAGAAGAAAGTACACGGCGTTGCGGTGAAGAAGGAATCACGAGATTTGCTTGCCCCGGCTGCCAGATCTACCATCAGATATACCCCGCCGCCGGTGATTCGCCGGTGATCACCGTTCCCAAAGCCCCGTCCCCTGTCACAAGTAAAAGAGAAAAAACGACAAAATGGTCCCTGCGTACACGCACATTACATATTATTGGCTGAGGACGCGAGCACGGCGAGGCCCGGGCAGGGGTTCCAGGGGGATTCAGTTCGGTCTCGAAACGCTCGCTTCAATGGCGTGGGGAAGATCTTCCCCTTGTCAGAGATCAGTCAGACGCCTCCATCGCTCGTCGCCGGCGAATAGACATGTGCGACCGACCCCGGACTCCGCTCAACGATAAGCAACAACCCCCAGGACAGGACCCTTTGTCCTGGGCACGGGCGAACGGGGACGCAAACCAATCCGTCACCCGCGCGTGGGTATAGCACTTCGCTGTCGGGCCGCCCACCGCCGCCGCCGCCGCCGCCGCCACCTCTTCTTTACCGCCACCGCAGGGCCGCTGTGAGAGCCAGCCGTCAACGGTAAGCCGAGTAGATAATCTCGCTCTCGCGTCAACCCCGTGCACCTATCGGAAGGCGTGTATGACGATGATCTCCTCCTTCCTTCCCTACATATAGAGCCTTCTATGTGATGTTCGCCCATCAGGGTCCATTACAGGGGTTCTGTCCGGGCGGGCCCCTCCTCTCTCGCCGCGCTTCGACATGTGCCGTGGGACATCTATCTGTATTTCCATCTGTAGCCGAGATAGATCGGCATTGACAGTTGCCAGCCGACAGGGTGTCCATTATATGGGGTCCCTAGGCAGTTGACCGTTGAGGTGACTTCTATTGCAGGCGCATATTCAGCCCATGCGTAGTTCCCATTCTGTACCACGTTTACTTGAGGGGCTTCAATTCCGGGCCGACCTCACGTAACCACGTCGGCTCGCTGGTCCCGGAATCAGACTGACAGCAACAAGCTGGAGGCGAAATCGCATTCAACCCCGTATTTCAGTGCTCACCTATGTAACGACTCGTTATACTTGGGGTAGTTAGGTATATTACCGTCTGACGAACTCAGTTTACTAATAAGTACCCCCACTCCCAGTAAGGGTCCCGTCAAAGGAAGGGCAGGCCGCATGATCCTGTGACCACGGTACCTCGACATTAGATGGCTAACACTAGGAGGTGACGGTACTCGCCTCGGTAGATACCTCTGTGTCTCCAAGGCAGATAATGAGTACACAGGATCAACATATGCAGGGAGCTGTTGTAGCACCGCAGCACGCACCGGTAGTGAGAACGTTCACTCGTCCCACGGCGCACGGCTCCAAGACCTCGCGGCCGGGCTTCTAAGTTAGGCGATGTCTTGGAAGGTTCAGACACCTTAGGTTCAGCAAGGCCGGAGCGTCCCCAACCGCACCCGCCTTCCATCTAACTCCTAGCAGGATGTCGCGATGCGGCGTCGGTCTACAGCTCTCACTATACCTAAGTACAATTACAGGCAACGTAAGCCGAAGGACGTCGAGGTCAAAGAAGGTTTACGTACGGTGCCGGTTTACCAGCCACCGGCACGTCCCACGTGACATGAGTACTCCCACTACGTTGGCCATGTGACTACCAACCGTTCTCAGACTCTCCGTGTGTGTGAGTGTGTGTGTGTGCGTCTGTGAGTCGATCGGCCCTACTTCCATCGTCATCGTCCGAGTTTCTTCCTTTCGTCCCCCGTGCGCGCTTCATCTCGAACTGGTGACGGGACGTTCCACGGATTCCCAGCTCAGGTACCAGGCAGGCGCCTCCGGCGTGTGACACGAGACTTTTCTCTATCGAGGCCAACGTCCGCTCCGTCGCATGACACGTTAGGCGGCGAGTGTCTCCGGCAGTTTGGGACACCGGGTTTCTTAAAACAAGCTTAAGTTCTCTGGGAAACAAGCTTACTACTATAGCTGTGTCTTGCGGCCGTAGCACCTTGTTTCTTCTATGGCCGAAGCTGGTGCAGACAGGATCTGTGTGTAGGTGCGTCACAGGAGTTGTGCGGCTTTGTTTGTCGGTATACGGCACTCCGCATAAGACCGTGTCAGCTTCGTTATCTTGCCCAGAAGCTATACGGCTGGTCGTATCTTTTCCAGGAGACGGCCTAGATCTCGTATCGCATTTCTATGGACAGGAGGGATACAGCGTTGCTATCTTTGTGGCCAGTGGTGTTACCAAGATCCAAAGAGGGACTCTCACGTAAGGAGAAACATGTTTAACTTGCGATCTGGACTTATGATGGTGAGCAGTACGGTTCGCTCCGTCCAATGTCATCGGACTTTAGTCGCTATTTCGATGGTAGGGTCCCGGTAGGCCCTGAACTGCTTCAGTTATATGTGCTGCGGCTATAACAATTTTCCAAACGTGGATATAACACAAAACGGCTATGCATCCTTACCAAGGGTAATCTAGGCTCGGGAAGCCTTACTAGAGATGAAACATCGTAGACTGTACAAGTATGGACGAAGACCGAGGAAAACGAAGAGGAAATGATGTGCAGTTAATAATTACACGCAGCCTGCGTCTAATATTCGAAAGAGTCCTGGGTTGTGTTAAAAAGTGATCACTTCTATTCCTCCTTGTAGACCCCTTCGCCTCAATTCCCCTATCCACAACGCTTGGATGCTATAGGGTGCCCATGTTTCCTGCTTTCCATGGTCCGATCAATTGTCGATAATCCTTCCTCACTCATCTCGAAGTACATGAGGCAATCGACTCAGCCGCTACAGGTATCCTCGGGGATCCGCACCTCCTACAATTACCTCTATACGGTCATACGAAAGTAGGTAAGGGCCAGGCTATTACTTTAGAAGCAGAAATCAGTTCGCCCATTCGTGCTGGAAAGCTGCGATGCCCTAACTACTTCCACGGGGAGAGGCTACGGGTCGAATCATAACCGGACAGGGAATGATAACCACTCTTTCGTCGCTATTTATCCATCTAGTTTTTTCTCTTTTCCGGGATATCCTATCAAGAACAGCTAGCTCGAGACCTTAATTACGTGACCGATCCGAGAACCAACCCTCCTAGTCAGTCATACCCCCTTACTGACCACCGGACCTAGCCCTATCTCTCAGAATTTTCCCTTCTGATCTCAGAACCTGCTGGCATCCATTTCGTACGCAACATGTTCGGCCCCTTCAATACCATGGACTAAACCTACACAGTTCATGGCCTCGAATCCGCTTCGTACGTTGTTTGCTCTTTGTCGTATATACCACGGTGTTAAAGTGGTATGGCACCCGTCTCATCGACTGGTCGGTAGAGCTCGACAAGTAGGCATAGTCTATCCCCACGATAGGCATCACTTTCACAAAGTAAGCTTACAAGCCTTATTGGGCTATTGCATAAGGCTGCTTGACTCATAGCTTTGATTATCCCTTCCCGTTTGTTTTCTCTTTCTGGTGGCCTTTCAATTTGGCGTTTTACCTCTAAAGAGTCTCTGAGGTCATCACAGCTCTGTTAAGGTAGCATGAGAAGAAGTACGAACTTCTCGGTCCGCACTTCTTCTCTGACAAATGCAGCGTAGGTCATGTCGAGGAGACTTGCGTAAAAGGCTTGTGCTGCTTCGACAGAAGAGCAAACCGGGCATGCGAGGGAAGCGATTCTGTAGAGTCGTAGATATTGTGTAGATCTCGGACGGTGAC
>QJOB01000053.1:0-332012 GCA_004155035.1 Monosporascus sp. 5C6A | reverse complement strand
ATCCGAAGTGGATTGCTTCAGTGGTTGTTGAGTTATTGATTTTTGAAGAATTAACTGATTTGGGGATAGCCTCAAATTGGGGGTGGGGCGTGAAGGGGGTGGTGCGTGAAGGGGGTGTTTGACTTAGAGTAAGAGGCTGTCCGTATATCTGAGGTCGTCCTCACAGGTATTCATGTGCCCCGGCGTACTCAATAAGAATCCCAGATTCAGTCTCCTTCACAGCATATTCGAAGACGTGGATATCGCCGCTCACTCCCAGGCTCTTTCACACCTCTGATCCTTCTCCGCCGTCACTAAGACACTCATCGACAGTTCACATCTCTCTGGGTTGAAGCGATGTCTCAACCTGCCTCCTCACATCCATACAACTGTTTAAGACCATAGAAGTCCTGAGGTATAGAAGCCCCATTTTCCACAAGCAGCTTCTCTGCCTCGTTTTGAAAGTCGAAGAATGCTAACAGAAGGGCTGTCAATCCATATTTGTCCTCGGTATCTACATTGACTTCCTGGTTCAGAAGTAATTGCAGGATCGTCTCTTGGCCATACTGTGATGCCCATAACAGCGGAGTCCAGCCGTTGATGTCCTTAGGGTTTGGGTCGACAGCTTTCTCTGCAATGAGCAGCTTCACTACTGCTTCGTGACCATTCTCAGCCGCCCAAGAAAGCGGCGTGCGGCCGTATTCCGCATCCTTGGAGTCCGGTTGATTCTTCGTGTAGCGAGCAGTGACTTTACACTTGTCACTCGTCCATGCTGTGCTACCCACGATAGCGGGGTGCGACTGTCGGTGTCCTTAGAGTCTGCATCAACGACCTTCGTCACGAGCAGTAACTTCAACACTGACCATGCCCTTTCGCCGAAGCCCAAGACGCTGTCGTTTGACCACCATTATCCTTTGACTCCGCGTTAATATTTACACGAGCAGCAGCTCTACCACCTAGCTGTACCCCCACTGTGCTGCCCATGACAACGGTGTCCGACCTTCTTTGTCTTTAGAGTCCAGTTTAACGTCCTTCGCTCCGAGTAGCAGCTTCATGACTTCTTCGCGCCCTCCCTCGGTCGCATATGAGAGCGGCGACCGACCGTTGTTGTCTTTGAGGTCCGAGTCGGCGTCTTTCTTCACCAGCAGAAGCTTCACCACTCCTTCACGCCCCCATTCTGCCGCCCATGACAGCGGTGTCTGACCTTCAAGATCTTTCAAGTCCGGATCGATGCCTTTCTGTGCAAGCAGTAACGTCACCACGTCTTATGCCCCCACCCTGCTGCCCATGACAACGGCATACGGCGTTCCTTATCTCTAAAGCCCGGATGTAAAAGGTAATAGCATAGCGTTATATATACAGACGTGTCGGTCGTTTCGCTACCCCCTATTCCACCCCCTATTCCACCCCCTATTCCGACCCCTATCCGAACATTATAGTTCCCTACCCCATTTACCGCCAACCTCTTTATGTTTTCCGTCCATTCCGGGACAAATATTTGTCGCATACTCAAAGGACAACCGACCAAACTTATCGCAATCCTTGCTTATAGTGTCAAACAGTTTGATTAACTAGCCAGGACCCATTGAAAACCCCTGTGCCTGCGTGGCGTGACATGAGACCATAAATAGCATAATTACTAGGTAGCCGCCGAAGACGAAGGATCTGTGAATTTAATGATTAGTCTTGTGCTAGTCGTGCTGCGATACTGACTTGCCGGCTGTCGCAGTGGGAGAGGATGATGATGACATCTCCGCACCTTGTCTTGCGCTGTGCTTTGGATGGCACGAAATACGAGATCACAGAGCAGATGTCTGGCGTCCCGGGTCTATCGCCGCAACCGCACTAACTGGTCACCCAAGCCTATCTCCTAACCATCACTCACACAAGGAACACTTAATATCTCCTCATGAATCCACGTCCGGTTACGCACCAGGGACTCCGAGCGTGCGATCTGGACTCTAACTTGGCGGGTGCGCAGCCCCCGGGGAGCCTGCTGACACATTATCCATCATTATACGCGTGGGCTCACTTGGTAACCTATATATACTCTCTGCCTTCCTGAATCAAGTTTTCCGAAACACATTCCGTTATCAAGTCGCTTATAAAGCGAGCACATATGAAGCAAGTCACCTCACAACAGCATCACATGGGAAACAAGGTGTATAAAAGTAAGAACACTGGAATTCTTTTCATAACTCCAAAAAAGCATTGCCGTCGCTACGCGCCCTCATACCCCGATGATAAGTAGGTCTATATAATGCACATAATCAAGCATCAAGCGCCGAACCTAATGCCCTCCCAAACATTATGCACGACACTTGGCTTGCAAAAGGGACATTCCCATCTACGGCGCATTCCTACCAGCTCCATGCTGGCTACTCAGTATCCCCATAGCAATCATTTCCATACCTTATTTCACACATCAATACCTGAACCCCCTTCACTTCAGGTACTTCAGGATATCCTCCCGTTCGCTGACAGGCAGATTATGCAAGAGATCCTTGATGCCTTTAAGGGCAGATTCCTTGTCGCGGGATAGCATACCCGCCATCTGACTTGAGATAGCTTGGGACTTGATCTGCTCAACCTTCTCGGTTACCGTGGCCGCGTTCTCCTCGTACCACGTGACCACCTCTCTGTCGTTGCGGTCGAAGTCGGTGACGCCTGTCCAGGCAGCGAGAGTGCGTAGGTGTTGTTGTCGGCTCTCTACGTTATTCGCTGAGGACCCGGACGCGGCGGCCATGCGCTTGAGAATGTATTCTTCGTTGAGGCGTCTACGCACACGCCAGTAGAAGAAGCGGCGCGCGTTCTTCCACTCGATAGCCTCGCGGATGGTGCCCTTGGCCTTCATGCGGCCTGGGCGGTCGTGGAGATCTGCGAACTGCAGGCTGATTTGGGCATATATCGGTAGCAGTTGCTGCTCACGGGCGACCATCTTGCTCTTGACTTCCTCGAGCTCCTCCTGGGATAGGTTCGGATCCGCTGCCTGCTTCTTAAGCGAAGCATACGTGGGATCCAGACGGGCCATCGTCTGGAGCTGCTTTTCTTTTCTATACTTGATGCCGATAATACCCTCCGGTTCGAGGACACCGGCACGGGACTCCATATCCGCATACATCTCCATGGCCACTGGGTTGATGGTGGGGTCGACAACCACCCAGGATCCACCACGCAGCTCACCGAATGGCGGAATGTAGACGAAGATTGGCTGCTCGAACTTGACGAGGGCGTCAACAATGTAGGAGCCATATTTCAATACTTCGTTGTACATGTCGCGTTGGCCGCCAGAGAAACCTCTCCAATTGGCGAGGATCATCAGAGGTAACTGCTCACCGAAGTTGAAGTCATTGATGGCCTGAGCAGTCTTGAAGGCGGAGTTAGGGTACCAGACTCCGCCGGCCTCGTTGGTGACCTGCTCGACGGAATCGGGGTTCGCAGGGTCGGCCGGAGTGACATTCTCCACTGTGCGAGTCTCGACCGCAATGACACCCATAGGGATGCCGCCGAGACGAGCACGACCGACGACTACAGTGCGCGCCCAACCACCAAGGGTCTCGACAAAAGAGTCCTTGTCAAAGAGACCGGGCTGGAAGCCGTCGTCGTCTTCCTTGCCACCGATGAGCCACCTCACATCGTACGGTTGCTTGCCTGGCGGAGTGTAGATGTTGTCGCGGTCCCAGGTGTCAGTGCTAGGGGCGATGGGAACTGGCAATCCGCGTTGAGCAGGCACAAACGAGAGCCATTCGACGATCTTTTGGACACCAGCGAAGTCGTCATTAGCGGTCATGTGCGAAACTCCGTTACGGTACATGATTTGGGTGCCACCGAGCTGGAGGTTCGAGGTATAGACTTCGCGACCGAGAAGGTTGTTCAAGGCGCCGGCACCGGTGAGAATGATAGGCTGGCCCTCGATCTGGACCGCACGTTGGCCCAGACGGACAAGGTAAGCACCGATACCTATGAAGAATCAATTAGCCTTCTTGCACAATGATGTTGACGCGATAGAACACTTACCAATAGAGCGACAGGTGATGAGCGTGACGGTAAAGATGTCATTGTATGCCCTGCTGGTAGCACCAGCAATAAGACCAGACCCTCTCAAGCACTCAACACCAAGGCCGTCCTCAGCGCCGACGATAGCGGTGATCTTGTGGCGCTTCTCACCATCCTCGGTGACCTCCTCAGTGACGACGTCATTCTCAAATCGTTTCTTGGTCTCATCATCCAAGTAGAGGTACTTGAAGCCGCGCGATTGCTCTTTCGGCTCGTTCCAAGCAACTTTGAAGTGCGGGATCAGTTCCTCCGCTATGCCGAGGCGAGCACCGGAATTGGCGGAGAGGTAGATGCGCGGAATGCCGAGGGCCCGAGCCATCTCGGTGCACTTGTTGAAGAAATGGTCTTCCTTGGGACCGAAAGATCCAATCTTGAAGGTAATGTCGTTCGCGACGACAATGAACTTACGTCCCTTGGGATACTCGGGGGTGTAAGCGTTGATTGCCCATCCGACCATACCACAAGTGTTATTGCCCGGCTCACGAGCAACTTCAGCCAGGTTATCGTGGTCATCCAGCACAAGCTCATTATAGTCAATGCATTCTCCAGTCTGAGGCTGTTTATCAGACAACGATGGATGAGCCTTCACGGCCTTGGCCCAGCTGTTCTGGACGGCCTGCCTGAATAGTTCCGGGAAGTCGTACACGTACTGAGTTCCCATCAGGTGTGCCTTGTATCGCTTGGGCTGGAGCCAATTCTTGGTTGGGTATGGGGTCGTGACGGGCATCAAGTGCATCGATCCGATCTTGGTCGTGCCGCCAATCGAATGGAATACCATCTCGCCTCGCTCAGACTTCCGCTCGGCGTAAATCTCGATCTGGATAACGTATCCCGAAGTGTTGGTAACAATGACACGCAAGGGATATGGCAAGCCGGTTACGGGATCGGTGCAGATGATGCGAATTTCTACCTGCGAGACACGGAGACGCCAGCCGCGCAGGCCAAACCTATCTACGAAGCCTTGAAGTGATTTCTCCACATCCTGAGGGTCAAGCTGGAAAACAGGCGTGAAGTTGAGGAACATGTGGTTGAGATCGGAGTTGTTGTTGCCGATGATCTCAAGAGCATCGAAGATGTCATTGATGACTCGGTCGGCTTCGGAGATTAGGTAGTCAATAGTCGGGATATCATCCCTAAGACGGCCTGGCTTGATCACTGCGCGAGTGAAATACCGCTTGTCCGTGTCCACCCCTTTGCCTATCCCCTCGTAGACGTGGATGTTCTTATTCTCAGTGAAGACC
Organism: Monosporascus sp. 5C6A; assembly: GCA_004155035.1. Lineage (NCBI taxonomy): Eukaryota > Fungi > Ascomycota > Sordariomycetes > Xylariales > Monosporascus > Monosporascus sp. 5C6A. Next base: position 326,736 of record QJOB01000053.1, on the reverse strand, counting down.
GGGGTGATCTTGAACTTGGACAGACGCCCTAGTTCCAGCTGGAAGGCCAAGGCAGGTTCCATGTGACGGAGCGTGTCATCTTCGTCGAAGTCCGGGCCTCGGAAGGTGTAGTAACCGGGGTAAGATCCATCTTTGTGGCCACAGACGAATGTCACACGTCGAACACGGCGAGCAAGCAGCTCCTCCTTGAAAGAATCGACGATAGCACGGACACGACTAAGTATCTCTTCGTCGGTTTCGCCTTCGCAGTCACAAATGGCCACATTAAGGACGTTGGCCAGCTCATCGTCTTCGGACTTCGCGCCCGTGCCCCGACGCTTTCCGCCGAGGTCTGGAAGGCCAGCAGGGCGCCTCTTGTGCCTAGGCAGGACCTCGAAAGCCTTTGATAGCAACTCCTCAACATCGTCCAGGTAGCGGCAGGGGATGACAACACCCTTGCGGGTAGGCTCCTCTTCGGTTCGGCTCGTGAGGTAGGACATATCGCTGATGGAATGGATGCGGTTAAAGCGGAAATGATCTTGGCGAGTTGGAGTCCCGGGTACGGAAGGGTTCGTGGACTCTAACGGCACGCCAAACTCGGTCTGGCCGATCTTCCTAAGAGAAAAGTCCCAAGACATGAACGTAGGCGTGCCGTCGTTCTCGTCTGTGTGATAGTGGACGGACTTGAGGTTGTACGCGCGATACGCTCGTCGTACATAAACCTCCAGAGCCGCCATCGTGACCCAAGGGTCTTCATGCCCGAAGAAAGAGGCTAGGACGTCGAAGACCGTGTACTTGGAGTCTACGACTTCCTTGATAACGTCAAGGCTAGGCTCCCTGTGTTCCCAGCCAGTCTCACCGTACTTGTTCTCGACTACGGAGGACCTTAAGATGTGCTCCATCTGAGCCATCCGCTCTTCCAGGGAAGGCATGGAGCACTGGATAAGAATCTCTCTGGCCTTCAGGGAGACCTTTGCTGTTCCTCGAGATTCGAGCTCAGTAAGCTTCCGCAACGCAGGCTTCATATATCTGCCAATGTTACCAACGTTAGGTTTATTAGGGCGGTACTCTTCGAGGAGCGAAATAATCAGATTGTTCTTCGACGCAACACGGCTATGGGACAGAACCAATTGGATGACCTTGAGATAGTCATCCTTGTTCTCGTCACGGAGCTTTAGGATAACCTCCTCGGATTGATTTCGAGACCCGGAGAAGAGAGACTCCACATTAGCGTAGTCCATAAGCAGGTCAGAAACAGTCTTAAGCTCGCGGACCTTCTGGCCTTCTGCGTAAAGGTCAATGATCGCAGTGAGAGGAGCCAACGTCGCTCGGAGAGTGTCGGCATCACTGGGCGAAAGGTTGTCATCCATAAACTTAGTAAACGCCCTGGCAAGGGTTTTAGCCGGAAATTCGTTATGCCGGACCTTGGCCTTCTCGACGATTTGTGTCAACAGAGCATCGAGTTTCTGAGGCATTCTCGAATGAAGGGCGGAGTGCTGAGACACCCATTCGCTGTAGGGAAGCTCGGGGTTCCTGAGAACCTCAACGAACTCTTTCAAAGTCGGCTGCATAATGACAGAGTTGTCGAAACCAGCGAGGATGTTCTTCAGCGTGCTGTACACCTGGGCGAATCTCTGAGCCGGCTTGTTTCCAATGACCTGAGGTGGGCCAAAGTCTGGGAGTTTGCCAAGGAAGGGCTGGGCCTGCTTGACACGAGACGGGTCGTCGAGTGCGAGAATACCAAGGATATCACCCGCCTCGATTGTCACACCGGGTTGCTTGATCAGCTGAACGATACCGTCCTCCTGGGCAACGAGAGGCATGAACATCTTCATGACCTCGACTTCAGCATAGGTCTGGCCGGCCTTGACATGCTCGCCGTTCTCGACGTTGTATTTCACAAGCTTGCCAGGACTAGGAGAGCGCAGCTGAGTCGGATCGTTCTCCTGCTCCAGCAAGCAAGTCTTGTTGTCAACAGAGATACGGGTTGCGCCTACCTCCTCCTTCCAGTAGACATTATGACTGCGTCCATCAAGAAGGATGAGCAGACCACCGTCACTGAGAGCGCGTACGCCTACAGAGCATTTGGAGCCATTGATGAAGAGATGGTAGCTATCAAGACTCGCCCGGGTGGCCGTGAATCTGTACCGCTCACCCTCGTAAATGAAATCAATGGGGAAGACCGTCTTCAGTATATCCCTAGAGGGAACTTGACCTCTTTCGAGGCCGGAGCGGTACTCAGCGATGCACGCTTCGGAGGCAATATGCGCCTTAGTGGTGGCTCCACAGACGACAGCGAGCATGGTATCCGGACGCTTAGCAGTAAGCTTCTTCGAGATGAGCTCGTCAAGCCACCCTGTGGTAATGGTGTTGGCCTCGAAATCTTCGGTCTCGAGCAGTTTAATGAGGTACTCGATGGTCGTCCTGAAGTCACCACGGATACTCAACTCCTTCAGCGCAACTATCATGTTCTTCCGCGACACAGCTCGGCTCTCTCCATAGGCGAAGATGTGTCCAAACTGACTGTCGGAGAAGCTGTGAATGCTCGAGGCGGTACTGACAGAGAAGTAGCCCCAGACGTTCGCACTACTGCGGAAGTTGAGATCGTGCATAACACCGTTCGAAGGCTTGAAGCCTTCGCCGGGATCTTCGGACGTAATTCGGCAGGCAGTGCAGTGGCCCTTGGGGCTCGGTCGGCGCTGCGTCTTGCCACTCTCGGGGTTGTCAAAGTGGAAGTCGATTTCGGTCGAAAGCTTGGGGTCTAGGCCGTACAATAACCGAATGTCGCTGATCCGGTGGAGAGGGATACCCATAGCAACCTGCAGCTGAGCAACCGGGAGGTTGACACCACTCACCATTTCCGTGGTTGGGTGCTCGACCTGCAGACGCGGGTTCAACTCCAAGAAATAGAATTTGTCGTCCTCGTGCGAATAAAGGTACTCGACAGTTCCGGCTGACACGTAACCGACCAAGCGACCCAGCCGGACGGCAGCATCCTCCATCTTCTTGAACGTCTCCGAACTGGCTATCGTGACAGGGGCTTCCTCGATGATCTTCTGGTGTCTTCGCTGGACCGAACAATCTCGCCCGAATAACGAAATGTTGTTCCCGTACTGGTCCGCCAGCAGTTGGACCTCCAAATGTCTCGCATTACCAGCCAGCTTCATGATGAAGATGGGCGAGCCGGGGATTTCGCTGGCAGCTGCCTTGTATAACTGCTCGAAGCCCTCCTCGCTCATGGCTTTTCGGATACCCTTGCCACCACCACCCTCGGACGCCTTGATCATGACTGGGAAGCCAATCGCCTTCGCTTTCTCCAGACCTTCTTGCCACGAGTTTACACAGCCCTTGAGGTAGACATCGTCGGCTACGGTAACGATACCCCTGTCGTCGAGTTGGACCTGATCAACACCTGTTCCGGACCAGGGAATGCAGGGGACCTTGGCGTGCTGCGCGACGATGGTTGAGGAAATCTTGTCACCAAGTGAACGCATGGCGGACCCGGGAGGGCCGATGAAGACGATCTTCTTGGGCGAAGCTGCCAGAGATTCTGGGAGTTTGGGATTTTCTGAAGCGTGACCCCTATTAAATCTGTCAGCATTTGAATTCGATGGGGGAGGAAACCGGTCACGACTCACCAACCAGCCCAGACAGCGTGCACGTCCATTCGCTCCGCGATATCGACAATCAATTCTACGTTAGCGTAGTTGTGGTTATTGGTACCACCAGGCACCTCGACGTAGTGGTCAGCCATTCTTATGTAATCAGCGTTGGCTGCCAGGTCTTCCGGGGTGGCCATGACAGTAAACTGGATGGCCTTTTCGTCGCCGAACGTCTCGTAAGCCCATTTCCGTACCGACCGAATCTCCTTGACGGCGGCGATACCGTTGTTGGCGATCAGGACCTGCTCAGAATGGTGAGTTAGCTATTCCCGCTTCTCTCAACCCCGAGACGGTTTATGGGATATCCTACGTTCGTGATGACCGTGTGACCGTCGTGAGCAGCCACGAAATCCTTCACTTTCGAAGCAGGTGCATTCTCCAGTCTGTTTCCGCCGATGAAGTGATCGGCTACCTTGCGTCTCTCGGCGTACGAGGTTTTCCCGTTCGTGACCGGCACAGTCCGGCTACCATTGGCGCCGTTCGCCGGCCCGTGACCGTTCGTCTCAGCCATTTTGTCTCTATAGAGGGTGGGTTTAGGACGAATCTGCGCGCAGACAAAGAAAATCAAGGTGATAATCCAAGCCAATAGTCAGCAGATCATCAAAGCTACGATGGTCGCCCGAACCGAGCACTGATTAAAGTTGAGGAAGCGGTAATCGTGGTCTTTGCGGGTTACGGGCGCGCAATTCGAGATTAAGCCGTGCTGACGACTCGGGGAGGAAGAGTCGAACAGATTTCGCTTGAATCAAGTTAATGGCTGTCGAATGGTACGACTGAGCAGCGTGTCTTCTGTTCTGAAAACGACAGTCGTGGTGGCGGCGTAGAAAACTGATTTAGTCGGGGGGGAAACGAGGGGTATCTTAGGTTGCGCTGTGAGAAGTCAGCCCGGCGTCTTACATTTTAGTGGCGGCGGCGGAGTCAGCTAGGATGGTGCTGGTTGGGTGAGCCGCGAGGACCAGGATTAGTTCCAAGCCAAGCTGTGCGACCTCATACACGCATCGATCGCCGCAGGCTGACAGTCCCGGGGTGTGTGCGGATGACGGAGTCCGAACTGACCCCCCACCAGGCTTCAAAAGGGCGTAGGATGGATCCAATTCGGACAATTACAGCAACCGACGTCAAAGCTGAGGGTAGGGAATACGCAAATGGCGAGGGACTTACACACAGTAGGCTGAGGGGCCTTTCCTACAGAGTACAATGTCTATGCGCCAAAGACGTATACGAAGGGGCCAATGCCGTCGCCGTCGTTGTTGTCGTGAGTATGGACGAACGCTCCTTGATTGGGGATTAAATGTTGCTCCACGCAATACTCTAATGGGAGGGAAGAGTGGGAGGAGAACAGCGGCGGAGGTCGAAAATTTCGCTCAGGATGGGAGGGAGAAGAATTCTAAGAAAGGGTTCTCAAGGCGAGATCAGGAAACAGGCTATGTTTAGGTTAATAAGAGCATAGGAAGAAGATGGATGTGCTGTATGTAGGATCCTATTTTGGGCTGATGTGCCCCTTGCTACATTGTGTTCTACCACGCAACCTTCCCATTGTACGACAGTACTTATTGTTAGTCAACTAAACCGTCCGAATAATGGGCATCCAACATAATTGACATCCTTATTCTCATCATGCTACTCCTGCGCCCCATCGACCCAAGGCACCAGAGAGGTAGGATCATTCTTCTTGTCACATTGAAGCTTCTAACTTGCGCTTCTAGTTGAGATACGACCTGGACTAGGCTGAGCTAGCCGCAAAAATCTCAATTAGGTGAGATCCAGAGGTTCCCGAGTGGAGTAATCAGCTATTTTCCTGGCCAATGACAGCGCCCGCCAGGGTGTTGAGGAGAGACTTGGCCCCCCAGCATCACGACATCCGTCCGTACTACATAACTCCTGCACATACATGCGGAGTATCCAGGTACACGCGTGGTAAACGGAGCATTATTGATTAAAGTATATACATCCGCTTGTACGCAAACCCTGCAGCACCTGATGTATCTTTCGGGTTTGGTGACTCCATCTGGAACATTGTTAAGTGGTTGATTCCTCCTCTCCCTTATTTAGTCAGCCTATATGAATTATCAGACGAGGAGTCTTGGAGACCGGCCGATATAATAACGGATTAGCCCGTGTAGTAGTTACTGCGGGTATATTCTTCTGGGTGCTCTAGAGAGCTAACTTGTATGTGGTGGCAGGTTCACTAATGGTTATGGAAACCTCTAGTTCGAGCCATACGTCACACTCCCTCCAAGCAGGAGTACATATTTCCATATGACCTCCGTTATACCACATCAGACTTGGCGTTTACAGGATTCTCACCACTACGACTTTGTGTCTTGATCACTGCTTCAGGTTATCATAATGTCCGGTATTCGCTTCGGAATACCTACCTCTACACGTGTCAGCCGTCATGTTGCTTCTGTAGGCGTCTTGAAAATTTCATAAGCTCAACATAGCCTTACCCGATTGGGAATGGATGGAAGGTGGAGGGGTAACAACCGAGTGCCCACGGGTACCTAAATGCGGGTCCACGCGGCCGAAGACCTCCCAATCAAAAATAGGCGCGACTCGACAAACGTATTGTCCAGTCTTTTGGCTCAATCTGTTTCTCATCTCTCAAAAGCAATACAACTACGGCATTCCAACCAGCAGTGCTCGGCACCGCGAGAAACAATTCTGCGGTTCATAGTGTGAACTATCTCTTATTGTCTCCCTAGTTCCAAGTCAATAATCTCCTCCCGATGCAGATTATCTCCTAGCCGATCTACCGCCCGCTTTGCACCTCTAAAGTTAAAAATGCGACTGGTGATGATCATCCGTGATCCCTTCAGCCGTGCAAACTCAATTGTTGGGGTGAAACTTACTACGTCCAGCGGCCATAGCGCCCAGAGCTGCTGTCCAGTGGACCTGAGTGGAGTCCGGTGAAGTACATTCCAGGAACCACCCGAGCCCAGTGCCACCCGGAACGCCTCTCACTGATCGATGGAACCCGGGAAGCCCCGCATAAGGCGTGTCTTTAGTAAGCTTACCAAGTTCGGGCCAAGACTTTCGGTCTCCGTAACTTGCACGGGCATGGTGCTGACTGCTTCATATCCTGTGCGGTATTCAGATTCTATTCCCGTATTTCGCAGGGAACATTAATCTTGTGTGACCGGGATTGCCAGGGCATTTGAGTGACTGTGCTCTATGGCCTATTGAACGCCGATGCGGCGGAGACCCGAAAACTTTTAGTCCGTAGCTTCGGCCAAGGTACCTTTGTCCAGCCTTATCCGTAGGTACGGCCAAGATCCGGCTTAGTCACCGTCCGATAATAGGTTTGTTCCTTCCAGACATCTCGTCCTCTTGACTCCAAAAGTGCGAGGCTTCATGGCATACTCTTTTCGACTTGCTTCCTCGGGGTTCTGAGACGAGGTCTTGGAAACATCCTCATTACCAAGAATTGTTGCAATTTCTTGGCTCACATATGCCAGTTGGATTCCCTCGGAGCTCGGCGCGAAATGCCCAACGCCTTCTCCGGCAGCAGTCAAACCCAGGACCTACTCCATGCATAAGCGTACATGGTAATCCCGGGCACACTAGCGCCTCCCTCACTGCGCCTGCCTCGTCTTCAGACTCCCAACCACTGCCCTCTCACCCTGGAGGTGGGAGTAAGTCTCCGGTGAAAATATGGATTTCTCTCACCACTTGGGAAATCTCTTTAGGACACTAGCGAACATCGACTTTGCCTCTTTGTTTTGGAGCCCTAATAGTACCAGATATTAGTGATGAGCCTAGAGAGCCCGGGGTGACTTCTCCCTGTCTTTTGGTTTGTCAGTCACGTCTCGTGCACTCAAGATGAATAAATGGTCGATGATTTTGGTAGACTGGTTAACCTTAGTCCTGTTCGATGCACTCCCATCATGCAATTAATCTAATAAGCTTTCCGAGTCGGACTTTGGGGCCAACTCTATCTTCTGGGCCTTTCAGGGGTAACCTACCTAAGTTAACTTCGCATATACGCCCCTGTGTAACGTTAGGCTTCAATTAGCCTTTAGCGATGGTCTGAGCATCCCAAGGTCCATTTCGTCGTCCCAGTGGGTTCTTTTCGCGACCCATCAGGGTGCGCGCGGTGGGAGGGATTGCTTGTGTCCCCTTTCATTGGTCGTAGTATGATGTCGAAAGTCGGGGGAACTCGTAACAACAAGAGGATTCTTCGGCCACGCCATTCAGGGCGGACAGCAGCAAATATATACTCCAGCCTCAGCACTGACGTTACTCTAGATCGATCCGTAGGGCTGACTCGGCACGAGCCGAGAATGGGGCAGACGGTGCTTGGCATGGCCTGATTTTCTAAGATGGATCAGGCCACTTTCGGTGTACTTGTGCACCTACGTGAGATCTACCGCATGTCGTACTGATCTTTCAGCACTGTAGACAGTCTACGCCTTATCAGTACGCCCTCGGCCACTTGTACCCGTACCCCTCTACACCAGATCATAAGAGGTCTCAGATCAATTCATGGGTGGGCTTGTTTTCGGACTTTGATACATAAACCGGCCACTGCTCTTCATTAGGACTGACATCTTAGATCATCCCTGCCACGTTGAGCATACGCTCCCCCTATTTACAGCCGTATGCTCTACCATTTCCAGCCCCAGGCCCTCCCTACCCCATCCAATAACTTCTGGCTTCCTGATACGGTTCCTTACTAAGAATCACTCTTGTAAGAGCTACGCCTTCCTACTAAGCGGCATAGGTTACTCCGATTCAGAGAGGTCGTCATGTCCATAGCACTTCAGGTCATTCCCTGCCCTACCAGGTTTGACACTGCCTTCTTGGCCGAGAACCTCACCATCCCTTTTCCGTATATTAGGACCCTCTTGCGCCTTTCTCCGCATGCTACGTTGTGTAAATTACCCTGCTAATTGTATTCTCCCGGCGTCGGTTTATCAGTGTAATTATGCCTTGTGATTGCCGATGAAGCTAACGGGAAACTACGATCGGATCTATTGAGAGTGATCTTGCCAATGTAGCTGTGGCGATGTTCTCGGCCTACTACGCCCTCCATCAGCCTGCCCACTACAACCTACGTAGGTATAAACCAGGAGATGCGGACAAGCCCGCTCTGCAGCCACCGTAATCCCTCCTTAGGTCACCGTACGGTATTGTGTGCGGCGCCGGGGTTCACTGGCTAGCGAAAGTTCGGATAAATCCAAGCGAATCGGTTCAGAGCCTATTAATGTCTTCCTGTAGTGAAGTCTGATCGTGAGGAAGGACAGGGATAGGGCTGCCAGCCAGCCTGAAGGCAATAATAGGGGTTTGCCTATTGCAACTTCCTTCGTTTCATGACCAGCCCTAAAGTCTTTGATATGAAAAGACACCGCTCGTGGTGCTATCCAAAGCTTCCTATTGCGATTAGCCTCCACAAATTGAGAAAGCAGAGCTGCAAGCCGAAGAGTTAGCAACAGAGTGGCTAATTAAATTCGGTTACCGAGACCATACCAAAAGTTCCAATGTAAAGGCAATATCGATCGCGCTCATGATCTTGTTTACCACGAAAAACAGTTGGATCGACCGCAAAGCGATGTGGGCACGGCTACTTGAAGAAATGACATGCGCATTTTTGGTGCTGCGTTCGCATCATGCGGAGGACCATCCAGTTCGCTTCTCCGCTCTGAAGGACTGGGCACAGACAAAGTTGCGAGTTCTATTTGTTTGCTACTGCTTTGCATTGTGTACTGCCGGGTTTCTCCAGGAGACGCGGAAGCGAACTTCTATTGAGCCAACGAGGGAAAGAGGGCAGTGGATGATGAGGTTGGAAGCTTGATTCTCGAGTATTATTACTTTTATATGTATTTATGGCTCTAAAAGGTTCTGTATGACCCGATACGTAACTACCTAGTAGATTTATGAGAGTCGGGTTATAGCGCCAAGTCTGTATCACCTCACCCCCTATTTTCTGGCACATCTCAGCTTGGCCAGGACAACAGGTAAATTAGCCCCACGAATTGGCTTGCTGGCAATTAAAGTGCACCCCGGATCAGGTATGGGTATCAGTGAGGCTATGTTTTGCTAAGGCGGCTTTGCTACTACCATCTCGGTTACATGTGTAATTACATTGCGTAGCGCTACCCAGAATGCGTGTGCTGCCTCCATGTACAGGTAACCTGTTAAAGACAGCCGAAGGGCAATGCCATCCTCCCCAGCACGTTTAACGCTGCCTGAAACGTAGGGTTTCAGTGACCAAAAGACAGCTTGCGGACGAAAAAGGATCATCATTGAGGCGGTGCCCTGCCTGTCACAGCATTTCCTCCGAGGCTCTGGGTTGGCGTTGTGTCACAGCGTGACAGCAGCACCGCCTAGGAGTTAGGTGGACCGCTTAGAGCTCCCAGCACGGGTTAAAACAGCAGGAGTCCCCTTGTTCCCTCGGAAGCTCCCCGAGACCATAAGATATAGCAACACACTGGACTCATACCGAGACTGAGTCACAATGGCGCAAATGCTAATGTTTTCCCACGAAAATTGGCGCCAGACAGGGACTCTGAACCATCCCCTGGAATCAGTTTGCGGGCTGTTATTGCTCGTTCAGCTCATTACCTCCATCACGCGAAGTACCGCCTCCTTTTACAGACCTGTAATCACTTTTGAACGTTCATATAACGACGCATCGACCTTCGATTTTACACTTCACCTTGTTGTTAACTTGGTATCGGCCGCTATCCTAGCTTCTTCGAATTCTCTTCATGCAGACTTTGAAATCTCCTTCCCGTCTAAAGACCGACCAGGCCCCATAAACACCTCCATGCCACGGACATTGGCATACCGTCTATTACGAATATAAGATTTCTGTCGCGTTTCAAATGGTTGTGTTGGTGGTTCTGTTCATCAGGTCCCTCTCAATTCACTTCTTTTCTTAACAATGCCATTTTTACCGCTCAATTCCTCGATTCAGCATGTGGGCTTCCTATCGCGACCGAGGCATTCACCCAGGGTATTGCATATATCCCTCCCGGATCCAGATTAGCTACTGCTGGAGTTCGTAGTCCCGCATACATTTACGATTCTATATTAAAGGGGAGCCAGTATGGTTATGGGATAATGGCTGACTTGGGCGATTATTCGAAGAGCCTGGCGCCTGTTCGTTCAAACCATACCAGGACTCCAAGAGAAGCAAAGAATAACACTCTCTCCAATCAAATGACTGTATTTCTGAGTACAGATCATGCATACCTAGGAGACAATATCACAAATGGTTTTGTTGTCGATACAGGGACTGAAGATCCTACAAGTTGGGCCCGAGTTGAAGTCTTCAACTTCGAACCAGCAAGCAATCTTTCGGCCATTCGGGATCCATTAGTACTTCTAGTAATTTGGACGGAAGGTGAGGCTTCCTGTAGTACCCAATGAGGCTACTCTGGAAGGGTTTGTATGTGGAAACATATAGGGGTAGGCTCAATCAATAATGGAAGAATTCTCAAGGTAGGTCCAATTTTTTGCTATATTCAAAGCTGTGGACTTCCTGCAACTGGGTGGGGAATATTGGGCCATACGTATTCATGAATAATCGTATTATTAAGCAGATCATTTGCTTATTAATCCATAGTTTCCGTTATGATTACGGGTTAAATGATACAAAGGTGCAAAAGGGTAAGAAAGAATTTTCCTAGCCTTTACCACCTCGAAAAGGGATAGCCCCACTTTTCCCGGAGGGAACCTCCGGGTCCCTAGAGTACTACCAGGCGCGAAGAACCCTTTATGGCACTATATCCGACCTTTCTGTTTCAAGGCGATATTACGAGATCGAGAATACGGACAGAGGGGTGTATTGCTACAACACATGTGCAAGCATACACTTGGCTTGAGTAGCGGTATTAAAATAAGCACGACTGCTGTCATGCCGTCCGAGATAAACTGGGCGATTATATTCTATCACCTACCGCTAAATATAACGGAACATCAAGCATAAGAACTCGGATACGGTAACGCAATTTGACGATGTAAAGGTCTAATACTACCTAGCGCAACCTTCGCCTGGACATTGCAAAGCTGGAACTTCTAATATATTACTTTTGCCGTCACAACCTGCGTGATCATAAAGTAGCACAATGTACAGTCATTAGTTTATCGTCATTTCATACATCTCAGTCACGCCAGGAGACTCTATCGAATCTTTTATCTCGAGACGGGACATGAACACCGCGAGTCTTAGTCCGTTGAATAGCTTCGATAGTGAACGAATTGAATATACGCCACGGAGACCTCTGCACATTGATCAAAGACGGCATATCTCCGATTTGATACCCTAAGGCCTCGTCGGCGGAAACGTACTGCTCGCTGTCTCAAGACCATCGTTTCCCGTACTACGTTAGCCCCTACCTATGCGTTGTTATATTATTCCATGGTACTTCTTATCAGTCTCTTTGGTTATGACATACTTCGGAAATGGCTCCAGCTTGTACATACTGACTTCTTATATACGGAAATCCGCGCAAGACCGTGAAAGTTGTGATGATTGGTAGGTAACATGTACTAACCTTCAACAGTAGAGGCTCTTCTGTATATCAGACGAGAATGATATGGTGCATTTTGCCGCGAGATCTTCGTATCTGGGACTATTGCTTGTTGTCAGCTTACCACAACTCCTCCTATCATTTTGCTATTTCCCCCTCAGTGCCTTCTTTACACGGCTCCATGTAAAGAAGAAATGGAACCTATTTACGCTATCATATCAGTCTTTACGGGTCTCATGCCCGACGGGCGAGTAAGTCTCCAGCTACCGGTTCCGATTACCTTATGAATATTACATTCCACTTTTGGTATGTTCATCCAGCGCTATTTAATCTATATAGTAGAAGGTGGTTTCAGGTTTCCTACAAATCGAATCGCGAACGTACTAACCGCGACAGGTTACTGGAAGCTCTTGGGAACGACAAGACTGACTTGAGCATCCGTTTTGGAGTCTATGAAAGCTCTGTAACTGCCACCGGCTTTTGGGACCCGCCGTATTAACACTCTTATTCGTAGGTTCCGTACTATTCATTTACCAGTTTTTCTTAGTCTACGCAAGGTGCCTCGGCGTAATGGCTACTGGCGGTTCGAGCTCGCTGGTTATCTCGACAGCGTGTTATGCCAAGTCCCGTTCAGAGGGAGGCGAGTAAGGGAATTTGCAACTGCGGCTATGCAATCACATTCCAATATGCATGGATCCCAACGAGGCTCTAACCATAACAGATACCGAGTCACCACGTGAGCCAGAGTCAGAGAGGCAACTGTCCCCGGAAGGACAGGACGAGGAAGCGGCCCCCGCGAGGGTATGCAAGGGCCTAACCCAAGAAAATTGAGATGGAGAGTTAAAAGGGTGCCGCCTCATCCTACGTACAGGATCGCTGGTGCGAGCGATGCATTTATTATTTGGAGATGAGAATTATATTTCAAAGCCTAGGGACGGACAGCTGTACCCTAACCCGGAAGCGATGATACCATGGTCAATGCGGAGAGTTCACCGGCTATTTGGCAGCCTTTCATTCAATATACATGCTAGAACCGTTGTTGGTTTGAGCTTATTTAGCTATATATGTCGTATTCCTACAGCAATAGCCTGATGAAATACAGCACCAGGGGCCGAAGTTATGATGAAGTTAACGAAGCTGTCAAGCACAGGCATAACATACACGTGCTGCTGCCGTTGTTGGTTTAAGTAAGCCACACATGGTACTATATCTCTGCGTAATGACTGACTCATAGACGTGAGCGGTACTTCCATCGGGAGATCGCCCACGGGGATATTACAAGATGTTCGGCGGATGACTGCCTTCGGATAACAGACTCAAAAGGGAGGTTTGGAACATCCAACGTTGGTATCTCGAGTTACCGCAGATTCCCTTACTTTGGAGCTTATTCTCAGGAACAAGCGAGCTTGCGGCTTCAGTTCACAATACAGCATAGAAGGCACTGGTTGAACGGCTTATGGTATGATGTCAAGCTAACATCTCTCACAATTGTCAAGGGAGAACCCTTTGTGTTGGGCTGTTTAGAGTGTTCCTAACAGGAACTCATATCTAGCTATCCGTCCAGGGTGGAAAGTCTTTTTTCGAACCCTCATATAAACTTAATCGACATCGATCCAGTGTCTGGTTCCCTGACCGCCAACATTAAGACCCCATAGTGCAATGCTTCAGAAAGTAAAATCTCCAGAACATTGGCGTCGCTATACGCGAGGTACATCCAGCCCTTGAAACTCCCGTGTAATAGAATACGTTCGTGTCTACAGTTATTATAAATCTGAATATGCCCATCAATAACACTTTAAGATGAACTCCGGGCGACCCGTATAAGAAGGCTCTAGAGATAGCAGATAAAGGCTACGCTATGGTACCTCCCAAGTGGAGTATGCTAGTAGTATATACCGTGTGGCTTTACATAGAGGCGCTGCACTTCGAGATATAGGCCTATTCCACCATCATGGATACACGAGGGTGAACGGAGTTCTGCCAGACTCCTAATATCGCATGAACTCCCGAGGAGACTCTACGGGAGGACTCCCTCGACCACTCAACTGAAGTGCTGCAATGATGTATAAGTTAAAGGGAAGGTCTGTCGAGCAATAAGCTAATCACTCTGCTGTTCGCGCAAGGCATTTCAGAAGTATTTCTGCGGGCATATCTCACCATAACCTATAACGCGTGCACTCCAACTAGGGCTATCAATTGTCCTTTCCTTCTAACTTTCAAGGTAGTTTAAGCACATCTAAGCTGTCACACAACTCCTCGCACCAATTCGCAACCACCACAGCGTCCCTGAACTGCAGTAGTTGTCCCCACCCGCGTATATTTGCCACTTCGCGGCACTGCAAGCCGACAAGCTAGGAATCAGTGCCCCGGTTTTGCATGCACTCGTCCCAGTTGGCTTCTCCCTTCCCCACTATTTGAGAGGAGGCGTTCGAAGCATTGGAATCCGTCAACATTATCGCCGTAGCTATCTTACGTTTTCCAGCAACCATACGGCAATTACGCGAAGGGGAACTGTCAGAGATGGCTTGCATAATTATAATACCAACGTAGATAGACCCTGATCTGCGGTCGATCCGCTCGGAGAAAAACCAGTTTCGCTGGCTTGGACCCGGGAACGGGGACGAAGATCAGGGTCTGGCCCGTAACTTACATCCACCCGGATTTTGACAGGATCTCCCGGGGGGTGGGGCGGAGGACAGAAGCACATGCAGCCAGGGTCTTCGTCTATCGAGAGGGTCGCGATGGTTTGTTGGTCGCGACCTGTCACGGTAGTAAGATCAGTGCCTTCCAATGCACCCACAGGTTGTGCGTAGGCTGAAGCATGTCCTCATGCGTAATATCGGACGTCGAATAGGCTCTCGTTATATAGATATGTCATTGATGCGCCGAGAATCACATGGAAAGATGCTGATGTAAAATGACGTCGCGCTTCTATATCTTTTACGGTATCATATTTCATTTCTGATGCTCAGGATCTCTATCTATGCCCAACACTATTGGACCACCGGAGTAAAGAACATGCAGGTTATACTGTCCCATTGAATGTATACTGTATGAAGCTTGCATTTCTATGCAGGCGACTGCAAAGATGGGTTGCAATAGCATGAGCCATCGAGGCCAAATCCAGTATTACCGAGCGCCTAGCCAGCTTGCATACAACCTAGTGAGGATGCGACCTTAGGATGCACTCGGTAGCTAGCCCTCGTGTCTCCTTCCTGAAGGGGCGAAGAGAGTATATCTGGAGTTGTGATAAGGGTTTTCGCAGTTTCGTATTGCCCCTATCTGGCGCATAGAACCTAGATCTCTAGGGGACCGACTCGGTATTCCCTACCTACACCCGGCTCTCAATGACCTCGGCTCATTGGCGTATATGCTATCGCCGTGCGCATTAATGATATCTCGAGGTCCTTTGCGCGGAGCAAAGATACTTCACATGAGACGGCCACCAAGTTCTCTAGGTTCTACCCACCAGATTGGTTAGAATAGTAGCCCTGCCCAGACCCCCCAACATTGTAGATCATGACTGGTCATACGATCCGAACGATACGCCCCCCTGAAATCGCAGGTGGGCTCCACCCGTCGAACCATAAATCATGTTGTGCAGGACGAGATGCTTGGGGACACCTGAGGTGTTCTCGATGGTCGGAACGGTTCCACCGAACCGGAGGAGTCGCGTCGGCGAGGGCTCGCGTCCTTGGAGCACTAGGGACGGGATTCCGAGAATCTCGCTCTTGTCTGTTCGAAATCTCTTTGTTCTAGACTCATCATATATGCAAGTGCAATGTCCTCCCCGGTGTCGCGCGCGGAAGACTTACGTACATGGTAAACTGCTGTCGGGCTAATACGAGAAAGCTAGCGCTTCGGCATGGCTTCCCTACTGCGAAGTCTGGAAGACGGCTCTGTAGAATTTGCTCAATGGACTGGCGAGACCGCACGGCCCTAATGCAGCCGGACAAGGTAAGGGCTCCGCTTGCGCCGAAGAGCATGCGCCGGTATGGGTAGCGTACGAACATCTTGTCCGCTGATAGGCTGCCGCTCCCACCGGTATAGAAAAACATTACCTATACACCCCCTATGGGGAGGGATTGCGAAATCGAGAGGCGATCTTTCCTCACACTGGTGGCTTGCCAACAGGTTCCGCGCGAGAGACACTCCTCCTCACGTATCGTGTAATAAGGATCTATAGGAGATAACGAATAAGAATCTGTAGGGAGATAACGGCGCCAGCTACGTCGACCAATCCTCGTCGCGAACTGAGCAGATTGCATGAACCGATATGCGTGTGGGTCGTAAGCCATGCAGACGACAACATCCCAGTGATTGTGGTGGCAGTAGTAGGTAGGGAGTAGGTCGTTCTCGTCTTTGTGGTGGGCTAATTTATTATTCGGCGCGCGCAATTTCGCGAGGACTATAATTAGTCCGGCGCTGATCTCATGTCGTGCATATTGAGAAGGGTTGTCGATTGTCGCCAATGTCGCCTTGCACCTGGCCCTCGACGGCTTTTTCTCGTTGAAATTCGGATAATTTTCGCAGCGCTAGGCATTTGTAGATAGTTCATGGTTGTTACGATGCACAGGACATACGACAACACCCTCAGGTAGTCTTTCGAACGCCAGCCAAGACAACCCTACTATTGCGCTTTATGCTAACACATCCCTTGAATGAGGTAGTTAGGACCCTTGAAGTTGCTTCTTGGAAGATGCAAGTGCTCAAAAAGTTGAAGGTCCTCGCATCTTCTGTTACACTTCCATGAACGAATATGTGTTTGCAACCCACCCTCTAAATCAAGCCCGGACACGTCTACCTATTGTCCTAGGGAGCAGGGCATTTGATACAGTCTAGGGGACTATTAACGCCTCCGTCATGTCCTTAGACAGACATATAACAGAGATTTCTGATATGGAGCGAGCTCCCTCATTCACACCGAACGAGGGGAAGGAGTGTTGCTGCGAGGCACCCCGCATGCACGATCCTCCACATAGATAGTAGAGTACCTGACAATGTGGAGTATTAACTCCACAATACTGCCGAGCTAGCCAGTCGTCCGCTTTCTCATATCTGATGAGTACTGAAAGCACTAGTGCAATTTCGAGGTCAGTGACGGCCTTTATACCATCGATACTATAGAGGCAGTAAGAGATTGGACCGCGGCGTCGGCTCCCAAGGGGACACGGGTGAGAATATATTGGTGGGAGACGCAGCCGACTCCTAATGTGCAACTAGTGAAATAATACGGATAGGGTGTACGCATGCGGTAGGGCAGTCGATGAGAACCATGCCATGCCCAGCCCTATCCGAGTGGACATAACCTGACAAACGTCACTTACCTAAGGGTATCAGCGGGCCGCGAGGATCTATAATGCCTACGACCATGCTGTGGAAGCTATGCCTAGAGACGTCCAATTTGACGATGTTCCACAACAGCTTCGGGGCAGGAAAGGAGAGCGCGAGCATCGTCTATGTTCAACCGGTATCCTTCCCACCTTAATCTAAGGATCTGCCGACACGCTAGACATCATCTCATCCTAAATTCTCACTAAGACTTCCCGAGGCGGCACGGGACGTCGCTTGGAGTATCGTAGGACTAGGACAACGTAACACCGTGGTACTAGCTGTCACACCGGTTCCTCAAAGGACTCCGTGAAGGCGCATGGTCTTAAGGTGGCCCGGAGTATTGAGGGCAGCAGTATGCACGGTTGCTTCCTGGCTGCCTATGAGTCGACGTTGAATTTGCCAATATTAGTTAGTACACGAGGGCCAGATATAATGTCTAAGGTCGAGGAAAGGGCTGCTTCGACAGCAGAGCCAATGGGTTGGAATGGTAACTCAAGGAAAAAACTTAAACCTCCTGGTCCGTGATAGGCAATACCCTAACGTTGGGCGTTCAAGGTGAGTGCGTATGCACACCTTCAAGACCCCGCTGCGGACGTTGCGCCGCCGTGCCCATTAATTCATAAGATGTCAGGCTAAGAGTCGAGAACTATGGCCACAGATGCTCAAGAAACTAAATGGCATTGGATCTCGTCTTGATATTTTATTCCGCCGTCCCCAGGAACACTTAAGCGTTGATGTGGTAGCTCCGGAGAAGTACAATACCATCGGGCTTTAATCGGGAGGTCCACATGGGACCGAACCGAAATGAAACGTTGGAGTTCCGCCGATCTGCCGCAGGCAAGTCCGGGGGTCCCCAGTAAAATCCACGGGCAGATGGTGTCATGCTCAGGGATACAGAGCTATCACCCAACCGACACAAAGTCATGGCTTCACATTCTCTGCGGTACGGCACTAAGAGCGGAGAAAATGTACCTAGTTGGCGGGGAGGATTCGAGTCCTTCCGAACTCAACTCTAAGAATTGGAGAAATCCCAGTTTGATCCACCGCTGTTTGATACGGGAAGGGGGTTATGCAAACCTGGCAATCACCTACAGGTAGGCTTCAGTAGTCCTTGGATTCAGGAGCTGGGAGGATGCCGTGCTTAGGACCTATGTGACATGAATCGTGACTTGGAACATGATTCTAAGCTCCTGCTCCCCACCTTGCGCCGTTGTTTCTAATCTTAGCGAGGGAACAGAAGCCGAGCCCGGCTAACACAGTCTTGGTTACATTCCAAATGACTGCCAGCACGTAAACCGCCAGTGAATAGAGATTCCCGGCTTGCCCGGCCTTTACAATCAGCTTCGCCGTGGCACAGCTTGCCTCGGGTCACCTGGTTGTCGAGTGCTGCAGCCGTGCAAGCCGAAACGCCTTGGCGGAATGTCATCAGCTCTTTCATTCGCTGGCACTTGCAGAGAAAAACGCGGGGAACCACGGTGGAATGTAATTGGTGTCTCGCCGTTCTGAACCTCATTCTACCGGGCAAAAGATTCCAGTTTGACAGGGGGGCCTTGGAATTTGGGCCATCAGGACGGGTCCTTGCTACATAGGAATTTCAACATACGTGTTTTGCCCACGATGATGCCGGTTCCGTTCACAATTTTGACGGATCTGGCAATCCGGTAGTAAGATTGGGGTGCGTCGTACGATAGCTGCTTGTTGGGTGCCCCCCTCAGGTCGGTACAAAATAATTGTCATACTTTACTCTTACCCCTTTAAATCTCAGGAGAATGGTGCCAATGGATAAACCCATTTTATATCTGCCGACTTGGTATGGATTGTGGGTAGTAGGGTTGTTGTATTGGGAATGGTTCTAGCTAGCTAAGGGGCAGCTAGAGAAATTGTACTTGTAGCTCATAGCCCCACAACTTCGGAATATGCGTTTCTTAATAGGTCAATGAATAAGCCGGTCGACAATATCAATCACTTCATTTTGAGCGTTTCTGGATTTGTACGATCTTTGCAAATAATTGCATCGGAATAAGTTGCTCTGAAGCAGTGTGGGGTGTGTCAATTATTTCGTCCACGACTGCCCCTGACAGAGGTCGAGCCGTCGTGATGAGCCCGTCAGTTATTTCCGGCCGATGAAAACGGCTTCTGCGCTAAGAGCGCCTAGGCTTCCTAGATCGGCGAGATCTGGTGCTAGCGTTAGGATTGTGATGGTGGTTCCTGATTAGCGGAACGCCAGTGGAGGAGCCGGTCTTGGTGTCTCACACAAGCGCATCGTGAATCACCTCCGGCGACGGCGCGGGCCAAGACGAGATAGCGGGGGCATTCCAAGCGCTTGACAGGCAGGGAGTCTAGCAACCCCGGGCCAAGGTCTCCGCGGGGCGGGCTGGGGCCCGGGGAGGATGGCTCATGCTAAACCTGCTAGGGTAGGTAGGTATGTACACATTTATCCAAGCTCGACAGAGCGGCCAATAGCCCGATGCTCACACGAAACCCTCGCGGGGATCAAGACAGCATACGTCATCACAAAATGAGCATTAAACTCTCTCCAAGTAAAGCGGTGGACGTAGCTGCCCACCAAGACCGGCAATAATTCTTCAATTCATTTCCTAATTTTGAAACGAGCCGTATTTGCCAATCAGTATACCGACCGGTTGTATACCTAGCCTCATTGCATAGGGGATTGGTTGTTGTACACCGCTTCGTGAACCGCGTGACTCCCCCAAGGGGTTTGGATGGTGAAGAGAGTCTCTATGATGCCTTCTATGCTCGGTTGATAACATGGTAATACCTTGCGGTGCGCAATCAAGGACGGAGGCGTAGTCGGTTGCCGAGACGAGGCGTACGTGCGCTGCTGTCGCTACTGGGCGGGATGGTAAAACCGGTGTTAGTAACTAGAGGATCGCTTGCATAAGTTCAGTGCTGGAGCAAGGTGGGAATTTGTCAGTAGGTAGTACCTGTACCTTGGAATAATACCACGCCGGCTTGGACGCACGGAAACCGGACACCCCCCGACAGTTGTGGACTCTATCTTGATTGCTCCGGATGTAGATCTTGACTTGATGAGGATACGGAGAACAGCCGTGCTCGTGAGAAGCCCCCCGCCATATGGCGGTTGATTAATCTGCTTTCCTATTACCAATGGAGATGAATGCATGGCCTCTCCGGGGCCATCAGATGTGTCAGTACACCGCGACTGAGCCGTCGCGAAGAGCCGACATACTGTTCGAACTGCATTGCCCCTACGTTGTAGTGTATTAAGCAAACGGGGGTACAGTTCTGTGAAGGTCAGCTCGAAGTGTGGATAGTAGAGAATCCCGGAGGCTGGCTACTCATAACTGGCGTATTGGCTCCTTGGAGTCTTTGTCGCCTCTTTTCTATGCGTGGTGGAGGAACTGAATGCCATATTTGCCAAATATAGCACATGGGGCGTCGATCTTGGAAGTGCATGGGTCGTATCGAGGTGGGCCAATCAGATCAAGGATCCCTTGTCTAAATCCAACTGATCACAGACGCAGAATCCACTCTTTTAATAGAAAGTCCTCATAACTGCAGGCGGTGGGGGCATCGCGGCTGCATCGTGGAGTGTCTATATAAACGAGCTGAAGGAAAAAGGAAGAGAGAAAAATAGATGGGTTATATCGTTGAAAAGAGTTAAAACTGGCGAGGAAAAGCATTTCGAATAAGATCTAACTGCTCATTTCGACCAATGAAGTGTTCCTGGATCGTGCTGGTCCACAATACTGTAAGATACGCGTGTTATATACCACCGCGTATGCGAAGTCTGCCGCGCTAGCGACCGCTTATACGCAATATGACGTACAGGCCCCCTCTTGGCCTAAAGGCCCCTAACCTCTATTTGCTTGGTGCTAACTAGCCTCAGCAGTAGACGGAGCAGTTACAGCGCTACCGTAGAAATGGATATATGTTCCATTAAACGCCGGTTCGCATAATTTGATTCGTTGTAAAAGCCCAGTTTTCAGAAGCACGGATCAAAAATCCACTTGCCGGTAACTGCTGAGGCTAGCTGGCACCCGGGCAGATATTCGTGTGAATAGCCTGCTTGCTTACCATGGGGCACAACAACAGGCAGGTCGCATTCATGAGCTAGCCATAGACGCATGTCATCCAGAACTCATCATATAACGTCGGCCCTGTTCCCTGCGCCTTTGTGCGGGTTACAGAAACGGCGGAGGACGAGCATCCAGGGATCCGATGAACTCGACCTGGGCGGGTAATAGCCCTAGGGGTAGATACCTTGCAGGCCATCCAAGGGGAGAGCAATGCTACGAAATAGCTTTTCCGCAACGACGCGTGTACGCACCTCATTATATATTCAATGAAAGATCGCGACGTCTTACTAGTGAACGCGGTTCAGCCTAGGAGTCCGAGGTTCCGTGTCTGACCCAAATAGTCAAGGGGGTTCGCAGAGCCTCAGCTCACTCAGCCCATGCCGGTGTTCTCATCAAAGAGCTCACTTAAGCATGTGCATAGCCAACCAACTGTCATCCATGCGTGGAGCATGTTACGTTCGCGCCCTGGCAATGTGTATTCTATCTTTCCCATACGGCCCGAAGAGAGGAGGACTAAGCCGTGAGGGAAAGCTGGCTTCATAGTTGGGAGTACATCGTAAAGTCATATTGAGAACGGGTCCCAGTGAAGACTTAAAGTGACATCCACATCCGCTGCAGGCGTGGTAGTTTTCCATTCAACTACTACCGGAGGTTGAATCTGAGCTTAGGTCCCTTTTGCTGTGCCGGCGTGCTACGCCGTACAAAGTTTCGCATCAGGGGCGCTGGAAATATCCGTCTTTCTAAGCTTCCATCTCTTGGTGGTCGTCGGGATACCTTGTCCGAGTGAAAGACATAGCCGGACAAAGTAACCGCAATCGGCAAAAGCTCCCGAATGGCCTCGTTAAGGGTAATGGCAACGGGAGTCTCATTGGCGGATAGACGAAGGGGGAGCCTCAACAGTCCCTGGTGGTAGTATTCCCGGAAGTTCTGGAAGTCGTAATAGGTAACGCATAACGCATACCTAGACGGATATTGCCAGGTGCTAGGACAATCAGAGCACAGAGAATTTAATTCATCTTTGTCGTCTTCTTCGCAGTCGAGTCGGGTTCCCTACATTGGTCCCGCAATCGGGGTCGTGAGTACTTTTGTGTGAGGTTTGTGGCAGTAATTCCATATGAGTTCGGTAGTCCCCAAGAAGTTAGTCATGCAGCTAGAGTCATTAGGATGATGCGACCGTGTATAAAGCCCCAGCCCGCACTGTCCCGGTACCACAGTATCAAATCTACTGACCATTAACTGTATTTCGAGTGTTGGTGCCTAACATAGTTGACAAGACTCTGTAATTGATTGTCATTCGCAACACGTCTTCATGAGCAATTTTTGACAGCCATATATCAATATGTCGCCACAAATGCGATGTTACAAAGATCATACAGAATATAATGTCCAAGTTCATTGTGCGTCAGCCAAGTGGTACCACGCACGAATCACCTTTTCGACTATCGGCACGAGCTGTGTTTGATTCCAGAGGCTTCTTCTACGCCTCGAGACTGGGCTCGACTGGTATGATTTCGACCTGCTATGGAGTAGCAACTGTTTTATCGGTGGTAGAGAGAGCACCCATAGTCTTGGTCATCCTTCGCAGTTGCGGAACATTCTGCAACTTAGGGCCTGCTGCTGATCGACATCCACCTATGTAATGCGACCGCTGAGGCTGTGCCAAGGGCCACAGGCGCGCCTTTGGCCCACAAATTTGCAATCGGTAAGTATCTGCTTGATATCAGGTAATGTTAATTTTTGAAGGTTGGGAAGGTAAAGCTTTATCGGCTGTCACTGAAAATACTGCCACCATCACCTTTTAGGAAATACATAAGAGACAATTCGTCTGTCGTGCGTTAACGGGACTCGGAACCGCCCAGGAAACGGCTAGAACGGATCCATTAGGATATTGACAGCAACCGACCTCCAAAAGTAGCAGTTTGCGAGAAAGGGTCTTCCTGGTTCATCTAATTGATGCCATCCCTCCTCGAGCTGTTTCAACAGCAGCGGCAGGAAGAAACAGGTTCGTTAGCATGATCGCGAAAAGTAGGTGCGGTAGGATCGTCTTATCGGTCAAAGATGGCTTGCATGGACGGCGGCAACAAGTATACCTTAAAGGAGGGCCGTTGTCGGAACCTCTAATCGTACAAGGAAGGTGAGAGATCTGTGTTCCTCGCAAGCCTGGTTCTGGGCCATTTCCTGGCGCCCGGGTCGAGGCTCTCTCCTATGTGCATATGTTTGTTGGGAACCCGCGAAAACGAAAGGCACAGACACCGCAGTCTCTTTGGCGACATGAAGCTGTACTGGACACAGGGTCCTAATAGCAGTGTCTGGGCTGAGCGTCGACCGACGTTCGAGGTCGGCAGAAAGTCTGGATGGCAAGATTCCGGAATCCAGACCCGCAGGGCTAGTGGTCCTCGCTCAGTCCCGCCGTATCCGAAGCCCGTCTGTATCACAACCTTCCAACAGACGGCACATCGTTCCCATACCTGTTAGCTTAACAAAGGTAGCAGGCGTAGTTTGCTATGCATTATCAGAACCAAGGTTAAGGGGGCGCCATGATAATCGCGTTACTATCGTATTTCCCATCGCCGTAGGCTAATACGAGTATTCCCCGACATTTCCATGGTACTGGAGTAAACTCTGGCCCTTATATCACACATATACTCACATGTACCTACCTACTAGGTAGTTACGTACGAAGCTGGAAAAGGCTACCAATCCCAACAGCCCCACGATGTCTCCAGTCGGCTTGGACTGCGTGAATGAAGATGAACAGCTCAAACATTCATACGATTGCAATTTTTCCAACTCTGAAATCTGATGTTGGGCCGTACCTCTCGATGGTTTTCAGCCTCTGGATTGTGGGAATGCTCTACAACGATCAGGGACAATAGCTCTGGCTTGTGAAGTCAGAGTCAGATAATGGGCCCATAACCAATGGCCTATCCTCTTGAGCCTCGCGATCCTTGCGAGATCCTCAGTAGCGCCCGCGGTGGTTAGTCCGGAAAGCATCTCGGGCATCCCAGTCTGCCTGTTGACAGCCGCGGTTCGAACCCAGCGAGCTAAAGTAAACCAATACGGCCGCCAGAACGAAGCTAAAGGAACAGGGATTGCAAGTACCACAGCTAAAACAGGCCGTTCAACAAATGATAGAGGGATGCTTGCCCAATCCCTGCAAAGAACTGAGAGTACCGTGGGAGACGTTCCGGACTCGTACCTGCCATGATTTGAACCGAGGGAACAACTAAGGGAGACATACCCTATTCGGGGGAGCAGATACAAAATCGCAACATCACAATCTCAACGGCGTTGGCGGCTTTGCTGCTGAATTCAAGATAGTGGGAAAGAGCCGAAGGCCGCTAACGCGTCTCCCTAAGTCCCCCCCGTTAGATACCCAGGTCATCGACACAAAATTTGGCGTACTTTCAAAATAGCCGTTTAAGAACGTTTAGGACAGTAACTTG
The DNA here is from genome assembly GCA_004155035.1 of Monosporascus sp. 5C6A. Taxonomy (NCBI): domain Eukaryota; kingdom Fungi; phylum Ascomycota; class Sordariomycetes; order Xylariales; genus Monosporascus; species Monosporascus sp. 5C6A. The sequence goes on along the minus strand of QJOB01000053.1, from coordinate 301,777 downwards.
CTAACTACCTATAAAAGATAAGTATATACGGCCAAATTAAGGCTGTTCAGGACCATTTTGTTTCTTTGGAAATAATTTCTGTCATTTTTAGATATGTTCTCCCAATGTTAGAATTAGATGTGAAGCTCTTAGCTGATTTGGGACAACTGGGCCAATTTTTGTGTTGTCCCTACGAGCCGCGATACCCCATTCTCAGTCAGGGTCCTCCTAGCTAGCCTATCAAGAAGAGGGGCCCCCTTTGACGCATACCATTTGCGATTTGAAGGCTGCCAGTCTCTCTGACCCTCTCCGGAGCACCTTATTAAGTGGAATGATAGAGAGAACGCTGGGGAAGCGGAGTTGTAACTTCTCCGGATTTTGCCCCGTATTGTTTACATACTGAGTAAATTCGAGCACGTGCAGTAGTTCAGGCGAAATAACAACCCATGATGCACTGATGCCTCGGAGAAAGCACGACGCGAGATGGGCGATACATGATACGGCCTCTGCATACACTCCTCCTCCCTGCATATCTTTGCATCTTCGCGGGGAGGGCGGCGTAGCGCCGCGTTCCCCTCTAATGACACCTGCAGCCGTGACGCAGAGGAGATGGGGTCTCCCTGTATGTTGAAACCCTCCTTGAATGTGCTTAAAGCAAAACTCAACACCAGTTCGGTGACATAACATCATTCCCCCGATATACGGCAGCAGCAACAACAACAACCAAGCGGAGCTACTCGCTGTACTTTGAAACAATAGCAAGGCTGACTCGAAGCGTGACAACCGGCGAGCCTCACACGGGACGAATACAAGAAGTCGGTAGAAAATATGGAGCTCCCAGCCGGGGCTAGCTGCTTCATCAGGCTTTGAAATACAGGAAGATCGTCCCAACTTGTTTAAATCAGGCCCAACTTAGTCAGGGGCATTTATCAAATACACGTTGAGGTCGGCTATTGGCGTTACATAACTACACGATGTCACGACGAGGCTATCGAAGTGGCGACTATTAGCCCCTCAAGCGTACGTACACGAAAATTTTAAACGGTTACTTAATCTACTTATGTATTTTCACTCCAGTAGGCCCGAGATAGAAAAATGTCGTTCACGAATCAAAACGCAATCGTGGCGTTGTAGCAAGTGGCGATATAGTGACTAATGCTTTCGCCGGACGTCTCCGCTTTCACTCGCTTGTTTACCACATAATTTCCTTTTTGTCGCCAAGGGCAATCCACTATCAGAACTACACCACCAACGCACGGGCTGAGACGGCACAGACACGCGCCATAATCGTTCAACTGAGAAATTAGCACGTAGACCTTGAACTTGTAACAGCTTTACCCCATGGAGCAGAGAAAAATTTTCTTCGCCTATATCGCGCAACGCAGTAAAAAGGAGATACGGAGGCGGGATTGGGACAGGATGGGTTCAGCGTGGAGCCAACAGACCGGAGTTAATTCGAAATGCAAGAGTTATCCGTCGTGCACATGTATAAACCGAGTACATAATCAAAATAAAGTTTTACGACTCAAGACAGGTTGGTTAGGTAAATACCATATCTTCACCGTTATCGGCATCCAACTGCCCAGTGAACCTCCATTTTCCGGACATACTCGTGCACTAAGAGAGCGACGGTTCGAAACGTTGCTGGCCGGGGTGCCCGGAGCATACGGGGGTTTCTTGTGGCATTCCCCTGTGACTCCCATGAGATGGAGCACAAAAATGTGATGATCTCTCTTCCGCCGCTTTATACCAGCGACTAGTAGCACTTCCGTTTCTACTACTTATAAACGGTTTCGGCTTCCGAGTTATGGTATCCGCATGTTCTCCTACTAGCATGCCATTGGACGTTCGGAGAATTGTAGGACGTTATCTGGCGTTATAATCCATGGATGGCACCTCGGACTCACTCCTTAGGTACGCTATTCTACAAGCACTTATCGTATCATTATGGTGCATACATAGTAAGAATGGACGAGACCGAATCCTCTCTGCAATTTTGCAAAGCATCTGCATTTATGCAAGCATCCAATGTCCGAAGTAGTGGTAACCAAGCATCGGTGAGCTGGGCGCTTACTGGACAATTTTCATTCGTGTCGGACGACGTCATCGCACCGTTATTTTGCATTCATTACGAGCGTTCTCGCAGTCAACGATAAGAATGATATGTCTCGCACAGACACAGACTTTGTAACTCATTGACATATCCACCCTCGCTCGGATATAAGAGGACCCTCAACGACCCCCGCAGCCCCCGGCCGGGGGGCGCTTATAGTGACAGGCTATCCAATACCTAGCAGCAGGGCTTTTAAACAATTTGTTTAGTTGGGCATCGGCCCACAACAGGATGCATCGTCTTACATACGAAGGAAGCGTCCCGCCGATTCCTCCCTCTGCGTACGCGGATCGGTTCTTCTCTCGCCTCCTTGCGAAGTCATCGACCAGTACGGCGTGCTGCTTAGACTGTCGAGGAATCTTTCCTCTTCCAAATTACATCATGCTGCAATATCCCTCCACCACCTTTGTCCAGTCTCGTATGTGCATTAGAGTAGTGAAGATACCTGACGTCGAAGGTAACTTGAGATTCTGGCGGATTGCTGGTTCGAAGCTGCGGGTGTGACGGGACTTAATCGCTAGAATTAGACGGTTTCCCCAAACCAGTTAGTTGCTTAGGTACGTGATTAAGATAAGAGACGGCAACGGACGAATCTCACGCGCTAGGGCAGGGCTAGGGATTGCCAAGCAATGCTAGCTATATGCCGCTTTTACAGGCAGGGTTCTGATAAACTCGTTCAACTCTGCGCGGAATTTCGAATATACTGTAGGCAGATAGGTCGGCAGCGTAGTAGGTTGGGTATCGTACATATGCAGAATGAGTGACGCCTTATACAGTATTACGAGACGGTGCATTTCTTCCCCATTACTTCTATGTGAGTATGTAAGTAGCAGCTAATGAAACACATCTGTCTGGGTGCAAAGGGTACGTACATGCAAAGTCCAAGCCCCTGCTGCCCCTCTAGCCCCTCCCTAAACTAGCGGGTATCTTGGATCAGAGCAAGCGAGAGCGTACCCACACCCACTGAAACCTCTATGGCTGTATTAAATGGGGCAACCCGGCAAGCCTTGTAAGCACCTGGACCGGGCTTGTACGGTGTAAGCCACTGTGCCCTTGCCTTTGCCCATCCCCTGCCCAGCAACAAAAAAATGGCAAAGCCTGCCAACCTGCTGCTGTAATTCCTGGCATGGCCGCTCTCAAACTCCACTAAAGTGATCGATCGATCAGAAAATTACTACGTTGATAAGTACTGTGCCGGCGCCCGCTGCTGACTCTACGCTCACGTACAATACACACATACCCTAGTCATACCCATACCTAACGGCGGTACATGGTGCTGTGCTGGTACCTAATCTTTCGACGTACGCCCATCCCGCCTCCACTCACGGGCCTCGACCTTGCCTACCAACTATTTGACCTCTGCCCTACTTCTCGTCCAACCTCTAGACGAAGACTGGTTGTGATGCCTAGGAGATTGTGTAGATAACCTCACAATCCGATTCTTCTCTCCATTCGAGCGTTTCTCCAGAGTGTATACCAGCAGAATTATTTTTTTCCCATTCCTCCATATGCTGTCCTGATCGCTGTCACCGACCCAGACAGGGGAGCGGGACAACCTTCCTTGTTTTCCTAGCAGGTAATCTGGTTGTCATCGTTCGTCATCCTCCCGGCTTCGTTGCCCTGATCAAATAACTCACATCACGACCAGTGCAGAGTGATAATCGACAGTAAGTGTCAATACTCGCATTTTCCTTCTTCGTGATGGGTGACTAGGGAGGATAATTTAATTTTGGGATTCCAAGTTGACAACCATGACTCTCAAGCGTCGAGCAATCAAGCATCAGCACCTACAAGACGTACATACCCAACGTACCTCTCAGCTAGCTTCCTTATTTACCTATTGGTGCCGACCACGACCTATTCGATATACATCAAGTCAAATCACTTGCAACGCAAGCACGAAAACCTGTTGAACATTACCGCCAGCGCGGTCTACGCACAGCATAACCTAAAAATATCAGCATTTCCGCCAACAGAAGGGCCGGCTTGGCTGCCCTACATTTGGGAACCACCCACATTTGGATTCTTTTGTGCGCTTGTGTGGCCGTGTCTCCTACGGGCAGCAAAGGCTCTTGAGAGCGTTGCTAATTCCCAAAACGCACACTCACACTCACCCACCTGTATTCAAAAGCGGCCAAAAGTCAAGGTCAAACCTTTGTTCACTGGCTACCGGACTGCGGACGACTTGAGGGAACCGTCGGACAATCAAGTCCCACCGCCTTCTTCCTCTCTCACCACCAGAGGTCGGAATTGAATGAGCGAGTATTCGTATAGTTGCTGAAATATTGCCTTTTACGACTTCTTCGACTTCCATTCTATCCTCCTTCCTCTTTCCCCCCTCCCTTACATATCCCTTTCGGTCCCGACTCCAACTTTGCTTTCCTGATTTACACTCCAGCGTCAACCTCGACTCGGGGTTCATCCCATCCACTGTTAACTTCAAGTGTAAGTCACCCACCCACTTTCCTAACTATGCTCTCTTCCTTGCACTGCACCCATTCCCCGAAACCTCGTTGTGATCCGGCCGCATATGCGTATTCCCGGATCCGAACCCCATGGCATCGCCACGTGGGAATCTCGTGAAGAATGGGGCATGGATAGGTAACGGAATTCCTGTGATGGGGACATCCCAATTGAGTGGGGAAAGCGTCGCCATTCCTCAGCGGCGGCGCCGAGTCAAATCACCTCTGACGACGCCCCGCGCCTTGGGTCTGAGAGTTGTCTCCCGGTCTCTTCACATTCCAAGACCTTGTTTTCACTTGCCGGAAGCATCCTCACATAAAAGCCCGACATTTCCCGCCTCAAATATTTGTCATTGCACAACACGAGCTATGTGACGAAACAGGGCGATCGCCAGTTGAACGGGCACGTTGTACTTGATATAGACACATCATCACCGAACCGAGCCCTTATACCATGGAAGCTGAACCTGGCTTGAACAATGCTGATAGAACCTTCCTTCTCTCTAGGCTTTTACGACAGAGACCCGGCCGCAGTCGTCTCCCCCCCCAGGAAAGTTACTACCACCAGCGCAACTGCCGCTGCCTCCTGCACTACTTCGGGTGCGAGTGCTCGCACTGTTGCTTCCAACTATAGAGGTCATCCTTGGCTTGAGGTTTGGTGGAGCAGAATCTTCCCCTGTTTGCCACACAGGAAACCCCCTCCTCCTAAAACAAGCAGCTTTAGTCAGCCCACCGACATACACTTTACCACTATCTCCTCCGCCACCCTTCTCACGTATCCTGTCCACGGGCGATCTAAATCGGCGGGGATGCCTTACACACCGCCCTCTCACCGTTCGCCAGCCTCCACAGCCCCCTCGACACCAGATGCTAGCCGGAGATCCTCTTACTCGGGTGGCTCTGGGTCGTCGAGGCCTGCGCTGCCCCGCTCGGCTTCCTATCTCGCGAGACATCGACGGACACCGTCGGCTCCCACTTCGCCAATGAGTCCTCCCCAACTACCCGTTGCGGATGCGTCAACCCCGGATATCACTCCCCCGGGGACGTCGGATGATCTGAAGGGCATGATGACGGCTCATTCGTCTGTCCGACAGTCCCCGCCACCCGTTGCTGATTCTCGACTAATGCCTCCAGGCGCCATCATCTCGCCTCCGGAGTCAGCTAGCGAAGATGAAGGACAAGGGGAACGTGACGATCGTGGAAGACAGATCGAGAACTTGGAGGAGTTAAAAGAGGCTATCAGCGCGATACCGCAATATAGGGAGAGCTCACCCGGCCGGACAGATCGGACCTCACCTGGAGGTCTACTTGTTTTGCCCTCCCAAATTGGCGGCATTGCGGATAAGAAACCTAGTCTCACGGCAAACCTACCGGCACTTGACACTGGGACTCGGAAGGCGTCCCACGCAAGGTCCCGCACGGAGTCTCACATAGTCTTCAAGCCGGAAGATTCTTCGGTGATTTTCTCGGAAGATAACTCGGGGGAAGACGAGCCTATTAGGAAGCCCCAAATGGTGCGCAAGAAATCAGGCGAGCTTGTCAGGCCGGCACTGCGGCCTGCATCACATCGACGCCCATCGAGTATGCCAGGCACGCCCACCTTCTCCAAAGCCGTTCATTTTGATTCCCACTTAGAGCATGTCCGGCATTTCCTGCAGGTGGACCGGCCCCTAGCCGTGAGCGCTAACACCTCGCCGAATGAGAACTACGAGAGCGATACCGAATATCCCTTTGGCGAGGAGGGGAAGCGTAGTAACCGCCCACCAACACACGAATTGGAAATCAATGTCCACAATTTCCCTCCGGAGACTGCTATGCGCAAGGCTCAGCCGGTTCGGTTGGAGAGGCTATGGTTATCGGCGGACAAGAAGTCGCTGATGGGGACAGTTGCGGTGGCCAACTTGGCCTTCAACAAGTTGGTAGTATGCAGGTTCACGTTCGACTACTGGAAGACCACGTCCGAAGTCGTAGCGGAATACGCCCACGAGATTCGCCCCAAATTATCCGACATCGGCCACGATCGGTTCCAGTTCAATATCAAATTGTCAGACCTTGCGAACCTCGAGTCCAAGACGCTCTACCTGTGCATTCGGTACAATGTCAACGGTCTCGAGTACTGGGATAACAACAACCACATGAACTTCCAGGTCGACTTCCGTAAGAAGTTAGTTCCCCAGGATAAGGGCCGGGGCTCTCAGAGCGCCTCGCCGCGATCTTCCAATGCCCTTCCGCGCAGCAATCGTCGTAGTCCTTCGACTGCCCCGCGTCCGAAGTCGATGCAGGTTGGGGTCCTTGACGAGTTTGACCATGATGCTAAACTTTCCGGTTTCGACCGACCAATCCATGAGTTCCTCGGCGAGTCGCGGCCTACTTCACTACGGCTTAAGAGCTCGAAGTCAGCAACGGCGTTACCCAGTGACAACCTTGCTAATAAACTCCCTACGCCGAGCGGCCAGGCTTTTGCAAACCGGTATGATTTTGGCGCATCCCTGACCGCTGCCATGCAAGCCCGTAAGGAGTCGGTTGTCAACGGACGTAGCGACGGACTCTATATGAAGCCTCACAGGAGGGCGTCACCTAACGCATCGCCTTCGGAGACTCCGCAAACTCAGACCCCCACGGCTGTCCCCCGGACCAAGGGCGGCCTCCTCCCCGTCTCTGGAACGGATTCCCCTTCAGGTAGCATCGCGTCTGCCTCCTACGAAGAGATTCTCAACAAATACTGCTTTGTACGTACACATCGTGATTATGCGGCCCATCACGGACGCCGAGAGCCCTTGGGGACACCGCGTGGGATCTAACTAACCATTCAACTCTGTAGTACGGATCAAAGTCGTCGAGCCCGCAACCCCGGGACGGCACCATGCGACACGGCCGGTTCGATGGTATGGACGACCTGTGCACTCGCTCGACCAACAGCACCAACTCTAGTTCTACTGGGAGCCCACACATGGCTGAGAACCATGATCTCGGGGCCATGCATCATTCTTTTCACCAGTCTATTCGCCAGAACCTGAGCCCGTACTTTCCGGACTCTCATGTCTCAGCTATTGGAGCCTCTCCGGCCGTATCTCCACTGCAAAATCCCTCATCCATGTCGCCCAGATCCATGGGCTCAGCTGATTCTAGCACTCCAAAGGTTGGGTCATCGTCCCCGGCCGCGATAGCAGGCTTCGCTCCCCTGGCCGGTACGTTCCATTCCGAATACGACTACCCGTCTCCATTTTCGACCCAGCTTCTCCATGACCGCTTTCCATTTGCCCCAGATACTCATACCTCGACAGCCATTAGGGGATGAACACGTCCGCACTCCCTAGCCGGTACAGGGTTTAGCGTGGGGCGACCCATCAGCACGTTAGTGTTTGGTCCACGATTAGCCATTGCCGTCGCTAGCCTGGTTGTGCCGAATGTGCGTCGACATAGCACATGTCAACATACTTCTGTATATGCGTCCACCAACGAACCGACCTCGTATGGACAACCTTCAAATTCGTCAATCGTTTTACGTCCAGCAATCACGCCCAGTTGCATATTTTTTTTTCCGGCTATGGAGTTTAGGTTGCCGCATCACACCATGAGATTTGCTTTTCGATGATACCACCGAGTACTTAAAACGGTCGGAAGGCTTCTAAAGCCGTGGTTTCAGAGCGATCAGGCGTATACGGCTCGCTGGTTTGCTTCTTACAGGAGGGGTCGTACATTTATGGCGGACACGAGGGGAGATGGCCGGCGGTTTTAATGCATAATTTCCCTCGTTTTTTTTTTTTCAAGGCCGGCGTCTCGGGTTGTCTGCATTACGCATCTCCTCTTTTACCCAGCGTGTCCGTGAACCTCGTTTTTGCGGTTGTCGTTCCCGTCGCGTGCTAGCGAGAAAGAAACGTCTTTGACCATTCTGTGGCTTGGTCATTTGACGCGACCAGTTGTCTAGATGACGAGCTGTTGGAAGGGGAAGTTGGCCTTGGCAGTCGCCAGGCCGACTGCCTGCGTATCTGATTAAACGATAGAAATTGTGTCTATCGTGGGACATCTGACAAAAGTCAGGAAGGGCGCCTCTCGCGTCCCATAGCTCTAGGGGTGGTTCGGAGCATTCTGGATTCGGCTTTTGCACGGGGAGTTGGTGCCTTTGGCATGATTCCAGTGCGGGAGAGGACTCGAGCCACTTGCTGAACATCATCACCCCCGAATCGCCATAGGACTGCCTACATCGGTCCGCTATCACGGGACCCATCGTGAATGCGACGGACCCCATTATAAGGAGTCGAGGGCGAGGGCAAAAATGAACGTGGACTCGCGGGAGATCCGAAGCATGATTCGAGAAGAATGAGAAATGAGTCCACTTAACGGTAGCGATTTTTCTCGATTGTTCAGTGCGGCGGGCTGGATGACCCGGCCGGTCACCTTTGATATGAGTTATGAGGAACTGGGTATAGGGGATCAGGAAGCATGGAATGGTAAAAAAGCAATAGACCTATGATTCTTCAAGACATACGATTCTTAGGGGACGTGTACGATGACATGGTGCGACGTGACGCTGTCTCGTAGGTCGTACTTACATTGTAGGAGCGGAAGGTTTGGCTGTTTCGGGGAGGTATTGCATCGACCCCCTTACGGTTTGAAGAGGATAATCGCTCGTCTTCGTCGCCTGGAGACTGCTCCGGCTCTTGCCGTGAGTGTCTCGCCCGTTGCTCGCTGACACTCCCGGGTCGCGTTTCGGTGCGTCTCAGGGCGTCTGCCCAAGAGGGGAGTGCTGGCCATCTTTATCGCCCTGGCCCACTATGTACGGCATCAGACGGGTGTATGCAAACTAGACCGGACCTGTCGTTCGAACCAGGCAGGTTATGTTCGCTCGCAAGGTTTCATTACCTGAACACGGGCGGTTGTGTTTGTGCATGACCAGGGTGAAGAAGCAAACGGTGAAGGTCAAGCATTTTAGGTACCTACGTGGTTTATAGAAGTGGGAAATGGGGTGCTGTTTCATTAGCGGTTGGCAGCATCGCCAGAATACTTCGAAAAAGCGATCAACGGCAAAGGCATTAAGACGGGGCGGAGCTGGACGTCAAAAGGAGGAGGCTAGATATAATATTCTTGCGGAAAAGTAGGCTACGTTCCGGTCTTCCAGGACGTGCGCCTGTGGTCCACCAACTCCGGCCGCAAGCCCCCGAACCCGGCTCCGCGTCCCACGACAAACGGCAGCAGCAAGAACAGGAGTACTGCGTTCCGCGCCATAAAGCGCCAGTGCCACGCGCAACAGCCGGTCTGACCTCGAGCGCCGCCCGATTATTTATGACCGCGTGGTTTTCATGAGGCGGCGTCTCTCGGTGCCGGTCGGCCTGCTGTCACCGCGAGCCAAGGATGGGGGTCCGCCGATTGGTGGCCGGCGGGGGCGTTCTCAGGTGGTAGTACCGATCGGTAGGGCCGCACAATTACGGATCGTTATCTAGCGGTTGGCGATGGAACACTACCTATCCAGCATGCTCTGGACGTAATGCCTGTAGCTGGTGGTGGTAATATTACGAAAAATAAGGCGCATAGTTTTTCAACAAAGCCCAGGAGGTGCAGTGGCAGCACACCATGTTACGCTTGGCAGCTTAGGCCCATTGGGTTGGATATAAGTCCTATATGAGGAACCCATGGAATTTCTCTTGGCTTGAATCCGAGTCTGGGTAATCCCTTGTTCTTTGTTCCAGCTTGTCAGCGATATGTATTTGCATTTCTCGATAGCCTGAATGACATAACGTCTGGACTATCCCTGAAACGGCCCTCTGTAGTCCTACAGGCGGGATTACACCTTCATCTTTACTCTTGAAGGCATTGGCATGACTGCAGTCTCGTGGGAAACGACGTGGCTGACTTCGACGTGCCGTACACCTATCCTCATAGGATCACGCTCCCGGTCCTGGATGAATGATAATCGGGACGTTGGCAAATCTGGTCAGTTCTTATGCGGGCCTTGTGCCACATCAACACTCGTCAACAACAATGTGACACGCACATAACTTGTTATACAAAAGAGTACGTATGCCACGAGAAGACCAAGTGTGGCTATTATTTTGAAAGAGACAACGTTGATTAATGCTGGCCCTATGTTAACGCTCAGGAACCGGCGGTTGGCTAAGTAGTTATACGCTGTACATGGATGATCCTCGTTGGGCCTGCCTTCAAGAGAAAGCAAGATATTCGCTTCAACAACGGAATCGGGCCGGGTGCGCGACCGGCTCGGTCGTGATGTGGCCAGTGGGGCCTGCTGATGCCAAGCAGCCACCCGCGGCCAGGGTGAACACAGCTAAGTTCGTGATAGCCGCCATCGTGGAGTTATTGGGGACGGGTCGAAGTAAGAGAGGTGTACTAGATTGATGGATGGCGTTAACGGCAAGAGATGAGACAGACACACCGGAGATGCGCAAGAGACAAGAGGTGAGGCATGGAATCAGGTGAATGCCGGGGCTACTTATACCGGTACTCTCCGCGATGGAATTGCCGAATCGGGTAGGCAGCTAGCATTTCACCCCCGGAAAGCCAAGCACATCGGGCAGCCTAAGTAAAACGGCGTTCCACAAGAGCCCCCATATCACGTCCTAGCCCTACCTGGTGCTGGGTGTGCTTCTATGAATAGCCTCATGGCCCTGACGCTAATTACCTAATACCTGAGCTACCCAAAGTTCCACTCGGCAAACATACCGACGCGTTCGGCCTTCGTACAACAACACGCTGGGGTCGCTTCTTCATTATTCCCTTCTCGGATACCCTGATTCCCGCAGATCGGATGGCCTGTTGGTGCCTCCTGCTGCGGTTCCAACGACATACTCAGACTGCGTTTGCATTAGCAATGGGCCAAGAGCAGCTTTACGGACTACCTAGCTATTTCGCAAGGAACGCATATTCATTTTCGGTTGGCGTTGTGACCGGTGGCGTTATCGCCGCCGCCGAGTAGACGGAGCCGGATACGCGGCGTACAGCTTCTTCTTCCCATGCAAGCGCATGGGCCCCGAGCCACCTTGCCGGCGGACGGACATTGGTGAAACCGAGCTTCCGGGAATCCGGTCGCTCTTCCGACGCAGGACGCCGCCGCCTTCGGACGTCGATTACTTTTCGTTGAGAGGTTACGTAGATGGCGCCCTCCAACGCCCCTCGTGACATGCGATCCACCGAGGTTATTAAGGTTCGTGGGGTAGTTGTCGGGGGACGTGATCTATTAATAATGCGTACTATCGGAGGTTTATACGGGACCGCCTTGCCCATGGTGACGGCGTGTGATTATGATAAGAGCTGCGAGTAGAGAATGTTTTCTTTGGGGCGTATAGGGGTTGGTTCGTAAACATGGAGGCGAAGAAAGGGAGAAGGGGTGGAGGGGAGGCATGCGAACAAGTTTGAATAATCAATGCAAGGAAAAGTACGAGAGCGAACTTCAAGGGCAGGTCAGGAGTCGGCGCCTCGCTCCAATTCGGTCTATGGCCGGCAATTAGAAACGAGGAGGAGGCAGAGCCAGGGTAAACGAAGGTAAGGTAGGTGTTTCTGAGGAGAAGACCTGAATCACGCATCAACTGGTTATTACGGTATATCCTGTGTGTCTACCCCCTCGTCGCTTGTCTACCATTCACTAGCCAGCCGCTTGATAACGAGCCCCGTAATTAATGGCAACTCGCCCAGCTTTGTCTCTTAACCCGAGCCAGTTTAGATTAATCGTTGCCAGGATATGCTAGGTATGATGCTATTTTTGTCTTGATCTGTCTCAAGATACCCTTTTGGACTGTGCCTGAGGCCTACCTTCGTCTTGGAGCAAAAGCCTCTGGTCGAAGAGGCCGTCTTCAGGATTTTCACTCCAAAGTCGAGGCAGCTGAATCTGCTGCCGACAACAACAATCTACCCCCGTAGCCCGTTACCGAGTCACACGTACACATTATCGCATCTAAGCCCTCACAGCACTCCATCAACTACCAGAGATGATCTTTTCCAACTCCTCCGGATCCTTGACCACATCCGTCAGATTGACGGAGCCATCTTTCGTGATCAGGATATTATCCTCGATTCTGCAACCGACGAGTCGTGTCAGCTACTTATCGTTTCGCAATCATATGGAACCAAGGGGGTAGAGTAGAGAGAGCTTACCTAACACCGCCAACATCCCAGTACTCATCCAGCACCTTCTCGTCGATAAACTGCGCGTGCTTCGGGTCCTTGAGGTAGGGTCTGATAATAAACTCGCAGAAGTAGATCTATGGCATGGAATCAGTACTGAAGACCCTTTTGATTCGAAGTCGGCCCGGTGACTCGAGAGCTAGCTTGAAAAACAGCAGAGAAGCTCCAACAATGTCGGGACTCTGAGTTCAAGAATCTGAAGGAAAATATCGAAGTCCAGATGATTGTGCACAACATTACAAGTTCGAAGGGATTAGGGAATGAATAGTGAAAATGCTATGGGTGGTTTGGGTTGCATTTACAAGATTCGCACTCGATTTCTTCGGGATGGAGAGCCAGGGAGACGAAGAAAGAAGACAAAGACGCAGAAAAAGCATATACAGAGATAGGGAGAGGAAGTCGGAGTACACTTACACCGGGCTCGACCGTGATCACGCTTCCCGCTGGCAGGTTCCTCCTAACCCTCAGATAGCGGAACAGCGGGTCGGCGTCGGCGTAGTTGGGGTGGCCGCCCGTGTCGTGGGTATCGAGGCCCAGGTAGTGGCCCAGACCGTGGGGTAGGAATGCGGCGCTCGTGCGCGCGCGCAGGATCTCCTCCCTGTCGCCCTTCAGGATGCCCAGGGCCAGCAGCCCATCGATGGCGATCTTGTGCGCGAGGAGGTGGACCTCGTCCCAGGAGACCCCGTCCCTCAGCTCCGCGATGGTGTCGGTCTGCATCTTGAGCACGATGTCGTAGATGGCGCGCGACTTCTGAGTGAACTTGCCAGAGATGGGAAAGGTTCTCGTCTGTGGGTGGTCCTCGTCAGCGGCGTTTTCCTTCCACGGGTTCCCCAGTCCCTATCGAACTCAGTCGCCTCGACGGGGCGAAGACTCACGATATCCGCGGCATAGTTCTGCCACTCTGCACCCGCATCTAGCAGCAAAAGCTCCTTGCCCGCAAGGTCCTTATCATTATGTACATAATGAAGAGTTGCCGCGGCCCGCCCACCGGCGACAATGCTGGGGTATGCCTGCTTCTTGGCGCCCCTCTTCAGGCACTCGCCGATGAAGACACCCTCGAGCTCGTACTCGTTGGTCGCCTTTCGCACGCTCTCCAGAACCGCGCGGTGCGCCGCGCCGCTGACGATGTTGGCCTTCCGGATGAGCGCGATCTCGTACTCGTCCTTTATCACGCGGCACTCGTCGACGGCCTCGCCCAGGATGCTGAAGTCCTTGCGTCCAAACTCGAGGAAGGTGACGGCGTCGCTCACGCGGTCCGGGATGGCGAACACGGTGCTGTCGGGCTTCTCGCAGCCGAGCCGCGCCAGCTGCGGGTTCAGCTCCGTCGAGGGGAGCACGGAGTCCACGTCGTATTTGGCGAGAGCCTCCTCGGGCGACAGCGGCAGACCGGACCAGACGACGGAATCCGGGTCCACGGGCGGGGTGAAGAGCGTCGACTGCTCCTTCGACATATCATAGATTAGGTAGCAATCAGGCGCGTCGACGCCTGTGAGGTAGAAGAAGGCTCGTCGCTGGCTGGGATTCACTCGGTCAGTCCAGCTTAATTCGGTACTCCAACCACCCCCTCGCGGGTATTACAGAGAGGTATCCCGGGGCCTGCTCACCGGAAGGGAACGGGCTCGTCACTATCCTCGAGCAGCGCATCGGCTCGTCCTTCCAGGTAGATGATGCCGGTTGCGTCCGGGATCTTGGATCGGATGTACTCGGCGACGCGCTTTGCGTGCGCCTTGGCCGGGTACTTTCCCCTAAGGACTCTCTCTACGTCTATATCGGCCATCGCCCCCGTCTTGCGTCTCAGAAATTGGCTTGTCGGTAACGTGATGATGCCCTGCCGGCAGAGGGTCCGGTGCCGAGGTTGCGAGGTAGCTCTGAGGTGAAATGGAAAGACTGGGAAAGAAAACCACGGAAGATGTCTGGATTTGGTCCGTCGTGTGACTGCTCCGAGACTGGTGATACAGCGACTCGATGATAATTGGCAAGTGGGCGTATGTGGCATAGGCAGAGCTGGGTTTATAAATATAAATCAATGGGCGCGGGCGGGTGAGGACGGTTGGAAGGTTTCGGCATCGATCTCCAAGTGGGGGGCGGGGTTGGATCCTCCTTCTACCTCGGGTTAACGAAGTGGCTGCGGGGTAAATCGCGTTATTCGAATATCACTCTACATACCTAACATCGCCGTCCTAAGGAATTGTAGTATTTGCTCGTACCAGTTGTACTTAGTCAAGGTCCGGTTCCCACGTCCCAGCCCATATTTAGACCCAATTATGTTTATTATAATTCGCTTCTTAAACTTCCACTGAAGACATTGGCTCCGTCGTCTTCAGCAACGATTCCCACTAAGCAGCCAGAAGGTGAGTAGGCGGGGTATCCAGAGACCCAGGTCGCTCGTAACTAACTAGGTATGTAAGGACTTAATGGGTGCGAACGGTCTGCTTCTAGATAAAGAAAGACGCTATCTAAAATCCAGTTGCTGCAATTTCGGCATAGAGTTTTAACGTCTGGGTATTATGCGAACATTGGTGCTCGGGAAAACGTTGAGTTGAAAAGGCCTATCTACACTCCGCTCCCAGTGTGCTTGTGGAAGAGTCCCAACTATATACACCTGAAGGAAAGAAGGAGTTCGTGTTCGACCTCGCGAAGCCTAACCCCTGAGGGAGCTACCAGCCAGCCAGCCAGCTAGCCGCTCCTTAACTTAGAACCTGAGGATGGCGCCGGCTGTGCCGACGACGGCGTTCTTGACCTGGGAGGAACCGATGCGGTTGTAGCTGTAGAGCACGGAGACGCGGCCGGAAGGGCACTGGCTCCCGGCGCCGCCGAAGTCGTTGTCCGTGGCCTCGGCGAGGCCCTCGCCGTCGACGCTGTAGAGCGGCTTCTTGGTGCCGACGAAGACGTTGCCCTCTGCGAGGACGTGGGCGTCATTGCGCGCGTTGATACCCGCCGCTGACGTTCTCGTAGTAGTTGTTGAGCAGGTGGGCCGTGCCGAAGCGGATCGACGGCACGCGCGAGTTGAGGTCCAGGAAGAAGTTGCTGGCGTACGTCACCGTCAGGTGGCCGGTGTCCTCAGCGCCGTTGCTGTCCGAATACCCCACCAGCGACGCCTTCCAGTGGTTGTGCAGGAAGGAGTTGCTCACGGTCACGAAGTCCGTGCCGTACGTGATGTCGACGAGGCCGTCGTACTCGCCCTTGCCGGCCTGGCGGTCGCCCTGCACGGCGCAGTGGTCTACCCAGATGTTCTCACTAAATAATTCGGATGTCAGTTCTCTCTCTCTCGCTCTTTTGCTTGCTGCCGACGCTCAATTTAATCCCCCCCTTTCCCGCCAACCTCGCCTCTCCCCCCGGGGATTTTGGGTGGCACAAATACTTGCGCGTACTGGATGCCGATGGCATCTCCCTTGGTCGAGGCGAGGACCTTGTCGATGGTGAGGTTGCGCACGATAACGTTGCGGACCTTGTCGCCGTCCTTCTTGCCGTTGATCTTCAGGCCGACGCCCCGGAGCACGGCCTTGTAGTCCTTGCCGACGATGGTCGTGTCGCTGGTGACGGGCAGGACCTCGTTGCCCGAGATGGTTCCTGAGACGATGCAGATGGCGGGGCCGCTCTGCTTAACGCAGTCCTTGAGCGCGCTGAGGCTCGTCACGGTTGTCGACCTGCCACCGGCGCCGCCCGTGGTGCCGCCGTTCAGCGTGGCGTAGCCGATCGTTGGCGGCCTCGTTGGCGTCGGCGCGGCGCTCGAGGGGCTTAACCTCGCTGAAAGCGGCGAGGCTCGGGGCGAGGATAGTGGTGAGTCTCATGGTGAATAGTCTTGTTTGGGTTGCTTTCGTGAAAATTCCAAGCAGAGGTTGCAGGAAGGTAGGCTAGAAATGTCACCAGGGCAAGCGAATGGGAAGATGGCGCTGCGAAGATGAACGAACGTTGAATATTGGGTGAATGCTAATAGGAGGAAAGACCAGGATGGTCTTGGATTTGCAAGTCTGCCTTCATACACATCTCAACCCTGCCCCCTAGTCAATACCAAGCCGGCACGCATGTGGATCGTTCGTCTCCTTCTCATTCTCATTCCCGGGTCATGTTCTCACGAGTGCCCGGGCGGACCGTCCTTTTCCAGCGTTGCGCACATACAGAGAAGCGACATATACAGACAAGCGACGACGAGAGGTGAGGTTGTCATCCCATCAACCCATATCGGTGCGGTCCAGGAGTCTTGGCGGCATGCTCTGACCCACAATAGCGGCGACGAAGATAAGGTGGATTGATCCCAGTAATCCCGCCTAGGACAGGGGCTCACACAGGGTTGGTCGAAACGAATTGTGTGGGACCCGAGATGCGGCTCGCGAGAGCCAAGTGCGCCATGCAGATGTGGGGGTCGAGAAGTGGAACGACGACGAGGTTGTTGATGCATGGAAGGATTAAATTTTCGGCTAACCGGCACCGGAGGCTTCTATACGGCCCGCGTAGTTTGTTCTTCGAGGAGGCATATAGCATTTTATAGAACGGGAGCGAGACGGGAGTGCATAGAAAAGTGCATAGAAAGTGGTACGCAATGAACCCGCTAAAAAGCAAACAGATGAAAAGAGACAGGTGCTAAAGGTTGTCATCGCCCATACAGGAATATCTTCCTTCTAAGCGAAAGTCATACGGGTATGCAGCCCCATGGTCTTATGCATGGAACCCGATGTGCCCCAGAAACAATCCACAACCGTTCATCTGTAGTAGGTAACGGCGTGGGGTAGACACCCACGTAGTCCCCATGCGATCTCGCCGCCTACGCGAGCGACTCTCGAGACGATATTGGGACTTCTATGCAGTGACTCACAACCCCACACTCCAAATAGCTTACTGATTGCTGTCCAGCTAAAAGACGTACAGCACCTATCCACATACCGCCTCAAGCATGGCACACCCGTGCATCTACATGGTAAGAGAACGATCTGATCTCGAAGAAGATCACCCGTTAAGAGAGCCTCATAGGGCCAGTACGACAAAAGGCAGTAGGAAGCTTTCCATGGTCAGAGTCCATATATACGGATAGTCGTATTCCGAGAGAAACGAGGCTTCCCGCCCAGTCTCTGGAAACATATGAACGGCCGAGTTCGCTCTAGGGTTCGATCGCTCGACGACGCAGCGCAAGCCGAGATGGGGGAATCCCCCGTCCCTACCGGCCGGCGGCATCTCCTTGACGAACCAGAGGCTTCAGGCCTGGCCGTCAAGTCGACAGACAGCCCGGAAGCGGGGCCCGCGCACCCAGCCGCGTAGGTATGTATACTCGAGGAGCGCCGTACACGATCCAATGCTCAGAACGCGCATCCGGCGATGAAGGCTCTAAGGCCCCTTTAAGCGGGCGGGGATTGGCCGTTGCTCCTCCACATCAACACGGCTCTCGACGCGACAACACCAGCAGCATATCCTGGGACACAGAGCCGCTGTGAATTTCCCCGCCTCCTAGCTACTTGCTTGCTTGCTAGCTTGCTTTCATGGCTGAAAGGCCGTATGGGTGCCCTCCTATTCTCGATTGCCTGCCTGCTTGTATCCCTGCTCTGTTACGACCAACTCTCCGTGACGGCCCAACTCAAGTCCTCACCGCACTCCTGTCCCGCTATCGGGGCCGAGTTATAAAACTCGTTCTCTTCGGCTTTGGCGGCGGCGGCGCCTGAAGGAGGAGCCGTGCGGAGCAGCTCTAAGTTAGCCAGCGCGGCGTCGACTTGTTGACCAGACCAGAGAGATTATGTATGCCGTATCGTATATTATCGTGGTGCGTCTATTTGCGTGAGCGGGGAAGCCGGCACTCCGATGGTGTGGTGATTGTGAACGTCGGTCAGGAAGAACGAGGCCGGGGTGAGTCATTCGCTGGAGGCTGTATCGGGGGGCGGAAGTAGACCGTTCCCCCACCGCGACGGCTTGGACGTCTCTCCTATTCCAGCACACACATCTCATAATCACAACAACCACATGTACCAGTCTTACGCACGCGCCTCGATCTCGCAATTACCATCTCACTCAGACCAAGTTTAAGCACACCCACTATGAAAAGAACTGGCCATGACCTCACAAGGCTTCACTTGCTGCGGGCGGCAGAATCCCCTCTTTGGTGGAGATCCCGCTCTGCATGGGAATCGCATCCGACAAGAAGACTAAAATGGTATATATACAAGTATCTCCGAATATGTACAGTACATTCCCTCCACGAACTTGTCTGTGGTATCCGTCCGTATATAGATACATAATACAAAAATACAGCATCGTATCGCCTCACGATGCTTCCGTATGCGCGTCGCTCGGTCTGCAAGAGGCTCAACCCCGGTATGGGACCATATACGTCAGCAGACGGCGATGGTGGCGCCGCTACCAAAGGGATCTCATACTTGCGGTCGAAATTCCCCGTAGAGCTGCGAATTATTGGTTGAGAAACCAAACTCTTCAGTCGACATCTTACGCCCCACCCCCTTCCGGTCCCCCAATCTGACCCTTCTTCCGCCGGTTCTCGAACCTCAAAATCGGAACGCCATCTAGCTGCGGCATATGTGCACCAGCCGCAGCGCTCCCCCCAAACCCCTCGCCGCTCTTTAGGACCTCCCAATGCCTCCTCAGGGCCTCCTCTCCGACTACGAGCTCGAAACCCGTGAGGAAGCAGAAGCTGATCTCGAGGCGGGCGAGCTCTGCTTCGCTGACGCCGCCGACGCGCGCGATCTTCTTGTGCGGGTAGCTGAGGTCCTCTAGGGCCTTCATGGCGACGCGCAGGCCGGCCAGCAGCAGGCGGTGGCAGTTGCGGCGCGTCACGGGGATCGCGCGCTCCTCGACTGCCAGCCGGAAGATGTAGTACGAGGTCGCCAGGTAGACGGCCGCGCTCATGGGGCAGAACCGGTGGATGCGCAGCAGGTAGTCCTCGACGCTGATGGGCGGCGGCGCCTTGCTGAAGAATTTGCGCGTGATGGCGCTGTGCTGCAGGTTGAGCGGCTGCGAGTCGGCGCCGATAATGATGTAGGGCTTTAGTGCGGCCGAAGAGGACACGGTCGACGGCGGGGTAGACGTATGCCGCAGGCGAACGCCATCGATCGGTTGTTGCATACTCGACGAGGACGACGAAGCTGCCGACGGCTGCGGTGCGATCGGTGGCCGTATTGTTGGAGACTGTATGTTATCGAAGAAAGACCCCGATCCTCCCCCTTCCTGAGCATTCTTCTTTTCTGCAGCCTCGGCTTGTTCGCGTAGCCTCGTAAGGCTCTTCTCCGAATGGCTCCTCACGATGTCGGCTTTCTCGCGCTGCATACCGCTCATGTGGGGGAACGTGGGATTCGCGGGCGGGGGGGTGGGCGGGATGTCGCCCGTGACGCTCACGAGGGCCTCGATACCGGAGCTGAGTAGCTTGAGAGCGGTGATCGGGGGGATCTTGAAGAGGTCTTGGGACGACGGAGTCGGAGCTGCGGCGTGGAGAGGGGGCGGGGTGCGGGCCTGGTTAATGAGACCGGGATCCATAGACGGGACGGGCGGCGGCGGCGGTGTGTTTGGGGTGGCAGCATGCTCCTGTTGCTGGTCCTGGCCAGTCGTCTGGGATGCCTCCCCTTCTTGGTTTTGGGCGTTGTCGTCGGCCATGTTGTTTCTTCTTCGAATTCTCCTATAGTCACCACCCTTGGTAAATCTGAACGGTCGGGGGGTCAGGACGATGTAATAGAGGTGGCAAGTCCCCGTTGAGCGCCAATCTTTAGCCGCCGGAGCACGCCGTCGTTAGGAAGGTCGGTTGCTAGGAAGCGCGTGCGGACTCAACGTTATCGAGTCCAATGACGCTCACCTGGACGAGATCTTAGTACGTTATCAGCAACGCACATGGTCTCGCTCTATTTTGGCTGTTCCGCGGCAGGCAAGCGAAGCGCGCTCTTCCCTCTATCCCTCTCTGACGGCTACTGTAGGGCGGACAGAGTAGGGAGTCGGCCGTGAGATGGTACGACTGGTACAATTGTGCGACTGGGCGCAGCGTGGGAAGCACCTCAACTGGTATGACTGATCCGACCAGACAGTATCCGTTGAGGCGGGTACTACGTGACCATGGTCCTTCGTTTTTCGTCGAGATAGTATGCTGTACCGGGAGAGTAGCAATGCCTTGACGAGAGAGCAAGAGCTTACGCCCGAATTTTGAGCTGGCGCGACAGAGCGCAAAATGAAGAACGTCACCCAATAAAAGCTGCTGGGTGCTAGTGCTATGTACAGTAACCTAACATAGATAGTTAGTAGAGTGGCCCGAGCAAGGGTCTTGTGAGCACATGTCCATGGCTCCGGCCCTTGCATTAGGTACCGATAAATGGGAATGACCACTTCGGGCACAGACCAGAATTCTGATTGGTTTGAGTGGTCCAGTCGAGGCCTCGGTGGAGGAGGGTAGGTAGGTATATGTTCTTGTTTGTACTCGGGGGGAGATCGTGAAAAGGCTTCATTCAGGGTGAACGAGGTGGGCAGGTTATAGTGGGGTTGGACGAACGCGCGAAGGGTGCCTGGTCCTGGTCCTTACCCCCAGTCCACCTTGTTACTGTACTGCTGACTGCGTACTGTAGCTTCGGGCATCAAATAAGCGCCGCCGCCTCATGCAATGTGCGAGGCTCGTGATCGACAGGATTTCTTTTAGCTTGCGCGCGGCAAGTAGACAAACGAAGACGAAAATAGCCCGGTTTGGACGGGGTCGCTATGGCGAGAATGCGCACCCGTATCTGACCTGCCACGATCTCGAAGGTCTCGAACCAGATCGCAACCCCCACACATAAAGGAAAACGGGATGAGGAATGCAATTGCAAGCGCAATTGAAAAGGCAAAAGCGCGAATAGGGTATCTCGCCGAGAGAAGGGAACGATGTGAAAAAGGGAGGGGAGACGGCCGAAATATTCGGGGTACGGCGAGGTCGAGGTTGCATGTGGCAACTTGGCGGTCCAGACCAGCAGACCAGCCGATGGTGTTTGCAGATGCATCTGTCCAGATAAAGACGATTGCAGATCCCAAAGCCTTTGAAAGGGGATGCATCCAATACATGCAAACGAAGCCAGGAAGAGTGACACGTCTGGGTTACATTTACATTTCTCCGCGTTTGGGGCAATGGGAATACCGGGTAAAGCGTTAAGAGAGGCAGCGAGCTCTCCGATTCCAATTGATCAGTTGAATGAGGGGTTAAAAGTACCTACACGAGGCAAATGAGGGGCAACAAGTAATGACGCTGTAAGACGTATTTTAAGAGAAATGGTAACTGCCGGAAGGGAAAGGCGAGTGAGTGCAGCAGTATTTATGTGCTGCCTCTTACGCAATGGCGATGTTCAATGGGTGGGAAGAGAAGAACAAAGGATATTGGCCAATTCGGGGTCTATATGCCATCGGTGATTTCCAACGCCCCAGGTTCCGCATGCTGATCATTCTGCATCGCAAGACAATGAGCATGCAGGGGGCGTACTGTAGCTGTCCTTTTTCAGTAATCGTGGATCAGCGCTCAGCCGGCATGCCAAGTACCCTAAGATGCACGTATCGAGATGGATGCGATCGCCGCCCGCTCGCTGAAATATCAAGGCGAAAGTCCCCGAGCGGAGTGGGATGCTTCCCAACCCACCATGTCGGGAAGATACGCCGTACGTAGGTGTAGGTCGGGAATGGCCACTATCAATACTGGCCCCTTACTGGAAAGGCGTGAGAGCATCAGGGACTAATTTTGCTAACCTTCGCACAAACATGTTTCGCATTCGCGGTCCCTTGGAAGACGCAGGCTCCGCGACTGCCGCAAGTGTTCGGGAGAGCCCATTGCGCAGATATCAGGATCGAAATGGAGTTAATAAGGATCAAATGCGATCAACAAATGCTACGGAGTTAAGAGAGCGCTTCCGGGGTTAAAGCAGAGGGAAGAGAAACATACACTCTTGTGTCAGCCGGGGCTGGGGGTGACCCGTTCCGGCTGTGACGAGAAGGGGGGTGTTGAAAGTTATATATTCACCCGATGTCTAGTCTAGCTAACTATTTTTACGCCATACCCAAACTGCGGACTTCCAAGAAGTTGCACGGTGCCTTCTTTTTCAAAAGCCCAAAACTTCGATTCACGAGCTCCATTCAGCTCAAGAGGCACCGGCTAGACTACTTAGCAGCCTAGCGTGACCTTACAATCCAGCACGGCGCTCTGCCCGCCCTGGACCGCCTCGATAGCCTGCCTAATCGTGCCTTCCAGCTGATCCGCCTTCTCGACCCTGGCCGCGAACAGGTCTCCTCCGGCGGCAGCCTTGGCGATGCCCGCGTAGTCCGGCGCCGGGTCAAACGAGATGTTGATCTCCTCATTGGTGGCCTTGGAGCCCAGGCCGTCGGGGTGGACGAGGAGCATCGACCTCCTCGGGGCGTTCCAGCCTACGTTAATCATCCAGAGTCAGCCTGCGGTCTGGTCCTTGGTCGAGAGACCACTAGATGGATATTGGAGGATTACGGTAGGGGATTGACTAGGCACAGAAGTCTGGATGAGCTCACCTTTGTTGTTCAAGACAATCGTCAACACCGGGATCCCGTACTTCTTGGAGATCCAGTACACGCTGCCTGGAACCGAGAAGAGGAACGTGCCGTCACCTACGATCTGGACGACGAACTTGCCCTTCCCGCCGTTCTCCGCATCGGTCGCCAGCTTGATGCCTAGCGCGGCCCCCCCAGACCATCCCAGCCCGCCCCCGCCGCAGTTGATCCACGAGCCGGGCAGTTCGGGCTGCAGGTTATCGTGCACGAAGACGGTGTTGGTGACTGCCTCGATAGCCCAGATCGTGTCGCGCGGGCAGAGAGCGCGTAGTGTCCTGCACAGATGTCCCGTGCCGAACGTGCCGTCTTCTGCCGGCTTGGCCTTGGACGCAATGGTTTCCAGGAGCTCCTTGTGCGAGCTCTGCAATGCCTCCCACCGCTTATCCGTGACTGCGGCATCAAGTTTCGACGTCAAGCCGCTAACCTCGGCGGTGATCTGCTCGACGGCTACAAGCGGGTCCGCTCGATAACGGTGTCGCGCAGGGACGTAGAATAACGGCATCATCTGCTTGAGCGGGTCGACGTCGATGTGGAAGATCTTCGCGTCCTTTCGGGGATTGTTGTGCGTAGGGATCCAGGGGACGTCGCAGTCAATAACGACGATGACGTCGGCCTTCTCGATGAAGGGCTCGATGCCGAACCGCAGACCGAGCCACGCCGGATGCGACGCCGGGAAGCACATGTCACTGCCGCCCGTGTCCAGCACGCGCAGCCCCTTGACGGTATTCGCCAGCTCCACCAGGGCGCCGGGTATCTTCTGATTCCGCCCGGCGTAACCCGTGATGAGCAGCGGGTTCTCGGCACCGGCCAGCGCCTCGGCAATCTGCTTCGTGGCCTTCGGCGTAAGTCCGCCCAGCTCGACGGGGTCCCAGTCCTCCTGCCTGAGCGAGTAGGGCATGATCTCCTCCTCCATGACCTCTCGCGCCCCCACCAGGTACACCGGCCCTCGGGGGTCGCTGGTCGCGAACTGCAATGCCCGGTTCACCATCTGCTTGATGTTCTTGCCCGTCTTGATCTCGGCCGAATACCTGCAGTACTGGCCGATGATCTGCTTCTGGTCCGGTACATCCTGGATCCAGTGGATGTACTCCGTTCGCGAGCCCCGCATCTCGCCCTCCAGGGTGAAGGGGCTTAGTCCTGCGAACACGAGGACTGGCGCACGCCCTGTACTCGAGTTATGGACGGCGGCGCCCAGGCCTTGCGTTCCAACGTCAACATGGACGATCACGCACTGGGGTTGCCCGGTGAGACGTGCATATCCGTCGGCCATGGACATAGCAACCATCTAGGCGATCGTCAGCTCAATAGTCATCGTGCCTAGAATGGAGCGTCATGGAACCGATATCATTCAAGCCTACCTCGTTGGGACATGTGATGATGCGGGGGAATTTATCTCTCTTTTCCCGTTGCCCTTTCACCATCGCCTCGATGATGCTAGGGTGGTCAGATCCCAGGTTCACGAAGCAATGCGTGATGCCCGCCTCCCATATCGCTTCGAAGAAAGCGAACGAAGCTGTATACATATCTGATTTGGACGACGAGAAATTGCGATTCTGATGTCCGTCCGATGAGTCTAGAGCAACGATTTGCCTAGTCTTAGCGACCTGCAAGGAACGCGCCGCACCCTGACTAGCAGCTATAGGAGCTCTTCGCGTAGTGGAGCTGTATATCCGTGTAGCAAAGGTTGAGCATCCCCTCGTTTGGCAAGCGACGGTGGCACCTTTAAGCAGAGCCGGAGTGGAGGCGTGACGAATGCGCAGCTGACTGCTTGCCGAGTCGCCCGCCGCGTGCCCGCTATTAGCCTGACTCTGGTTGACTAGGCGGGCAGTCCCTCCTCCGTAGGACCTGCAGGGCGCATTATAGGTTGCGCTATCGGATGAGGCTGGCGGGATTAACCTTTGGTTCACGGATTCCGGCAGTCTCGACGCCCGACGGCAGTAATAGGACAGTGGGCGAAGGTCTCCCCGACGGCGAAGCGGGGGTGGAGCGAGTGGAGTCTTCAAAGCCCGTGGGAACATCCTTATTAAGTATAGCCGCTGGCTTAGATCGGTGGGGTTGTTGGAGACGGGAACTGGAATCTGCGGGGGGGTTTTCGAAGGTGGGGGGGTTGCTTCGGAGTAAGTAAGCGCCACTAGCCTTTAAAGGTTGTCCTGTTGGCAAGTGTGCACACCAGGGCTTGTGAGATATTCGGGCCACTGAGTAGGCACTTTAAGTTCCGAAGATCCAAAGATGTGTCTCTAATATCGAACGTTTGTTTTGACTTCAACGCGTTTCGAAAGTGAAACTGTCGATAACCTCAAGAATGGAATGCGGATGTCTCGTCTTTGGAAACACCGTAACCGTATCTTTCCCTCGCTTGTTTTCCCTAGTTTCTCTTTAGTCGATACCATGAGGCACTCAAGTGAGTAGGCAGCGTGTACTTCTCGGGAAGTGTAATTTCAGTTGGCAAGGAACAGTAAAAATTGAGAGAGTCCCGAGGTAACCAGAAGGACTGGTAGTGGACGATGATGAAAGAAAGAAAACATTAAGCGTCCCTCTCCTACCTATAAAGTCTGCCCGGAAGTCGGAAGTCACGATCTCACGGCCTACTGGTATATCCGGTGTATGGCATCCCAGCTGACACCTACGTTAGTGCTTCCTACGCGTACATACATACACACTTAGTAGCTAGTTAGTTCACCGCCGCAGGTCCCGACGGACTCGTGGGGTCTTATCCCGAGTCAAATGCGGGCTTGTGGCTATGGTTCGACACCTCTGCATAGCATAGCTCTTCCAGCTTCAGTCCAATGTCTTGCAGCGATGCTTATTGTCTAAGAACAGAGAGCTGAAACATCAGCCGTTATCATCTAACCTCGTTTATACCAGAGTCTTTAACGGCACACCAGAGAACCAACTGATAGCAACCAGAACTGCGGTCCCCCTGCCCCCTCTCTCGTTGCAGCTGTCTCCGAATCTGGTTAATAAGCATCCTAGCGCTGTGGTCGGCTATTATCGGGCCTGAGGGGCGGGGCATAGGCGGTTGTATCAGATGCATATATGGACTTATGTAGTAGGTATTGGCCTGAACCACCTCGGCAACGTTGACCTAAGGGCGCGTGCTAGACAGTGCTTGTGCAGGGAATAATCGAACTCGACATGGTGATAGCCTAGGTGCTCATTCGATAGGTGATGAAGTAAGCATAGTTTGTGTTGCTACGAAGTACTTGATCCCAATAAAAGGCGCCCGTTCGGAGGTGGCTATCTTCTACGCTATATAATTGTAGACTTACTAAATATTACGAAGTGGTTTGTGGAAAATAGCAGCCGACTCACATATAGCACAATTATACATCCGTATGCATGTGAACTAATGTGCGGTAATATATGAGAAAGCTAACTGTAAAATATTTACATACAAAAAATCTTTAAGACGTGCTATTTCTGCAGTGCCCCATATACCCGTGCGGCACCTGCCATACAGTTCTCAGGGGTATTTCTGTTAGTTGCCTTCACAGGCCCACCATTTGCCATTAAAGGTTACGAAGTAAATGCCCATATCCGCTAGGGGGTGACGAGATGCTAGCTTTAACAACTTTCCGAAGGTGAGTGGCACCCTTTTTTCTATTCGCCCACACTAACCCAATCAACGTTGTAGCCCTTTAGAAGGTGTCACTAAAGCTTTCGTGTGGAAGCTGATTGGGTCAATGCGGGCGAATGAAAAAGGAGTGCCAACTACATTCAAAAAATCATTGCGGCTGCTGTCTTATCACCTTCAAGCAGAAGAGCTGGCAGGTGTTGAGTGGGCACTGCAGAAATAGCTATATGACACTGCAGAAACAGCAAATCTGTTTTACGTAGGGAGAACTTAAGGGAAGCGTGTTAGCCGCCTTTCTTTGCTTACATGTGAGATGTTGACAGTCCGGTGGTAACGCTTATAAGCATATTTGGTAACTCTATGTATGTAGACAACGATAACTTCCCGGCAATCCAGAGAGGACCAATAGGAAATCGAATCTCAACATACTGTTAAGATGTTACGGGCAATGCCTAGTATCACGTGCCACACGCCTGCAAACAGCTAAGCAAGGGGATAATCATAACCAATAGCCAAAAAGTGCCTGAAACTGGTTGATGATTTACTAATAAAACCGACATAGAAAGCTACCCATCCGGCAGTGCAGCTCGTACAGGAACGTGCGCTACGGAAACGGGTTCTCCAGCGAGTCGGAACTAACGATGGGCTTCCCCGGACTCAGATGGGCATTCGTCGAGCCAACACGGTGCCGCTAAGTAAACTAGTGGCCAATGGTAGATACCAATTAGAACAGCGAAGCGGCATGCGACGCGACCATTCCAACCTGCCAACCTACTTAAACCTCTTTATGACGTACTGGCCTTGAAGTTTATGTGCACATATCTATATTCCACAGCATGTCTCTTTACAACGTCGTCTTCTGGAAAACCTATTAACGGGCGAAATCCGCGGAGCATCCGTTGCTATCAAACTGGGCTGTATGCATATCGTGTCCCGTCTACTTGGCAGACAAGTGCCGAGAATAGGTTGTGGTAGGTATAGATATATCTAGGGCGCGCCTACATAGCCAGTAACGTTACCGGATCGCCCGGTTAACTGCCAAGCCGAGAGTTTGTGCCACTTGCTCTCATCGGGTTAGACGGCCAGCCACTCGGTGAAAACTTGACTTTTCCTGCTTAAAATGGCCACCCCCCCTTTTGGAGTCCAACAACATCGTTGGGCAAAAATCCGGATCTCATTCGAAGAACGGGAAGTCTAATTTGTTATATGCTTCGAGGTTTGCTTGGCATGATGCCACTTGACTACCATGCATATGCACCCCTGTTGGCCATGACCGATAAGCAAACCCGCTGCCATAGAGGGCACCGCTTGCGACTTGGGACATCAATAACCTGATTTAAATTCCGGGTGTCCTCTGTTTGCGACTTCCGAGGTATTGCAGGATTCTCCCCCGTCTTTCGTTGCGTCTAACTCCCTGGATTCATATTCGCCAACGTGATTTGTGTCTTTCAGCGCGAAGCCACCAGGCTCTCAGGCACTAAGACGGAAACCCAACGGCCATTCGCCATTATTCAGTCATACGATATCGAGTTGGCAAGATGGGCCAGACTCCGAGTTCTCCCCTAGCCGACTGTCTCAATACCGTCTGCAATGGGCGTGATAACTGTGTCGCCTTTCCAGGCACTCCGCTATATCAGATTTCCTGGGTCGACAGATACAACCTTGATATCGAAGTTGAGCCGATTGCAGTGACGAGACCGGAAACCGCTGAGGATGTTTCCGGTTTCGTGAAATGCGCCGCTGCCAATAACGTAAAAGTACAGGCGAAATCCGGTGGCCACTCCTATGCGTGAGTTCTGGGGTTACACTGCGTTTACCACCAGTTCACTAACGTTCTGTCAGGAACTATGGTGCGTGGAACAGCTGGAAGCACTTCCTGTTGGAAAACAATCATCTGATATGTCTTGATAGGTCTGGGCGGAGAGGACGGCGAACTTGTGGTCGACCTAAGAAACTTCCAGGATTTCTCAATAGACACCAACACCTGGCAAGCCACTTTCGGGGCGGGTCATAAGCTGGAGGACGTGACCGATAAACTTCATAGGAACGGCAACAGAGCCATTTCGCATGGGACCTGTCCAGGGGTTGGTATCGGGGGTCACGCAACAATTGTAGGTCCCAGCGGACACGGTAGAAGACGACCGCGTATATTGACAAAGCCGCAATAGGGCGGGCTCGGCCCAGAGTCTCGCATGTGGGGATCATGCCTAGACCACGTCATCGGAGTCGAAGTCGTCACGGCAGACGGCTCGATCGTACACGCCAGCGAGACCGAGAACAGTGACCTCTTCTTTGTACGTCGGCAGTTCACTTAACTCCCCCACTTGATTACTTACGAAGGATAGGCGCTTAAAGGTGCTGGTGCCGGCTTCGGTATCATTACCAGCTTCGTCATGAAAACGCGCCCTGAGCCCGGAAGTGTTGTGCAGTATTCATACTCCGTCACCTTCGCTAAGCATGCGGATTTGGCTCCCGTGTTCCGGCAATGGCAGGAACTCGTCATGGACCCGGACCTCGACCGAAGATTTGGCACGGAGTTCACCATGCACGAACTTGGAGTCATCATCAGCGGCACATTCTATGGAACAGATGAGGAGTTTCAAGCCACTGGAATCCCCGACAGAATTCCGAAAGGGAAGATTTCGGTCGTGATTGATGACTGGATGGCGGTGATCGCAAAACACGCCGAAGAGGCCGCACTCTCCCTTTCCAGCATAAGTACTGCCTTCACCGCACGAAGTTTGGCGTTTCGAAGAGAAGACATGATCTCCCCTGAGACCATTACCAACCTGATGAACTACATTGACGACGCAGACCGCGGAACACTGCTCTGGTTCCTTATTTTCGACGCTACTGGAGGCGCTATCAGCGATGTCCCGATGAATGCGACTGCGTACTCTCACCGAGATAAAGTCATGTTCTGTCAGGGCTACGGCGTCGGTATCCCGACCTTAAACCAACATACGAAGGACTTCGTCGGTGGTATCATTAACACTATCCAGAATGGTGCTGCCAACACGCTCACCACGTACCCCGGATACGTGGATCCGGCCTTGACGAACCCACAGGAGTCGTATTGGGGGCCTAATATTGACACTCTTCGCGCAATCAAGGGTCAGTGGGACCCGAACGATATCTTCCATAACCCTCAAAGCGTGCGCCAAGCTGCAGTGGCGGCATGAAACCTAGTCTCACCCAAGTCAAAAATGATGTCTAGTCTTAATACCATTATATAATCATAATTGCTTATTCCCTTCGTAAGCGATTGTGTATCACGTACTGGTCTTCGCCGGATCTTGCACGACCTAGACTTCCATGACTCGATATGGATGACGTTTTGTGACCCTTGCCCCTGAGTTTCTCCATATACCCCACGATATTCCCCCGTCAAGTTCTCCACACCCCGACCTGAGCAACACCCCACGAGCGGTTCAATGTTGGATCGAGATAAGACCCACAACCTCTTTTCTTCCTCCAATCGATGAGGCCAATTCAGGGATCTACGGCTAAGCTCTAATAGCCCATGGCTAGCATAAATAAAGCAAGAATTCGGGGCGATGCCTCAGTCCGCGATGTGCTCTAGGAGATATTCCCAGCCTCTACTCGGCTGTATTCGGCATCGTGGCCGCAATGTCTCTCGAGATGCATCGATTACAGTCTATCCTGTGTCTCGTCCTTCACCTTGCGGGTGCCTCATTAGCGGTTTCTCTCGGCAACAGAACAGCACCAAAGGCCACAATCATAAATGGAACCTATGAAGGGGCACATCTCTCAGATTGGGACCAGGACGGCTTCCTGAGCATGCCCTATGCGCAGCCACCGATAGGAGAGTTAAGGTATCGATGGCCGCAACCTCTAAACACATCCTTTGAAGGGGTTCGCAAGGCCACGGAGTATGGCTACAGCTGTATGCAATACGGTTCGGACTTCGACCTGTCGGAGGACTGCCTAACCATAAACGTGGTCCGCCCCGCCGGCGTCTCGGCAGACGACAACCTACCGGTCCTCGTCTGGATCTATGGCGGTGGCCTCTACGCCGGCAGCACCGCCGACCCGCAGTACAATCTCTCGGGCATCGTGAAGGTGAGCCAGGAGCTGGGCCGGCCCGTCGTGGCCGTCAGCATGAACTACCGCCTCGGCATGTACGGCTTCCTGCAGAACGCGGCGCTGCTCGCCGAGGGCTCCAGCAATGCGGGCCTGCTGGACCAGCGCCTCGCGCTGCACTGGATTCAGGAGAACATCGCGGCTTTCGGCGGCGACCCGCGCCGCGTCGTGCTCTGGGGCGAGAGTGCTGGCGCGCAGAGCATCGCCTACCACATGTTCGCGTACGACGGCCGCGACGACGGCCTCTTCCGGGGCGCCATCCTGGAGAGCGGCGGTCCCACGGGCGCTCAGGTCGAGTCCCTCGGCTGGTACAACACTGCGTTTGAGAACCTGACGCGCACGGTTGGGTGCTGGGGCGACATGAAACCCGGCGACCGCATCGCGTGTCTGCGCGGCGTCGACGAGACGACCCTGTTCGCGGCGCACCCGTCCGTCGTCTGGAACCCACTGCTCGACGGGGACTTCCTGACGGGCTACCCCAGCCAGCTGATGCAGCAGGGCAAGTATGTCAAGGTGCCGCTGCTGACGGGCGACAACACCGACGAGGGCTTCGCCGTCTCCGTCTCGGGCATGCCGCTGGACACCGAGGAGGACCTGTTCAACAATCTGCTCTCGTGGCGCAGCTTCGCACTCACGCCGCCGACGGCCCGCCGGCTGCTCACGCTGTACCCTGATGACCCGTGCCGCGCGCCGCCGTACGCAATCACGAACTGCACCCGCCACCCCACACGCGGGCGGCAGTGGCGCCGCGCCGCGGCCATCGGTGGCGACCTCGTCATGATTTCTGGGCGGCGCCGTATGACCGAGCTGTACGCCGGCGCCGGTACGCCCGTGTACAGCTACCGCTTCGACCAGCGGCCCTGGGACGCGCCCGAGTGGGACGGCGTCAAGCACTTCGCCAACGTGGCGTTCAGCTTCCAGAATGTCTCGGGGCTCCTGGGACCGAGTCCCGAGTACGACGAGCACGCGAGGCTGGCGAGGGCGATCGGGCGGGCGTATATCAACTTCGTCAGCGACCTGGATCCGAACGGGGTCGGGGAGGACGAGCCGGAGAGGCGGGGTGGTCCGCGGGAGATGCTGTTGCCGGAGTGGCCGGTCTACGACTTGGAGGCGCCGAAGAATATGGTCCTTAATGCCATGGAGGTATGGGTCGAGGATGATACATGGCGGAAGGAAGGGATTGAGTTCATGATGAGTCCTACTGTGGCCAAGGAATTATTGTCTTAGGTCGGCAGATGGTTGTAATTGTTTTGGGCGTGGTCCAAACCGATGGGGAATGTTCTGGGACTAGCTATGTAGTGGGATTCACCTGACTGATATAACCTGTTGGTCCTTTTGTTCCTACAAGCATAGAGCCACCTATTAAAGCCCTTTGAACGCCCCTTTCAAATCGCCGGAGCTGCTGACACCCAGCATGGAAAATCCCAGCCGTGGATGTACCGGCAGGCCCTGGGTAATTTTACCGCGTTGCTCCTAAACGGCTGAGCGGGTGGGCTTATCAGTGACCATACTTATACCTAACTTGACCCAGAAAAACCGTCGAAAGCTACAAAAATCGCTAGGCTCATCACCAGCTTCGGTTATTTAATACCGTACAGAAGAGGCTTACACGAAAATCTTGTCGATCTAATCGCAAGTTATATAGGAACGTTTATGTGAGATTGGGTTCAATTCGGAGACGGTGGGGTATCCTACCAATATTGCCCGGAGTCTGAGGGGGAGGCTACAGTATCTCTTGCTTTTAACCAATGTAGAAATCGCCATCTCGTCCACATGCCCTATTGACGTATGATGGAGAGTGACGATGCGCAAGCGTTCAGTGGCGCCCGCCATGCACAACTCTCATGCTGACGTTGATAAATGTCATTATGTAACAAAAATCTTGCGAATTAACCCCTAACCTATTCGCGCTCAGACCAGAAGCTACAGGGCAAAGACCAACCCTATCTATTACTCCCTAATAAACCGTGTGGTAAATACTTATACCAGGCATAGGCCAATCGTACCTTCCGTCAAAGAAATCGAGGCTTGTATAGTGCTAACGGCAATAGTCCCGGAGAGTTTTAACGGGAACCGGCGGCACGTGGTGCAGCTGCTCTGGATTTCTTTAACCAAAGCTAGAGGGGATCTGCATTTTACAGTATGGACATCAAAGTGGCTAAGGCTTGGCCGGTTGTGTCTTCCATTCCTCTGCCGGCATTTCTCTTAATACCACGAGCCACTCCTTTCTCCCATGTCACCTCGCAATTTCTCTGTCTTGCTCCGCGCTCCTGGACCAAAGTCTTGGCGACGCCCAGGTGCTTGGCCATATGAATATTGTTAATGCGGTTCCTGATACTGTACCTCTGGGCAAGCAGCTTCAGAAAAGCTCTAGGAGCGGCTGTTTCCCTCGCCGTCTTCCGGCCCTACGAAACACCATGTTGCTTGTTTTTCGTTATCGAAACAGAAGGATAGACACGGTTCACCGCAATTAAGAAACAAGACATGAAACTGAACCTAAGAATAGAAACTTACGGAAACAAGCATAAGCCTGAAACCTAAAATTCGGAAGTTTCGAAGTACTTAAACCCGTGCCTGTAGATGGGTAACGCTAAGAACCGTGATCACCCACTAGTCGCCGATCAAAATTGCGCCACCTCAGCAGTCATCAACGCCCCCTCCCGACATAGAGCCTCAGGAAGTACATTTTCTAGAACAATCTATTCCGGAGTTTTTTTGGCCGCGGCAGTGCGAGGTAGTCGTTAATCAATATAGTCGGAAAACAGGATGACCAGCATCAGATTGGTTTATGAGTCTCTTATCAGATGCCTCAATGAAGAACGATGGGAAGATCTCCCGCGATACATGCACCAAAGCTGCGAGGTCAATGGCAGAGCACACAACCCCGAAAGTTATGCCGCTGAGATGAGGACAAGCGGTGTTTCTGAGATCATCCTAGATACAGTAACAGTGGATGAAAAATCTCAACGTCTTGCGTCAACCGTTCTCGTGAAGTGGAAACCATCCAAGGCCGCCGATGGTTTCGACGTCACAAGCAAGACTGTTCAGTTCATGGAACAACGCCTTAACTGGTTTGTGGATGGAAAACTCTCGAGCACTATCGCGCTAGCGGATCGGGATGCGATCCATCATCAGCTCTCGGGCTGCATGGCCGATTACGCACCAGATTTCATTAGCAAACAGCCAGATGGATTTGAGGACACGAACCCAAGCGGTGATCTAGAGAATACCTACAGAGCATACATCAATTGCATCAACAAACGGACAATGGAGTCCGACCTCCCGATGTTCTGTCATCCACAGGTGGTCCATAACAACAAGGCCCTAGCACTAGACGACTACCGCCAGCTAATGCAAGATGCGATCACAGCGATGCCTGACATCAACTTCGGTATCCACGCATTAATCGTGGGCAAGGAGGCCCAGCGTGTGGCGGTGCGACTGGAGTTCACAGGCACTCCAGTGAAGGAGATCAGAGACGTCCAGCCTACAGGTCGGTCAGTTCATTTCGCGGAGCACGTCACCTACCAGTTCCGGGGAGGCAAGATAGCTAGGGTCTGGAGCCTGGTAGATTGGGTCTCTTATCGTGAGCAACTCTTGGAGTAGTAAGGATCTGGACATTGCTATGGGGCATCGTCACATAAGTCCTTGCAGAGTTGTGAAGATAGACCAAGATATCCTGCCATAGTTATCGGTCATACGTTTGTATTCTCGATTAAGTCTAGGTGTCCAGCCTTATCCTTTCGGAGAGATCTTTCTTGCAAACCCATCTTAGCGGGGACATGGGGGGATGCCATCGCACTACAGCTATCAGTGAATCACTAACGTTAGTGTGGGACTGCACCCATTTCCTGGTACTTGCGTAGTGACTCTAAAGCCCCTGTATTATTCAGTAGAACTATGCCTTCCCGATACTTAACCTAATTACGATTGATGCCCAAGTACCAGCTTCATGATGCAACGTTTTCACAGGACTTGTCGCGGGTATATCCGTCGGAAGGCGACAAGGAGTAAGTCGCAACAATTTTCTAGCCGTGGGTCCTAAGTTTTGCTGGTCATGGCAAATTACCAATAAAACAAATCAAATAACTCTTACTTCTCATTGAAGTAACTCCGTAACAGGTAGTTTCAGAAAATTGTTACGACTAACGCCTTGTCGCCTTCCGGAGGATATAACGCTATTGCTAGCAATGCAATAGCGGGTTGCTTTTGCGACAGTTGTGAGCCCGGTTAGCGCTTCGCACCCATTTGTTATTTGCCTTATTGGTAGCGTTCGTATGAAACAAGTTTCTTGCCACACATGTTAATCTGCCTTGGCACGGCTTGGCATTAATTGACGAAACTTAAAGGCTGAGTCTAATCCTATAAATAGCCGAAAAGTACGCCATGTGTAACGACTAGAAAACCTTAATATGTAACACGATTTAACCCTGTCGGCTAATACCTGGGGTGTGTATCGCGGGGGTATAAACTATTGCTAATAATGTAATAGTGGCGTCGCTTTTGCGATAGGAGTGATATGGGTCGTCAACCTCAAGGCTGTATTAGTCGCATGGAGTATCTTCATAATAAAACTGCTCTGATAATGCTAAGGCGACATACAATGTAGACGAACTGGATGCATGGTTGATAAGAACTAAGGTAACCCCCACCAACGCCCCACCCCCCTAACGCACCGGCGTTTTTCCCATGCAATCGTCAAATCACTAGATTTTCAAAACTCTGGTATAGCTAAATAGAATATTAAATTTACAAAATTTTGGAAATACGATTAAGATCTACGATATATAGGGTCAAGAAAAAATTTTAAGATTAGCTAATTACCTGGTGGTTATAAAACATATAAAATAACATAACTATAGTATGCGATTGTGGTAATTTTAAATGGGAAATGGCGACGCGTTGGAGGGATGGGCGTTGGTGGGGGCGTCCTCCGCCTTATCCTAGAGCCCCGTAGCCCGCTACTCTTCGGTGCGACCCAACTGCCGGCCGGCCCGGCGAGGACCATGTTTTAGGCCGATCCATATGTCTATCATTTCCGTATTAGGGACTCGCCAAGAAAGAGCCTCTTCACCTCTTGGCGGGATCTAAACAGCAAATATCAGGTCTATGCGTCGTATCACGGAATTCTTCGACGACTTCACGTGCCTTACTTCGTGAGCACTCCTGCGTTAGGACCATAACCTCTGCGTCCTGGCAGCTTTTAAGTCTTCTTACCTTCATACCGCGCGCACTAATATTTTTAACGTGTATAAGAGCAGCCTGTTATATGTGTAATCTCGCCTACTCCGGCCTTGAGAATATCTTAGCCTATCCTCCTATCCACCCACATGGGAATATCCCCTGCTAGGATAGTGCGGCTCCCATATGCGCCTAACTAATCCTAGACAGACTCGATATCGCCGCCGAGTGGGGCCAGTCCAGGGTCTGAAAATCTCAACACCGGGACCCCTTAACGTTAGGTTCAACATCAGGAGGCGCCGAAAATAGGTTGCACCTTTCTTCAAGCAGCCGTACACTCTATGGACTGAACAACGCAGATGGCTATTTTGAATTTAAAAAGTACTTACTTTAAAGTTAGACTTCAATACTGATTAAACCTTATAGATCTTATTTATTCTGGAAATTCTTGTGTGATCCTATTAAATTTTGACTTAATACACAGCTTTGTTCGGTGCAACAGGTGCAATTTCTGTCAGAACCGCCTGAACATCGACATCTCGGTCAGGGCCCTTCGAAGATCCCAATGCATGCACGGTTCACGACTTGTCAAAGCTTCAGATCCAGGCTTAGTTGAGTGGTGAAGACCCCACCTGTCAAAGTTTTCCTTGCAAGCGTACGTAATTTGCACACCTGTTTTCATCATAGACTCTTCTCGTTGCTCCTTCGCATCAATCTCCTTATAAGATAGTGTCCCCGCGATAGTGTGGGGCCTCACATTGTTCGGCCCTATTCAGATCTGAGACTCTAATGATACCAAGGCCCCATATGCCACAAAAGGACAAGCAAATGGTCGGTACGCCACTCGCTCTATCGAGGTCTCCCGTCACAAGGTGCCCTAATATAGAGAGACTTGTACGCTCGTCTGTTGTTCTACATTCACACTCTTCATTACCAGTAATGTTCCATTTGCTTCTTTACCTGGACGATTTTCTCTCAGGCACGCGTGTAACGATTCACTGAACCGTGATCTACATGCATTCCCCATTCTCTCACTGACTTATCTTCCAGCACGGACTGGAGGCACCACCCTCCCCTTTTGAAATTTTGGCTTCTCCCGGATGGCTTCTCAGAACGCGATGCGATCTTCAATCCAACCAGACCAGTATCGCCTGGAAGAGGGCAAAACCGGCGATAACGGTATGGACTCACAAGTGAGCTCAGCCGCCCCCTCGATACTTGAGGGCAAAGAGGGTCATGGTCACGTTGACATATACGACCCGAACCGACCTAAGCTTAAATTCCGAGACCGAGTCCACCATTTTACTTGGGCTTGGTATACATTATCCATGAGTACTGGCGGCCTATCACTCCTGATATTTGTTCAGCCTCATAAGTTCCCTGGCCTTCTCGGCTTCGGGATGTTCGTCTATATCTTTAACATCATTATCTTCGCATTGATCACTGCTACCATGGTTTCTCGTTTCCTTCTCCATCCCGGCGACTTTTACAGGTCGATCACACACCCTCGCGAGGGGTTCTTCTTTCCTACCTTCTTCCTGTCCATCGCCACTCTTATAACAAGCTCCGAACGATACGCTCTTCCCGACGACAACGAGATATCAACATGGGTCATCAAGGCGGCCTTCTGGAGTTATGTGGTAGTCACGCTTTGCGTAGCGGTCGGCCAGTATAGCTTCGTCTTCGCTGCACACAACTTCGAGCTGAAGACCATGATGCCAACCTGGATCCTGCCGATCTTTCCCATCATGCTCTCTGGGACCATTGCTTCCGTCATCGCGGAAACTCAGCCACATCTCGACGCCCTTTCCATCGTGACTGCTGGCACGACTTGTCAGGGGTTGGGCATGCTAGTCGCCATGATGATGTACTCGCATATGGTCGGACGTCTGATGCAAGCGGGTTAGTTACCTGTCGTAAAAGAAAGCCACTTGAAGGTGTCGTATGCTGACATAACCTGCAGGTCTACCGAACCGGGAGCACCGGCCCGGCCTCTTCATGAACGTCGGCCCGCCATCGTTCACGGCCTTGGCACTCATAGGCATGGCGAAGGGACTCCCCGACGAACTGGACGTGGAGCTTGACGGAACCCCTGATGCGCCGATGATCCGGACGTTTGCGATCATCGTCGCCGTGTTCCTGTGGGCCCTGGCGCTATGGTGGTTCTTCATCGCCGCCATTGCGGTTTTTTCCTCGCGGCCTAAATACTTCCACCTTGGCTGGTGGGCGATGGTGTTCCCGAACACCGGGTTCATACTGGCGACGGCATCTATCGGTAACTCGCTAGGCAGCGCCGCCATCCTATGGGTTGTGACCGCCATGTCGATCTGCTTGTTTCTTACGTATTGCTTCGTGCTCTACTCACAGATCCGGGCGGTCATAGTCCAAGACATCATGTATCCCGGACGGGACGAGGACGTTGAGGATCACTAAACGATTCTCGAGCCTACTATTTACAGAACAGCGTTTTTGGTTTTCGGAAGGGTCACCTTCTTGCGAAAGACGGGTCTTCTTCAGCATACAGGTTATGAGGAAGTGGGAACCGTTCGGCAAGCATTTTCAGGCGTAGGATTGGTTTCACCTAGACGTCCGGGTAGAATGGTCGCCTCAGCTTTTTTCTTTTTTTAGATACCAGTCATAAGGACCAAGTTACTTGGAGGTGTATCCTGATAGACGGTGCATACGCAGATGCGAGAAGCTCAGGATAGATATATTAGCGTAGGGTGTTTAAGGATGGTTAACAATGCAAGAGTTTAATCTTTACAACCACTACCAAGACATGCCCAATACCTCCTGAATCTATGCCTAACTTACGCTTTTTTACGTTGCCGGCGTTTTCACGACTACAGCTATAATGCCTGTCGCATATGCTTGACGCCGTCAGCCGGACCTTAGAAGCCATCATCCATGGTTTAAACTAATCCCCGATCTATTCATTCATAGACTCAAGCCTATTGCCA
The DNA here is from genome assembly GCA_004155035.1 of Monosporascus sp. 5C6A. NCBI lineage: Eukaryota > Fungi > Ascomycota > Sordariomycetes > Xylariales > Monosporascus > Monosporascus sp. 5C6A. The sequence goes on along the minus strand of QJOB01000053.1, from coordinate 262,759 downwards.
TACTTTTGACTCTTAAAGAGTGGTGACGGGATATTACTTTTTGCCATCATGTATCAGATTAAGCGCCAGCAAGCCTTCCATGTCAAGCCCGCAACTTCAGTACGATCACGTATCGTTCCGGGGGTGGACCCTGACAGCCTCGAGTGATTGATTTCGGAACCCACACATACGATATCTATCCACCTTTACATTCATTTCACCGTTGATAGGTCGGATACATGTTTTGATACTGTTGGTTGGCCACCACAGGGAAATAACTTGAGCCGGAGTGCTGAATGATCTGTGGTGGTGAGTCAGGGGGTGTTAGTGGACTTCGGGGAAAACCGGACATCTGTGGCTGCATCTGGTGGGCCAGCTGTTGCGGGTTTGAATTCAATGGATTAACCGGTTGATATTGCTGCTGGGCGGATGGGGGTGCTTGATGATAAGATGCGGGGATCTCTACGGGACGGTACGGTTCCGGGATGGAGACTGGTGGGTACTGGACCTGGGCTACCGTGGATAGTTGAACTGGCTTCCGCTGGATCGAGTTTCTGGGAGCTGGAGGAGGAGGCGAAGCAAATGGGGCGGGTGAATGAGCACCCTGTGGTTGTCCAGGCGGCGGCGGGAAATAGGGAATCCCTTGAATGCCAGTCGATGTGAACTGCGGAGAAGGTGGAGGAAAAGGGGTCGGAGATAACCCTGGTTTAAGCGAGTATCTCGGGGTAGGGTTCGCGGGCTGCTGTGGCTGCTGCCCGGTTGCCCCCTGAGACATTCCTGTTTGCTGCTGCTGAATGCATCCTGGGTGTTGCTGATGATGCGGCTGCGCATCATTCCGGTGGGTCCCTTGAGTAGGCCCCGTTTCATGCTGCTGTATGTAGCTAAGTTGCTGCTGGTGGCTCGTTTGGGGATAGATACGTTGCCCGTCCAGAGACATCCCCGTGTGCTGCTGTTTTACGTGGGTAAGGTACTGCTGCGGAGCTGGTTGCCAATGGCTACCATTATCCTCCTCGGACATCCCTGTTTCTTGTTGTTGGATACAGTCAGTATACTGTTGGTAAACTGGTCTCGGATAGTTGACATGCGTCTTCGTGGGATTGCCATGCCCTGTCGGGCCCGAAGCTTTCCGGCATGGCCGCTCTTGGGCTATGAGTGACGGCGCTGTCGTGTGTTCTCCATAATTCGGTGCCATAGTCTGTGCTGTAGAGGTAAGCGGTCCGCCTGTATCCGGGCCGCATAAACTTGATATGTCGAACAGGGTTCCTCTTACTGGAGGACTTGAACATTGGTGTGGCGGAGACTGGGGGGTGTACCGTGATAATCCACTTGCCTGGGGTTGCTGAGGACTAGACGGCAAAGCTGCGTTGCCTGCTTGAGAATTTGAAGATGGCTGGAGCTCCTGCTGTGGGTTAGCTTGAGATTGGGTGCCTGTCCGAGTAATAGGAGGCGGTGATATTTCAGTGTCATGACTGACTGGCTGCGATTGAGAACTGTGATCATGCTGCGCGGGCTGCGAGGATGGTATGGGAGAATGGATTTGGGACTCTTGGGGCTGCTGCATTGCTAGTGGCCTCCGGCCAATACTATCATGACCCTGCTGTTCGCATAACAAAGTTGAATCCATTCCCGGCCGGGGGAGCGATTCTGCCATAGACTTCATGTCATATGTCTCCACCACAGAGCTTGGGTTGTGACTTGAAGAGAGCTCCGGCGGGATTTGGGAGTAAGCAGTTGCGTACTGCTGAAGTTGCTGCCGAGGTAGATCATTCTGCACTTGGCTTGGCTGTTGAATAGGTGTTAGGGGCCCAGACGGCGCATATAGCGTGCTATACTTTGCCTGGGGACCTTGTGGATTCATTTGTGAGAGAAAATTGGGCGCCAAACCTCCTGGCATAGAGGCAGCCTCTGAGGTAGTAGTACCTCCTGTGGGCCAGCTCTGTTGAAGCTGGGCAAGATTTGGGTCATAGGGATGAGAAAGATGTTGTCCGGTATTTGCCGACTCCACATATCGACTGCCATGCGGACCTTGCGTATACATACCACCAACTGTCTTAGGACCCGATGCATATACATGGCTTGGGGTTACACAGTAGCTAAGGGGTCGCTGTGCTCCAGGAGTATAGGGGGGAGGCGGCGGCGGCGAGCTAATTTGAGCAGTGCTGCTTCCAGCAGCGAAGTTCTGGGGATTGTAAGGCTGGATCGAATAACCAGCCTCGGCCGCTTTAGCATTGTCTACGGCTTGGAAGACATTGGCAGCCTGGAAAGCTTTGATAGCATCCTTCTTCTTCAGGCGGCTCGTGTGAGCATGCTCGATGCCCATCCCCACCCCGTCCAGTGCAGCATGCGTAACAATTTTGATGGCCGTCTCGTTCTCCACCACAGCGGAAATCCCATGCTCGGCTCCGGCAGTGGCCACTGCATCGGCGCCCGCGGTGCCCACGCCCAGTGTGACAATGCCAATAGTTCCGCTCACGGCCATGCTTCCGACGACATCACGTTTACGAGTAACATGGGTCCTGCCGTGTTTCTGAAGATGGTCTTCAATGATTTCTCGTTTCTTGCGTGCGTTATGGATCGCAGGTGCAGCCATCGCTACACCAATCGTGGAGACTCCCATTGTGAAGGGTACAGCAATGCCGGAGACCGCCGTGGACGTGGAGGCGCCGGAGATAAGGCGCGTGTAGTGTTCCCATTCCCGCTGCAGTTCTTCCGGCGTCAAGCCGTTGCATTTTGCGTCGTACGCCTTGAAGTCGAAAGGCATGGCCAAAATCTACTGCGGTTCTAGAATGCACAGGAAAGGAGGACGAAGGTTGAAGGAGGGGAAACGTGGGCTTGAATATAAGGGACGGCTGAAATCAAATCTGCCTGATGGTCCTTAGCTGCATCTATCTAGCGACTATTCGGCTTGCGGCTGAACTCCATGCCATGCTGCTCCTTGCTGTTTGGTTTGGCGTTCATATCTAATCTAACATCATGCCTCAGCCGCACCTAATGGGGCTAGCTCCGGAACAACGTATGCAACAAGATAGAATTTATAGGTCTAGATGCGGGTATCTCAAGCCGTGCTTAAGGGAACATCTCGGGATTGGTCTGCACTGCTTAGCGATCATGTCATTGACTGCTCAAAAGCTTGTACATCACTCAGGTGCTGGTGTATTAACCAAGCCTCAAACCCCTTAACAAGTTATAAGGCGATAGTAAGGTCAGGTGGCCGACGCCTCTGCGGCCGGCCGATCAACGCGCCGCCGTTTCCCATACACAATTAACGAAATAACATGTTCATAACTAGACAACTAAAATATAAATAATGAATCTATAATAAGAATAACGTACCACACAAGTAAGCTGGACATATAAATAAGCTGGACACTTTTGTTAACAATTCAACTATTTTATTATAATTACTTATTTTTTTAAATAACTACAATATAAAACGATTTATAATTTTTAAATAAATAAACTTAACTATTTTAAAAAATAACCCGAAGTTTAATTATAAAAAACTTAATTTTATTTATAATATTCCATATTTTACTTTAACAACGCGATATAACGGTAAACGCGCTCGATCCGATATTATTCCGTTAATGCATAAATTAACGCTGACCGAACAAAAACCAATTATCAACCATATCTTTAATTTTAATACGCGAACGTTTCCTATCCGGCTTTAATACGTTAAAAATATAACGAATTTACTTTTTCTTTAACGTATTATAATCTCCGTTAGCATAAATTAAACGTCGAATTTTGTTAGTTAGCTAAAGCGTTAAAGCATCTTAGCTACGTTTTGATTGGAAGATGATTGTTTTGTTGCTAGGTTATATAAAAGCTGTACGTATACTAAAAAGCTGTATAATTAGCTGAATATAATAACGAAACTGATATTTTTTATATTTAACAATTAAAAGTTTTATTCGCTTAATTTAAGTAATTATTAATTAATTAGTTGTTAATAAAACGATATAGATTATATTTTAATAGCAATTATTTATATATTGTCGGCATTTGGTGCTTTCAGGTGTTGCAGGCTGGAAGGCTTTGTCGGTATAGGGCTGCAGGATGCAGCTTGCGACATGCCTTGTCCACCGCTTCCTTTTTGACCGCCCAATCATGTACTTAAGAGCGATTGCTACGGATTAGATTTGTCCATTAGAACACTTAGAAAACTATCGTATATAAGTTACGCCAGCTTATTGCATTTGATTACTGTAACTGCTGATATGGTAGCATCTTTTGGTTAATTATTAACCTTAGTACGTTATACGAAGTGGTTATTTGCAGTTTGATAGTTAAGTTAATAAAAAAACAGGAGATTTAAAAAAGAGTTGTTTAGTTAACGATTTAAGAAAGAGTTTAACAGTTTAGCAGTTGACAATATCGAGCAAAAGAAAGAACTGTAGGAAGTTCCCTATTAAAAGCGCTTTATCCGATAATAGCTTCGTTTTTTAAGAGGGCCGGAAATACGCAAGTAATAAAAGCTCTTTTTTATTTTTTTTTATAACCTGCATTTTTTAATAATCAGGATATACCTTAAACAGAAAAGTTTTACAGTAAGGGAAAAAAGGAATGAAAGAAAAGGTTCCAGTATTTTAGTAACAGCCGGGATTACGATTTAGAACCCTTATTTAGAGATAGCAGCCCGAAGATAATTTGAATAAGCTTTATTATTTTTTAGGTATTAAGATAAGTGGTATTAACAAAGACGTTAAGGTACGAAAAGACAGCTATTAACAGGTTCAGGAAGAGGTTAAAAAGCTAAAGTTTTAAAACTAAAAAACTATTGAAATAATGAAACGACTAAGCGAAATAATAATATAGTTCTTAAATAAGTTAGATCTAAAGGAGCCGAAGTTACTAAATGCGAATACATAACTTAATGTATAACTTAATATATAACCTAAAAAGTTAAAAAGCGTTAAGCTTAAAGTTAAAGCGAATAGCCTTAAGGAAGTCCTTATTGCAGTTGAAAGTAATGTAAAAAGGATTAACTTATTTAGGAAAGGCGAAACAAGACCTAGAAGATAGTTTATAAAGAAACCTAACCTTCCGAAAAGAAAGAAAAGTAAGAAGTTACTTAACGGAAAAAGTATGGCGCGTAATAAGCCTGATGATTTAGATAGTTCTTTTTCTTCCTTTTCAACAAGTTCGTTTGTAATTTTTTTTCCGAAGTATAGAAGGAGTTACAGCAGTTTTTTCAGTAGTTTCTTTAGTAGTTTAGATAGTTTTAACGTAGGTGTACGTTTAAAGGAAAAGAAGTTTAGTAATAAGGAAGATTCGAAGTTCCGTTAAAAGCGATTCGATTTTACTTTTGATAAGGAGAATTACTTGCTGAGTTGGGCTAATTGGGAGTTTTGGAATAACGTTTTAAACCTTGCGCTTAAAGAGATTGGTTATAAAGACGGTATGAAACTGAAGCAATTGGATTAGCTGCGCCTAACTAAAGCCATTACCAAAACCTGCAAAAAGGCGCTTTTAAAGTTAATTATAGGTATTAAAAAAAATACGAAAATATTAAGGACCTTGCGGAAAACTTACGTTATTACAAGTAAGGCTAGGTAAAGGTTCTTTTAAAAAAAGCTTAGCAAAATTACTTACGACGGTAAAGATCTAGTGCAGTTTATTACTAAATTTCAAAAGCTTCTGTAGGAGGTTAGGGGCTACGGAATGAAGCTCCGTAACGAAAAATATATTACTATATTTCTTACTGCTATGGAAGATAAAGCTGGCAGCTGGTATAAAACTATGTAATTAGTACTGCGGCAAACGGATTATTCCTTTTAGCAACTGATCGACGACTTTAACAGCAAGTTCCATAAACGTTCCAGTAAAAAGAAAAACGACAAGAAGTTTAATAACGTTTAAAAGGGCGAAAAAGGTAATAAGGATTCCCGGGATAACAAGCCTATATGGAACAAAAACGGTAAGCTACTTTGCTTTAATTGTGGGAAATACGGGCACTTAGTTAAGGACTGCCTTGAATTACAGAAGAAAAAGAAAGGAAAAAAAGGAAAAAAAGGTTAGAATAGTAGCCAATGTTAGGGTAACAACAACAGCAATAATAGCTCTCGTAATACCCGTGGAGGTGGTGGACAGGACGAAGAGCAGTTTATTCCAAAAGGCTTAAAAGACCTGTATTGGTTTAGCAGAGGAACGTTTAGCGCTTATGTTAACGAATAATAGCTGCAAGAGCTTATGTAGTGGTACGACGAGATGATTTAGAAGGAAATTCTAGGAATTACAGTGGCTAAAAGCCTTAAAGATATAGCGGTTAAGTGCCTTAGAGCAGTAACTACAGTGGACGAAAGCCTTAAAGTAAGGGTAGTTACAGCAATCGAACGCGTTAAAGTTATAACGCTTAAAACCTTTAAAGCAGTTATTATAAAAAACGCTATGGTGCTTTTACGCGTTTATTTTTTTATAGAAAACGATAAAGATAAATTGCTTTAAAACTTAAAAACTAACGTTAATATTACCAATAATATTAAGGACTTCGAACGTAACAACGTCCTGGATATTAAATCTAAAGGAATATAGATTTTAACAGGGAGTGGCCCAGTAATTATTACCTTTATCGGGATAGTAAAGCAGTCCTTAAAGGGCCTGCGTGAAAAAAAAAACGAAATTACGGTAAAATATACCCTATATATTAATACGTTTCCCTTAAAGGTGTTCTCTAGAAAAATATATTATAGAAAAAGGGGTTACCTAAATAAGAACATTTTGGTAAACCCTGATAGGTTACAGCTGATAACGATTAACGTTATTCAAAAAGGTTTCTTTCTATGGCTTTATAAAAAGCCAGAGCCCTTTGTTAAAGCTTTAAAGCTAAGGAATAACGATTAATAAAAATACAGGCTGGGGGAGGTATTCGGTAAAAACGGTAACGACCTAAAAAGAGTTCTTTAAAACGCTTTCAAAGACGGGAAGATTTTTATAACTGAAAAAGTTATAAAGAAAATTATCCTTTAACACCGTCGTTTCTGCTATCTTAGCATTAAACGACTGATTTAAACCATTAAGGGGTTTACAGGGATAGATTTAAACCTTAAAAAAATGGAGGGACTTCTTTATACAGCTTGTAACGAAAGTAAGATACGGAAAATTCTTTTTACAGATTTAAAAAAAAAAGCAACGTTTGGAAGAGAGATTATTTGGTATGATATGGGATCTGTTAAGCCTGTTAATATCGAAAATAACGGCTATTTCGGTTTTATTATAAAGGATTTCTTACGTTATAAGAAGTATTATTCGTTTAAAACCAAGGACGAGGTATAGGAAAACCTATGTAGGTATATCATCCGTATTTCCAGGTATTTAAAAGCTTTTTCCTTAAAAGGCAAAAAAAAGACGGTATAGATTTTACGCCTTAACGGCGGTAGGGAATTCGATATAACGATTATTAAAAAGTTCTGCGTAGTGGAAGGTATTAAGCTGGTGATTTCCAGCTTTTATAACCAATATTAGAACGGTATAGCGGAAAAAGGTATCCAATTTTTCCAAAACGAAACTTACGTAACGTTTGCGCAAATAAAAATATTTATTTATTTCTGGGATTTTATTATAGAAGTTATAACGTATACGATTAATAGAACTGGATAGTCCACAGTAAAAGATATAACGCCGATCGAATGCTTTAAAAAAGTATTCGACTTTAATTTTGAAAGATTTTATAAACCTAATAACAGTTATTTCCGAATTTTCGGTAATAGGTGTATTGTTTTGATCGATAAGAATTACAGGACTAGGTTAGAAAAGTTAACAGCCCGTAAAGCAAAGGGTATGTTATTGGGTTATTAAGGTATTTATAATTATAAGGTATGGCTGTTAAAAGGCGGCAGAATGTTTATTATACCATACGTTACAGTTTACGAAAACCTGGAAAAGCTAGGGCAGCCCTTTAACTTTAAAGATATTATCCGATTATTCCTATAGCCTATACAGAAGCGTTTGAGATACCGTTAAAAACAAAAGGGCGTTGGAGTAAAAAATAAAAACGATAACGTTATTTCGGAAAATGATAAAAACCAAAAAACTAAGGAGGTTAAGCGTAAAAAAGAATGTTCCAAAAAGACGGTTTTAAAGCTGTATGTTTTGGAAGCCCCGGACGAAGCCTTGGAACTAATGCGCGAATTGAAGCTAACTTTAACCCAAAAGGGCGATTGCGACCTGGATTACGATTTAAAAGGGCTTTAGAGTTTCCCATTGCTAAGTGACGACGACGATTTTGTTAGAAGCTATAGATACGTTACAGTGGACGACGGCTTATTATTGAAAGAAGTTATGGAAAGTCCAAAACGAAAGATATGGCTTAAAGTAATTTTTATTAAAATTAAGGAGAAGTTTTTGCGTAAAACCTTTAAGTTTCTATCCCCGGATTCGGATAAGGCTTATAGATACCTAGTTAACGCAAAATAAGTATTAAAAAATATATATGTTTATAGGAAAGCTGGATAAGTATAAGGCCCGTATTTGCGCTAAAGGTTTTATTTAACGGAAAAGTATTGATTATAACAAAATAGCTATAAGTACCGCAAAAGCTATATATTAAAAATTTTTAATAGCTTTTATAGCTTATTTAAAATGGTACATTATATAAATCGATTTTATTGCAGTATATCTAAATGGGAACTTAAAGGAGGATATTTATATAAAGCAATTTGTTATGTTTAAAAAGTATTTCGAGGTATATCCGGAGGATAAGAAAAAGTACGGGTATTTCCTTAAGATAATTATTAAGCTGATAAACCCTTTATACGGCTTAAAGCAAGCCGGAACTACCTGGCAGGAAAAAATCAGGGAGCTACTTATAAAGCTAGGCTTTCTGCCGTTAATTTCGGATAACGTAATTTACTGTAACGTAAAAACAAGGGACGTTATTTCGTTATATATGGATAACTTTCTTTTTTTCGGGGCTGGTACGGAACGTCTGGAAGGTGCCGCGAAGAAGCTCGCCGAGGACGTACCTGTTAAGGACTTAGGTAATGCAGATTGGTACTTAGGCGTACGGCTTGTCCGTTCCTTACCAACTGGAAATATCAAGCTGGACTAACAGCAATATATCGAAAAGTTATTAAAATTAATCGGCCTAGACGAAATACGAAAGAAACCTACTTTATTTGTTAAAAATCACTTAAAGCATACTATAAAACACGATAACGTAGCTAATAAAAAAAAATTTTCGAATACGTAAGTTTGGTAGGGAAATTTAACTTTTTTAATTATATCACCAAACCTAATATAGCTTTTGTAACGTTGATTTGGGCTAAGTTTATAAAAAACTTTTTTCCAAGATATTAGGAATATATTAAAAAATTGTTACGTTATTTAAACGGTACAGTAAATCTGTCGTTTCGGTATCGGAAACTGGAATAAAGCTACTTATATTTACAGTATAACGACTTAGGATTATTCGGAGTAATAGATATAAACTTTGCAGATAATTAAGAATTAATTAAATCCATTACAAAATGTGTATTTTTCATAACTGGAATACCTATATTATGGTTTTCGAAATTATAAGGTATTATTACGAAATATATTACAAAAACAAAGTACGTTAAAGCCGGTACAGTTACTATAAAAGCAACAAAAATCAGGAATTTCCTAACAAAGCTAAAGCTTATACCTAAAGGCCTTATTCCCATTTTAAAAGACAATATAAAGGCATTTAAGTAAATAACAAAAACCCAGATGTTACGAAAAAACGTTATATCCGCGTTAAGTATCATTACGTATGGCAGGAGGTCTAGGTAGGAAACATCAGCTTTTAATACGTGGAAAGCAAGGATAACCCAGCTAATAAACTTACGAAACCATTTAATAAAACGGATTTCGAAAGGTTTATACGAAACTTAAAACTCGAAAAAATACAAAATAAGTAGGTACAGGTTAAAATCCTATACAGATTAATTGTTTTAGATTTGTTTTCGGATTTCCCAACCTTAAACACTTAATGCAAAAAGGCGTGTCGGCATTTGGTACTTTTAAGTATTACAGGCTGGAAGGCTTTGTCGGTATAAGGTTGCAGGATGCAGCCTGCGACATGCCTTGTTTACCGCTTCCTCTTTAACCGCCCAATCATATACTTAAAAACGATTGCCACGGACTAGATTTATCCATTAGAATACTTAGAAAACTATCGTACACAAGTTACGCCAGCTTACTGCATTTGATCACTGTAACTGCTAATATATATACTTTAATAACAATAATAGCGATTATATCGTTTATATTTTTTGTTATTTATAAGAAACCTAAGAATTAGGACCGCTTTAAAGGCAAATTTCAATTTAGAACGTACGCGTTTAATATTTGGAATTTTATCGATTTTAATTAGTTATTTTAATAGCGTATTAAATTTATAAAACCCGATATAACTTCTTATTCGAAGAAACGAATTTGCTATATAACGCGGACCAATACCTTAATGGCTTTATTTTTATTTTTAAAAATAATTTTCGAAAAAATCGATTATACGGGTTACTTAACAAATACCTTTAAAATAACGACCGAAAGCAAACAAGCTTATAATTAGGACTTTACGGCGTATATGTATAAAAACCGTAAGTATGATATTTTTCGAAAGAATATTAACGACCTTACGGAATAGATCCTGGAATCTATATTTCTAGTAATTAAAAAAACAAATTTTCTTTTAGAAAAAAACTTACAGAAATAATATACCAAAATGGCCGAATCCGGCAGGGTATATAATAGCAAACTTCTAATTAATACCTAACGAAAATACCGAAAAGAAATTAAAGCAAATCGCGAAATTAAGCAAGAAGTTAAACGAAGAAATCATGAAATAGCAAAAAATAATAATTTAAGGATAGCGATACGGCATTTTAAAAACGAAAACAATAATTATATAAGTTAACGATTTATGTATAGTTTTAATTTTCGTTATAGAAACCTAGATAATTACTTTTTAAATAATAAAAAGGTTAAAATCGATAGTAAACCGATTAGTTACTAAAAAGTAACGGCTAATCTTTTAAATTATTAGATTATAACCCATTTTTTTATATTACGAAATATAAAGGTATCGTTTCCGACTTTTTATAGGGCTTCTATAAATTATATTAATTAAATTAATCCTAATTAGAAAAATAGCAGATTTTTTAACAGTTAATTGTAAGGTAAAACTTTTAAACGAGGCTCGAAACGAAGTAACCGTAAAGGTTTTAATACGGACAAAAGCATTAATAAACAAAGACGCAAAGAATTAAACGCTTAAAAAACGCGCTATAAAGCGTACTTAGGGCTTTTTTACAAGTTACTTTAATATTATTAGGTATTTCCGAATAAAATTCCGTTAAGGTTTATCTTTAATAATATTTTATTTAACCTAATTAAGGGGAAAATTAATTTTAATTAATTCTTAGAGAAAGAAATTAACCGAATATCTAAATCTATAAATAAAGTAATTATATAAAAAATAAATTAACTTTTTAAAAAAATAAGACAAGTTCTGAGGTGCTTTTTAATTACTAATTAACGGGTTATTATAAGTTTATCGTCTTACCCCTTACGAAATTCGTTTATTTTGAACTTAAGGTTTATAATATACGTTTTTAACCTTATTAGCAGGTTTTTGAATTATAAATTAACCGTATAAAGCGACGAGTATACGTAAGTAATAACTTTGTTTTGATTAAGAGTTACGGAATGGTTAATGTATTATTTCGAAACTTTAATAGTACGAAAACGTTACGGTTATATAACGTAGCCCATTATAAGTAATTTACCTACAATTTGGTATTATTTCGATAATTTCGAAAGAAAAGCTATTAGTAAAATAACTAAAAGATTAATAGTTACATTCGAAATAAGTATGATTAAATTGTAATTACTTTAACAAACAAATTTAATTGGTTTATTATCGAAAATATTAACGTAATAACGTTTCTTATAACCTTAGTTATTTATAAACGAAACGTTAATTTTTGGATAACGAGATTACCGCGTACAGGTAACAGTACCTTATAATATCTGTAATTAAGCTATTTAGACCCTGAAGTAATAGCTTAATTACAGTTTTATGCTAAAAAAGTCCGGCTAAAAAGTCCTACAATTATTAAATGTTAGATATGTAACAAAACGAAAGCTAAAAGGCAAATATGCCGCGAGCTTAAAAGGGGAACGTTTCGATTAAAATAAAAAAATAATTATTAATTTTATTAATTTCGAAAAAAACCTTAAAAATATAAATACGTTATATTCGTTATCCATAAATATTTAGGCTTTATTTGGGATATTTACTTTAAGAACTAAAAGCAAAATACATTAATTATTACGTTCCGATACCTGCTAGACGTTTTAAAAAACCAAATCAAAATCTTCCTATAAGTAATCGAATGCGATAACGAAATTTTAAAAAACTACTTGCTTCGAAATATCCTCCAGTTGCCTCCTTTTAGCATTAAGCTTAAGCCCTTAGCACTGTATACCCAGGCCTAGAACGGGGGTACAGAACGTTTAAAAGATGTATTTAAGGAGAAAGTAACTGTTATACGAAATAACGCTAAGTTACCTGCGGTTCTAATTGTATACATCTTTAAAGCTGCAGTATACTTATATAACCGTACCTTCAAATACGTTCTTTTTTGGCAGACCCTATACGAAATTTACTATATTTATTTGGCGTATAAAAACGGCGTTATAATACTTAATTGCAAGCTTTAAAAGGCCCATTTGCAAACTTACAGCTGTATAACTTACGCTATAACGACTGTTACTATAAAAAAAGAATAAAGGTTTTAAAAATTAAATTCCAAAATATGGATAGGTTTCTTTCTCGGTTATTAATTAATAAATATTTACAAAGTTTAGAAGCTTTTAACGAATAAAGTTATTATTATCCGAAATGTACAGTTTAACAAAAAAGCTATTTTTTAAGTAATATCAAAAATGTAAAACTCGATTTTTTTACGTTATCGAAAACGAGTTATAGAATTTATTCCGACAGATCTATATATTTAATTAGGCTTATAGTGTTATGGTACGTATCAGGTGCACCTAACCATGTGGTCTGTGCATTGGTGGGGCAAGCCCACAAGCCCTAGCCCACAAACCTACTTCTAGCTTATCTGGATAGAGGAATTCCTTTGTTGTTCCTTTCCTCTTCATCTTAGATTTTACATAGCAAATGGGAATCTGCTTCGTCTACGCCGAGCCCTACGTGCCGTAATATATAGTTATTATATATATATATATATAAAAAGATAAAAACTTAAATAGAATAATTTAATTACTAGCTAGGTAGCAAAAATAGCTTCAAAGCAATATAGACGTTTAAAATAACATACAGGATAAAAAAACAAGTTTACTTGCAAAAAATTAATTTTTTATACGACTGTAAATGTTTTAATTATTTCCGTTTCTTAAACTATTACCGCCGCCAGCGTTTACTTTGATAATTATTATAATTATTACGCCGACTGAAAAAATAAAAAAAAAAACTTAAGTTTTTATTACGTTATTTAACTTAAAATAACTGTAAAAACGAAGGCCTTTTACGGATTATAAACGTAAGTTTTTTATACGTTCCGTATCGAAAAGATAGTTATCGATACGATTATAAGGTATAAAAAATTACGTTTAACGTAAAACGTTTAGTTTATTTTATTAATACGATCGATAATTAACCAGTAAGTTACGGAAATTTAAAAAAAAACATTAACCCAAAACACGTACCATTTTAATCGGAAAAGCTGTAATATACTAAAAACAAAATTAAAAGTAAAAATGCTACTTAAGTCGTATAGCCGGGTATATAGGCAAAACTTACCGTTACTGCCGAAAAACTATAAAGAGTTAAATATATATAAGTTAGGGAAAATATTTTTAAAGGCTGAAAAGGCCTATTTACAAAATTATAAAAATATGCAGTTCTGGGAAATCGTTAATTAATCCGTTATTAAAAGGAAATAGATCCTAAGATATATATAAGTATACGTATATAAGTTTGTTAAATATAAGATTTGTTTTATTATACGAGGCGATTAATAATTTAAAAACGTTTATGGCAATATCTATATATCTATTTTAACCGGAAAATCTTTTAAAGTTTTAATAATTATTACAGTTAGATTTATTTTAAAGTTTAAGCAATATAACGTTATAAATGGTTTCGTTAACGTAAACTCACCTTATAAAATCTTTATAAAAACGCCTTTAGGATATTCCTAACATAATAGGATACTTCTAATTAGAAAAGTTTTATACGACCTAAAAAGATTGCCGTTACTTTAGCAAAAAAACTTTATTAGTACGTTTAAACACTTAAGATTTAGCCCCGTTTTTCATAAGCCTTATTGTTTTTTTTCGTTAAGAAATGTTTTTTTTTACGTCAACGATATTATTGCTGCATATAATAAAAAAAAACTAAGCTTTCGTCGATCGGTTAATTTAGCAAATACAGAAACGGTATATTTTTACAAAAAGTAAGAACTTATAATAATTCCTAAGTATCGAAATAATTAAAAACAAATCTAACAGAAAAATATAATTATTCCAATTTGATTTTATAAATAAACTAATTAATTTAATTCCCAAAAAAGCCTAAATAACTTTCGCAAAACGCTTATAACGAACATCGAATTACTATTTAATTTTAAGTTAGCTTATTCAAGTTGTATTAATTAATACCAGAAAAAATCGGTTCTATTTTTTATGTTACGGTTTATACGCGGCCCGATATATCCTTTGTAATATCCAAACTTGCCCGATTTAACTTAAACCCTAATAACGTAACGTCGCACACCACCACCCTGGATGCACCACCACCCTGGATGACTTTTGACACCTTGCAACAACCAATCCGAATAACTCAACCACAACATCTCCAATTGATTCAAATCAACCGTATTCTCTGTCGCTAACCGTATCTACAGCTTCAAAACAAATGCACGCATTATGTCAAGGCCTGCCGCGGACGCCATATTGCTATTCCTACCTCCCAACCGTTTTGCGACCGACCATCTTTAACACGTCCAAGCCAATATTACCCCCATTTCGAAAGTACCAAAACCGACTAACACGAAAACGATTACCAACCGAATTCCCAACCCATATACGCGAGCGCTTTTTGTTCGGCTTTAAAATGTGGAAGATATTCGCAAAATACGTCGTGTCGGAAGGCTATAAGGCTTTGTTGCAGGGCGCGTTGCAAGGCTGTAGGGCAAGGCTGTAAGGCTTGTTATGGGGCACGTTCCGGGGCGTGTCGCAGCCCGTATCGTAACGCGTGTCGCGGTATTGCAGGACTTATCGGAGCAACAATTCGATTCTGTACATTTAAAATTATTAAAACAAACGTTTTTAATAAAGAAAAACACTTACTATATAGGATAAACTAATTATTTAGGCCGATAAAACGAATAGTAACAAAAGAAATACTGTTAATAGCTGTTAAAAGTAATCGGTCGCAAGGCGTTTGGAAGAAAGGAATAGCAATATGCGTCCACAGCAAGCCTTAATATAACGCATGCATTTGATCTGAAGCTGTAGATACGGTTAGCGACAGAGAATACGGTTGATTTAAATCAATTGGAGATGTTGTGGTTGAGTTATTCGGATTGGTTGTTACAAGGTGTCAAAAGTCATCCAGGGTGGTGGTGCATCCAGGGTGGTGGTGTGCGACGTTATACCATAAAGTAATTAATCGCATTATATTATACCTAATCGATACCAAAACATTAATGTTACAATTCGGCGGCAAAGATTCGTTAAATATTTAAAGCAACTTTTCCTTTATAAATAATATATTTAATCAAAAAAAATTTAAGTTTACATTATAAAGTTATTTAGAAAATTTATAAAATAACATGCAAATAAATAAAATATAGTAATTATTTTTATAATCGAAGCAAAATTATTATCCTTTATGTAAGTTGTTAAAAAAGCCTTATTTGCTTTTCGATTAATTAAGAAATTGGAAGTTGGCCTAGATACTGGACCGTTAAATATATAATACGATAATTAACAAACTATACGATTTATTAATGCTAACGTCGCCTTTTTAAAAACAAAATTACGGTACGTAAATATATATAATTACTACCTGCAAAAGATAACAAAAAAGCCTAATTAAAGTAAATTATACGTTTATAAACGATATGTTACCTGATAAATTAATTAAAGTTTTATTACGAAAAACCTTTAAGTACTTTAAAAAGCAGTTAAGATTAGTAAATATTATAAAGGCTTTGGATTACCGGAAGAAAACGCTGAAAGTAATTTCTGATAAGGAATCAGCTAATTAAAAGGATACAGTTACCGGAAAAGAGGTTAAATGGAAAGCTGTAGCTTTAAAGAGTGATGAAAATGTGGCGATTAACGCCCCGAATTCTTTAAGACGTTAAAGAGGTATGTCAGTTAGCCAGAGTGCTAAAGCACCCTAGCTACGCTTTAATCGGAAGATAATTATTCCGTTATTAGGCTATATAAAAGCTGTACGCGTATTAAGAAGCTGTATAATTAGCTGAATACAATAACATAACTAATATTCTTTATATCCGATAAATTTTGTTTAACGGTAAAAAAAAAAGTTAAAATACGTTTAAACCAAAACAATTAAATATTAAAAAATATTATGTAAAATTTACAAATATTTTACAAATAATTCGAATTAATTTAGGTTATAATTACAAAATACGATATTGTAAAAAAAGAGATTTATAGTTTTAACAAAACGTATTTTTTAATAACATTTTTAAAAATATACGATATGATAATTATAAACGCCGAAAAATATAAAAAACTTAAATAAACTTAATAAAATAATCGGAAATAAATTATTATTATGTAAATTATTAATTTCTAAGATTAAATTATTCTCCTTCGAGGAAACGTAACCGTATATACACTTGGACAAAATAATAGATTGCTACCTAAACTCCTAGCTTTACTACCCCTTTCCGTCTTGCAGATGTCTCATTTCAAAGCGATTCCAAACTGCCTAATCATGCTCCTATCCACATCGATTCCTTTCGGAATTCTAGAAGTTCCTCGCGGTTTTAAACAACCGAACAAACCAGCGTTCGTAATTCTTTATCGTATATTATTTTAATAACAGGATTTCGGCGTTGTCGAATTTATCGTTATAGTTCTTTATTTTTGTTAATAATTTTTCTACTAATTTAAGATTATATATAATAAACTGGTAGAAAGATGTATTTTATTATTATCAAGTATTAACCGGTATTCGAAAATCAAACACTGTAATCGGTTTGTTTAGAAAAAATCTTCCAGATTAACAGTAACGTCGACCGCCTTAAATTATAGAACTATCTTTTTTAAATAAATGGTAGTAAAAAAGACGGTTTTTATCGAAACTTTCCCGTAGTAAATAATGGGTATCTTGTATTTGAGATCGCCTAGTATATTGTATTATTTCGGTTCGTGTTTTAATTAATAATAACTTGAAAAGTTATAAAAACGATTTAGGTTAGACTATATAATCGTAAAACTGACAAAAACTTATAAAACTTTTTGCAAACTTTTAAGGTTTATTTTTAAGGTTTATCTTTAAGGTTTACCGTATAAAGTTATTTTCTGCCGTTAAGAACCCTGTTAAACCGTAGCTAACGGGCATAAGGTTTATTAAGGCCAAAGCTTGTCGGTAATTACCAGTCGAAATCGAAGTAAAGCACGGAACTAAGGTATGCAATTTATCCAAACTGTAAAAAACTATTTAAAAAGTTATCGTGTTCGAAAATACTGAGTATAATATCTATCGTGGAAATTTTATCGTAGAATCATTTTCTAGGTATTAGCTCAGCCTTAGCTTCCAGGCTTAACGTATTTTTACCTTATATAAAATTAAATTAAATTATTAATTATTATTTTAATTAAAAAATTTTCTTTAAATTTTAATATTTTAATAATTTATTACTTATTAATTAAAAACTTAGAATTAATTATCATAGTTAAATAATAAACAAATTAAGTTTAAAATAAATTTAATATTTCGATAAATATATTTAATTACGTATAAAAAACGAAACATTTCTTTATTTTCGACAGTTACGAAAATTATTATTCGATAAAATTCGAAGACTATTATACGAATAATATTATTATTACGTTAATATTTTTCTTATCGGTTTTAATTTTTCGATATATTTTATTTTTCCGTTTTAAAATGCGTTTATACGTTTTATATTGAAAGTTTAATATAACGTTATTATATTTATATTGCGAAAAAGATTTTTTTCACCGGTTTTTTAACGCGTTTAAAGTTATTATAATATTCGATAATATTAAATTCGGTTTTGTTAAAACTGGATTTATTTTATTTAATTTTAATAATGTTTTTCCGATTTGGAAATTCTTTCAATTGTGCTTACGCCGACTATCTTACTATTTATTTCTACGAGTTTTATTTTTTCCCCACCGTCGAAAACCTCTTAAAATATTTAAAAAAAATACTTGCAAAAAAAGGTTTATTAAGGAAGCTCGCCGACAAAGATAATTAAATCGGTTAATCTTTTAAAGAAAAGTAACTTAATATTTTTATACGAAAACCTTTTTTTACAACTGCCAAATTACGCAAAATTAATTTTTTTTCTTAATGAATGCTGAAAGCCTAAAAATAAACGTTTTTAAGAAAAAGAAATATTTATTATAAAAAAAGGGACCATAAAAATATGCAGTTAATAACGGCAAAAAGTAATCGTTATAAAAAAGTTAAAACGAAAAAACGAAAAAATAAGATTTACGGCAAACTCGGATATAATGCGCGTATATGGAAAAAATTATAAATACGTTTAACAACGAAAAGTCCAATTAATTTAAATTGATTTTTTATATTATAGTTATGTTTTTTACATTTGTTATTACGAAAT
Source organism: Monosporascus sp. 5C6A (assembly GCA_004155035.1). NCBI lineage: Eukaryota > Fungi > Ascomycota > Sordariomycetes > Xylariales > Monosporascus > Monosporascus sp. 5C6A. The sequence goes on along the minus strand of QJOB01000053.1, from coordinate 243,929 downwards.
GTTAAAAAATATCCAGCTTACTTACATAGTACGTTATATTACTAAATATATAAAATTCTTTATATAAAATGCTTTTAACAAATGTAAATAAAAATCAATATTAATTTTATATAATATTATCGTCCCACACTCTCTCCTTGCTTATACCCCTTCGTTGCTCGTTTTTTAACTATTTTAATTATGCAGCTTTAATTACTTATATTTCAATATTAACAATATAGAACGATTTACAAAAAGATTCAAAAATAAACTTAACCGTTTAAGCTAAAAAATAAGACTCGAAACTTAGTTATAAACGTTTTTATACAATATATAACGTCTCCGAATCTATTTTATAGAATCGATATAACGGTATAACTTCCCAAAGTAATATCATTCCTAATTTACGAAAATTAACGCTAATAGGAAAAAAATTGATTATCGATTAAATGTTTACCCTAAATATGCAAATATTTCTTATCCGGTGTTAATATATTAAAAATATAACGCATTTATTACTTACTTAACGCGTTATAAAATAAGTCGAAATTAACTAAACGTCGAAATTTATTCAACGGCAAAAAAAACTTTAAATGCATTTAAATCGAAAAAACGATTATTAAAAGATATTATACGAAAATCCGGAAATATTTCGTAAATAGTTTAAGTTAATTCGGATTATAACCGTAAAATACGATATCGTAAAAAAGTATTTATAATTTCGACGAAACGGATTTTTTAATAAAATTTTAATAAATATACGGTATAATAAATTATAAATATTTAAAAATGTAAAGAATTTAAATAAACTTAGTGGAATAATCGAAAATAAATTATACTTACATGAATTATTAATTAGTAAAATTAAGTTATATTATTATTTATTATTTTAATGGGAAAAACCTTTTTTAAATTTTAATATCACAATAATTTATTACGCGTTAATTAAAAAATAAATATTAATTATAATAATTAAATAACGAATAACGTACTATACAAGCAAACTGCGCGCCTAAGCAAGCTACGCGTTATTTTGCAACCTTTTTATAATCCAACTTCAAACATTTATTTTTTAATACCACAATTATGAAACGTTTTACAAAAAGATTTAAAATAAATTTAATTATTTAAGTTAAAAAAACGACTTTAAACTTTTTTATAATAAACTTGGTTTTATATATACAGTTCTATCTTTTATTTTAAAATTTCGATATAACGGTATACCCGTATAATAAAACAATATACCCAATTCGCGAAAATTAACGCCGACCGAAAAAAGGTCTATTATTAACCAAATTCTTAATTTAAATTCGTAAGAACTTTTTATACGGTTTTAACATATTAAAATATAGCAAATTTACGGCTTACTTAACGCGTTACGATAGACGGAAAAAATTATTTAAGCATCGAATTTTGTTCGACGGCAAAAAAAACTTAAAATACGTTTAAATCGAAAAATTAATTATTAAAAGGTATTATACAAAAATTCGGAAGTATTTCGTAAGTAATTCGAATTAATTCGGGTTATAATCGTAAAATACGATATCGTAAAAAATTATTTATAATTTTAACAAAACGGAGTTTTTAATAAGATTTTAAATAACATACGGCATAATAATTATAAACGCTGAAAAATATAAAAAACTTAAATAAACGTAACAAAACATTTGGAAATAAGTTATAGTTATATAAGTTATTAATTTGCAAAATTAAATTATACCGTTATTTATTATTTTCATAAAAAACACTTCTTTTAAATTTCAGTATCGTAATAACTTATTACCCGCCGATTAAAAAACTAAAATTAATTATAATAATTAAATAACAAACGAATTAGGTTTAAAATAAAATTAATATTTCGATAAATATATTCGAACACGTACGAAAAAACAAACTTTTTTTTATTTTTAACGATTACGAAAGTTATTATTCGATAAAACTCGAAAGATATTATATAAATTACGATATTATTACGTTTTGTATATTTTCTTATTTTTCCTATTAATTTTAACTTTTCGACATATTTTACTTTTCCGTTTTAAAACGCGTTTATACGTTTTATATCAAAAATTTAATACGATATTACTATATTTATATTACTATGGAAAATTCTTTGGCCGGTTTTTTCGACGCGTTTAAAACCGCTATAACGTCTGATAATATTAAGTCCGGTCTCGTTAAAACTAAATTTATATTATTCGATTTTAATAACGTTTTTTCCGATTTGGAAATTCCTTCAGTTATATTTACGCCAACCGTTTTACCGCTGACTTCCGCTAGTTCCATTTTTTCCTTACTTTCGAAAATCTTACGAAATATATAAAAAATAAGGACGATATTTATAAAAAGAAAATTGAAAATTATTTAGGAAGCTCGCTGACAAAAATAATTAAATCGGTTAATTTTTAGATAGAAAATAACTTAATACTTTTGTATAAAAACCTTCTTTTTTTTTTAAAAAAAACTGCTAAATTACGCAAAATTAACCATTTTTTAACAAACGCCAAAAAACTAAAAATAAACGTTTTTAAGAAAGAAAAATATTTATTATACAAAAAAAAAAGCTTTTTTGGCCAAAAAAGATATTAATAAAAAAACATATCTAATAGTAATTAAAAATAATTGTCGCAAAAAAATTAAAACAAAAAAAATAAAAATATAGCGTTTACGATAAACCCGGACATAATACGCGTATTTATAAAAAAGTTATAAATACGTTTAGTAACGAAAAATCCGATTAATTTAAATTAATTTATTGCGTTATAGTTCTCTTATTTAGATTTATAATTAAAAAATGCTAAAATCCGCGCAGCTTGCTTAGGCGCATAGTTCGCTTATATAGTACGTTAAATTAAATTTAAAATAAATTTAATATTTCGATAAATATATTTAAACGCGTACGAGAAAAAAGAAACGTTTTTTTATCAGTTTTAATTACTTAACGTATCCTATTTTTCCTTTTTAAAACGCGTTTATATGTTTTATATCGAAAATTTAATACGACGTTACCATATTTATATCGTTAAAGAAAAAGTTTTTGCCGGTTTTTTCGACGCGTTTAAAGCCGTTATAATATCCGATAATATTAAATCCGGCTTCGCCAAAATTGGTGTTGTTTTTTTCTTTTTTTAATTACATTTTTTCCGATTTCGAAGTTTTTTTAGTTGTACTTACGCCGACCGTCTCGCCGCTTGCCTCCGCCGGTTCCATCTTTTCCTTACTTTCGAGAACCTTTCGAAATATTTAAGAAATAAAAAAACGGGAATAATATTTAAAGAAAAAAGATTTAAAAATTATTAAAGAAGTCCGCTAACAAAAATAATTAAATCGGTTAAATTTAATAAAAGTTAACTTAATACTTTTATACAAAAACGTTTTTCTTTATAAAAAACCGCCAAATTATACAAAACTAATTATCTTTTTAATAAACGTCGACAAATTAAAAACAGACGTTTTTAAAAATAGAAATACTTACTATATAAAAGAAATAAGCTTTTTTAGCCTAAAAAAAGAGGTAATAAAAAATGCAGCTAATAACGGCTGAAAATAATCGTTATAAAAAGGTTCAAACAAAAAAAACGAAAATATAGCGTTTATAGCAAATCTGGATATAATATACGTACTTATAAAAAAGCTGTAAATACGTTTAGCGAAAAAGAATCCGATTAATTTAAATTAATTTAATGTGTTATAATTAATTTATTTAGATTTGTTATCGCAAAGTGCTAAAAAAACGAGCGGCGAGAAAGTGTAAGCGGAAAGGAGGTATAGTACGTTATAGAATATTATATCTAATTTAATATAATAAAAAATTCGATACTATTTTCGTTTTGATATTAAAATTTAATTACGTAAATTCGAGACTAATATAATTTCTACGTTTATTTATATAAAAACAAGTTTTTTATATCATAACAACGTACGATTTAGTAAAAGAAATTCTGAATTTTAAAATAAAAAGAATCTTTTTAAAATATGATTTAAAATAAAATAAAATATTCGAACAGTTTTTATAATTATAATACATATTAGTAATATTTTGAATTTTGTTATTCATATAATATAAACAATCTTTGCACTATTTTCGCTTTATTGGATTTTATTTTTCATTTTCAAGTTTTAAACTGTTGTAAATAGAAGTAGCGATTTCGCAATTTTTGTATGAGAAATAGCAGTGCTTTGATGGGCCGGCCCGCGCACGGCTGCACCAAAAGACTGGTTGTTAAGTGCAGGATCTTATCTTGCTACTTAGCTGACATGGGCCACCTTACTCGCCAATGACCCTCAAAGCTCTTGTGTCAAAGTATGGGCACTTAAGAAGGTATATTATGGGTCCTCCTATATGATTTGTTTTGTCTCTGTTTTTATGTATTTCCTGATGGCCATATCAAGCTGGTGCTCTTTCCTATGGAAGGAATGGCATCTGGTAGAAATAGGCATTTGATCGCACATGTAATAGTATATAAAATATTCTAAGCGTCGTACGTCCGTCTATTGATGAGGGGAGACGAGAGGCTAGGCTCCCCTCCCCCTTTTCTTTTTCTTCATTTTTATTATTAATTCTTTGTTATGCCTGAAGACGCAGAGACCCGGTATCAGGACCAAGGGTGGAAAAAGAAAAAGAAAGGAATGACGATAAATGACTTCTTGTGCTTTCCTAGATCATGAACCTGCGAGACCACTGAGTAGGACACCATATTAAAGCCTTATAATCCACTTTCCCACGGCTCTATATCCAAACGAAGCAGTGGAGTGAGGTTCTGGACGACTTCCCATATACCCTAGCTGCCCCAAAGGCTTCAGATTTAAACTATTGGCTCAAATTCATCCCGTCTAGGGCAGGCCAACACAAGAAGAATATCAATTTTTCCTTGTCCACGGTTGGACCGGGAGTGGCAGGGCTGGTCTGCTCCTTGCATAGAGCATCAAGAACTCCGGTAAATGACAATTGCGTCACCCGGGTGGGACTACAAGTCTAAAGCTTCTGGCACTGCTCCCGTCATTTTTCAGTTACGAAGAGTGACTGGGCATATAAGATACCGCGTTCCCAGTGTCGAAGAGGTTGAATGTGAACGAGCAGACCCCTTTCGAAGTTACACTGGAAAAAATGTCTTCTTTACATGAGCATGACCGTTAGTCTCTAGCGTCTCACGATTCGGTAAGCTCGGAATGCCAACTGGTTTAGAGTTGTAAGGAACAATCACGATAGAACTCGGTTAGCGTTAAAACGCACGCCCCCTTCCCTCACCTATAATGCTACGTCTTTTATAGGTGTTCTAGTGTGCTAGCCTGTACGCTAACTCATACCCCAGGATATCAATGCATCTTGTAGCGAGCACATACTTTTTTGACGCACCTACCATGGTGTTAAGGCTAATTTTAAGAACACTGTTAGGTATTGTAGCTAAGAGACCCACTTAGTAATAACCTATTTGGATCAGAGGTTGCAAAAGGGCTGCAATTATTCCCATGTACCCATGGAAAAGCTGCACCTAATTTATATAGCGTGACTACTGGCGCGACCCACAGCTACATGAAGGGGATTTAATATTTTGCCCTGATACCATAGTACACTAACAACCGTTCTTTCGGAACGGAGTCGCTCAATAGCCTATGTTTGGGGGGCGAGGGCGCGTGAACGACTTTCGCGGCGGAACAAACTGAAGGGACCCGGAACTGAGCCCCTGTTATAGAACAAGCCCAAGCGTGTGACTTTGCTGTTTTCTAACAATATGCACTATAGAACGCGCTTACGTTGTACGACAAGAGACGTCTCAAAGCCGGAGTTGGTCCTCTCACAGTAATATTCCACGATGATAAGGAGCATTATACAGGGTAAAGCTATACAGGTGACCAAGTCTCATTCCGAGTGCATATGAGTCTGGTAACGGTGAATAGCGGCTTGTCAGCGAAAGCTTAGCTCACGCATGCCAGTATATGATTGTTTGACATAGGAAAGACGATGGTGCGCCGAGTATGGCCATTCAAGCCCATGACCATGTCGAATTTCATTTACCTTGCTTTCGAAATATTAATGAGATGCATTGCGCTGCATGGGTGCCTGCATATGGAGATGGGTTCAAAAACTGGTTAGATCAACTTCGCATTACCAGCCGGCAGCACTGGAGCGTCTTGAGCCCCACGTCTACTATACACGATTGCCGTCACCGGAACGGCAGTCCGGGAATACTCAACACCTCGGAAACCGATGAGCCAAGGTGTGCGTTGCTGCATGGCTTGCTGATCCTCGATGAGCTAATTGACAGGCAAGCTTCATGGTGAAAAAGAAAAGAAATTGGAACAAGCTCGAGCGGGACATCACTTTAGCGGGGTCTTGAAGGTGATTCGGTTCAACGATACCAGGATCAGCGCTCACCAACTCCCCTTGTTTCCCGCCTCTTTCATCCATCCTCCTTCTAGCTAGCGACCAATTCACGGACCAGCCGGCAATGGGGCGTAGGAAAAGGCCCTAAGAAGTCGGCAGCTATCCCCACATTAAGGGGCTCCAATCAACGTGCCGCCTGGCCACGAAAGCAAGGTTTACGGGAGCTTCGGACGCTTCCGGAGATCAATTCCCAGTCAGAGCCTCACTTGTGAAGGTAGAACAAGACGCTGTTGGACTACTGTATGCATTTGCCCGTAATCATGGATCCTGCTCTAGAACTCAAGTCTGCCCATCTCAGACCTTTATCTCATGGCAAATATAACTCGAACAACGGCCCCGCCACCAACGTTTAGGCATAATGAGCGCTAGAATCACCGCCATGAGTAATAAGGAGACAACTGTACATCACATTCCCCGGATATTGCCCAATGCAGACCCACTACAAGATAACTGCATTGAATCCTAAGGGGCACTGATTAAATCACATTATCAACCCACGATTTTTGGGTTGGCGCGAAAGGGCAGGCACACTCTGTGTACAATGTTCACAGTCTCAAGCAACCAGGCATAACGATATCTCGTCAAAAAGCTAAGTGGTGGCAGATTACTACAGGCGGAAACGGTGACTGCATATGTAAAAGCACTCAGATTGGAAGTTCGCATGCTAGGGAGGGTGATGGGGAACACACAATGACCACACGGTCTGGATTCACCTTTTATTCTCCCACGGAGGAAGATGATTCATGATGGATATTGAATACGCCCTGACCTGGATGTAGGATCTGTCGCAGCTCGTACCACGCACCTGCCCGACTGAGGTAAGTGCGCCGCGATGCGTAAGGCCTACAATCTCCATGACGGGGGCCAATTCTGCCAATTGCTGCATCCCCACGGCGAATCCCCTGCCAAGCTTTGCGGAGCAAGAACGGTTGGGTAGTCACCCTAGCTCGTGTCCTAATACGACAACGGAAGCTGGAAGGGTAATCGTTATATTGCGAATGGACCAAGCTTATCATGTTGCATGCCGGAATGAGACCCTGCGGTGCGTTGGTGATGCCTAATGTTGCTAACACTCAATGGCCTGCATTGTTGGAATTGAGTATGACGATCTATAGGCTGGGGTAAATACCTACAAATATGGATGGCTCCCGCACCCGCGAAGCAGGTTGTGATCGCTCCCTCCTAGTGAGTCCGGTTGTGCTCGTTCTCTCTCTTTCCCTCGCCTTCGTTGCCCTCGCGCCTCGTGGCTTTGTCTGTGTCCCTGAGCCACCCCAGCAAAGATGGTCCGAACGGGTGCCTTCTTGCCACTGCTCGCGAGCGCGGCTGGCTTTTTCTCTCAAGCAGAAGCGGTGAAAACCGGAAGCAAGATTCTCCAGGGCAACTACATTGTCGAGTTCGACGATGCTGCGGTAAGCAACACGAGACGGTCCCGCCCTGTAGGTGGTGTGATTCTGATGGGGAGGGAGTCGTATAGGATTCGGACGAATTCTTCGACCATATCGGGTCTGTCGCCGAAACACGTATGACACTGAATCACACGCTGTTTAGGGGAGCGTCAATCCAGTTTAAGGATCTCGCGAGCGCTGAGATGCAAGCGAGCAAGATCGCCGCCCTGGGCAGCGTTAAGCGGATGTGGCCGAATAAAGTGTACTACCTTCCCAAGGACGAAGTTGTCTGGACCGGATCGGTCGGGGGCCAGAGTTACATTCACAACGTCAAGCGTCAGCTAGGCAACGATACCTTCAGCCCTCATGTCATGACACAAGTGGACAAGCTCCGAGCGAAGGGTATCACAGGCAAGGGCGTAAAGATTGGTGTTATTGACTCCGGCGTATGTATCATGATCATGTGCGCAGGTGACATATGCTAATAACCAACTTCAGACTGACTACACTCATCCGGCATTGGGCGGTGGATTCGGCCCCGGCTATCTTGTGAGCTACGGCACTGATATTGTCGGTGACGACTACAACGGTGATAACACTCCGGTGCCCGACCCTGAGTAAGTAGAGACGCGAAAAGCCTCGATACACATGGGACCATGCTGAACCTCATAGTCCCTATGACGGTTGTGGAGGTCACGGTACCCACGTAGCTGGTATCATTGCGGCACAGGCGAACGAACTTGGATTCACAGGTGCTGCGCCAGTGAGTCAAGCCGATGGGGATCCTTGGGGCTATAACGATGGTGAAGGCTAATATATGCTGTTAAGGATGTCACGCTGGGCTCTTACCGCGTCTTCGGCTGCACTGGCGGTGCTGCGAACGACGTGTTGATCGAGGCTTACATGCAGGCATATGAAGCGGGCTCCGACATCATTACGGCCTCCATCGGCGGCGCATCCGGTTGGAGCGAGGACCCGTGGGCCGTTGCGGTTTCCAGGATCGTCGAGGCGGGCGTCCCCTGCACTGTCTCAGCGGGTAATGATGGCGGGTTTGGTTTGTTCTATGCCAGTACTGCATCTAATGGAAAGAAGGTCACCTCAATTGCATCTTTCGACAATGAGATCACGCCGCTCCTCCTTACCGAGTCTTCCTTCGCTGTCGATGGCGGCGCCGAAGAGACTTTCGGATACGCTCTTGGAGAACCGAGCAATTGGGCTGATGTCAGCCTCCCTCTCTGGGCCCCTAGTTACGATATCACCGACCCGGCTACCGGCTGCGAACCATATCCGGGTGACACACCCGATCTATCTGGCTACGTTGTCCTCATCCGAAGGGGAACGTGTACCTTCCTCGAGAAGGCCACCAACGCCGCAAAGTTTGGTGCTAAATATATCATGTTCTACAACAATGTTAGAACCGGCGCTAATGCTGTCGCTGCGACCGCCGTGGAGGGCATTGAGGGCGTTGGAATGGTAAGTCTCGCACTCGGGAGCAACGGCGACAAGTTGCTAAACAGAAATAGGTCACCGCCGACCAGGGTGAAGCCTGGGTCGCTCGTCTGGAGGCCGGATCCGAGGTTGTCGTTAGCTTCGACGACCCCCTGACCGCCCCTGTGTCCCTAACCCAGCAGAGGAACAACATCACTGGCGGATATCCCAGCACTTACACCACCTGGAACCCGACCTTCGAGATGGACGTCAAACCTCAGCTTGCCGCCCCTGGTGGTATGATTCTGTCCACCTGGCCGGTCGTCCTCGGATCCTATGCAGTGATCTCCGGAACATCCATGGCTTGCCCTCTGGTGGCGGGTGTCTACGCCCTGATCGCCAACGTTCGCAAGACGTTTGATCCCTTCACCATCGAGAGCCTCCTGTCGGCTACTGCCAACCCGCAGCTCCTCAACGACGGTACCGCGACATACCCGGTGTTGGCGGCAGTCGCGCAGCAAGGCGCCGGTATGGTCCGAGCCTACGACGCCGCTTTCGCCACCACGCTTCTGAGTAAGTCGAGTCTCGCCTTCAATGACACTGACTACTTCGTCGATACTACCAACTTCACGATCACCAACTTGGGTGACGAGGACGTGACATACGAGCTTAGTAGCGTTGGCGCCGCGGCTGCCTACACCTTCTCAGGCGACATCTACCCAGACTTCTTCCCTGGACTCGAGTTGACCGAAGAGTTCGCAACTGTCGAGCTGTCCGAGACCAAGGTCACGGTCCCCGCCGGCGGCGAGGCGGTCATCAGCGTTACTGTCACGCCACCTGAGCTCGACGGCTCGCGCCTCCCCGTCTACTCGGGCTACATCACCCTGAACGGAACCAACGGCGACAGCCTCTCGCTTCCCTACAATGGCGCGGTCGGTAGCCTCAACTCGGTGCGGGTCCTGGACATCGGCTACCTGTCGTTCACGACCGACCCTCAACTGACCCCCATCACCGGCCGCAACGCGTCCTTCGTCCTGCCCGCACCGGGTACCGCGACTGACGAGGACACGATCCCCGTCGCCGTGTCGCTCCTGGCCTTCGGCTCGCCTCGGGTCCACTACAAGCTCGTGCGCGTCGGCGGCGACAACTCGACCGATGAGGCCTTGGGCGACATCTTCGGCTCGCCCCTAACCTACCTGTCACGCGACCAACACTACCTGTCCTGGGACGGTTCTATGCCGGATGGTAGCTATGCCCCCGCCGGAAGGTATAAGTTTAGCATCGAGGCACTACACGTCTATGGCGATGCTAGCGATCCAGCACAATACGACGTCGAGGAGACTATACCGTTCACCGTCCGCTACGCGGCGCAGACATATAGAAAGTCTGATTAGATAGGGGCGACCTGGGATCCGACTTATGACCTATATGAGGGTGGTCAAGTAATAAATCGAGAATAGAGACATAGTTAAAGAAAGCACATGAACCTAGAGGGGAACGATACATGGGAGGCAGTATCGCAGCGAAGTTGCGATCTTTACCGTAGTCTCCTCCAAGGCACCGATAATCCGATGATTGCCACGTCATCCGGCTTAATGACATTGAATCCATCGTGTTGACAATTAAGTCCGAGAATCTACCGGCTTTTCTTTATAATTCTTCGAAGTGATCCCACGCCGAGGGGCTCAGTTTGAAATGCTCTTCACAGTCGGGTGACTGAATAAAAGTTTACTTCAGAGCGGGACACGGGGAGCTAGAGCGCGCCGAACCCAAAATCTGATTTTCGGGTCCGTTGTAAACACCCGTCAGAGTTATACCATTAGGTAGCTAGCTACTACACTGTCTACGGACCTTATGAGGCAGTAAGTAATTCGGCAAAGGATTGAGCTATGTATTGCCTGGAAGAGGAAATGGAATTCGATACGCCGCAGTCACAGTGACACTATGCCTTGTCAGGCGTATCCGGGGACGTCCACTGCGTTATCGGTACGTTGGCTAGCCCTAACGTTAGGTACCAAGTTATGTAGGCGGGTAAATCATTGCGCTTGGCATGACTTACGTCACACACCTTCGCATTATATCGTCTTACATATAACCGAAGAAGGCTACAGAGCCATCCATCGAGTTCAGTTGAGCCAAATAGCGAGGAGCAATAGCGCTGTTAGGAATCACCTACTACCCACAAAATTGAACATGCCTTCGCTGCGAGTATAGATGCCTTGTGAAATAAGTCCATGGACAAAACAATAACGTATTTGAGGATATGAATTCTGAAATATATGTACCTGTGTTTAGAAGTTAGAACGCCGTTGCTTCAACCCCATATACTTAGCTATTTAAAATATCATCGTTTAAAGCCTGGTATGGTACACGGGTGCGTCAGCCGAGTACGAGGTGGACGGGTCACTTCTGCATCCTTATAGAATTTCTTGCAGCGTTCTTATCGATCGCTTCAAGCATAACTTTTTGTAATGCGTCCAATTTTCGGAAAGCAAATCTTCCCCAACCCACGAAGCTACTGAGCATCTGGCCTAGAACCCCAAGGATCTCGGGTGTGGGTTTCGGGGATTTAAAGAGAATTCCGATTCATAACTTTATGCAATCTGGTTTTCTCTCGCCCCGTATAATAAGTTTTAGTTGTGCATGCCTGAGACATGCGTCCCCGAATGGATATGCTCTCCGCAGTGACAGATTCAGATCAATCATATTGCAGGCATGCCGTCACTGGTAAAGCCGGCTAAACCCGTTCGCCGCGATCGTGCATAACTCTGTGCATAATGCCCCCCGGAACGGTCCCGGATCCGACACGCTTTATGCCTGCCGAGGTCCATGTCAGATTCCAAGAGATATAATACAGTAACTGCTGGTGAAGCCTCAGTTTCCAAAATTCCGGATGAGTTGCAGCTAGCTTTACAGACGGGCGGCGTAGACCGCTGGTATCACAGTAGTGCCATAGCTCTTCCTCCCGGGGTAGAGATCGCATCGTCAGGCAACCATGGCAGAACCACCAAAGCCAGAACCAGGTCATCCGATGACTGACACCGATTCGGTGGAGAAGAGACCAGATTCGAGACCGGTATCAACGCCGCCTGGTGACGACGATACTTTCGTATCCGATGCAGATGTCGACGCTGAAGCCAGTGCCGCCAAGGAGCAAGAGGCCACCAGGACAGACCCGAATGTTGTGGACTGGGACGGCCCAGACGACCCCGAGAGCCCTATGAACTGGTCCGATAAGAAGAAATGGTTCAATATTGCCGTACTGTCGATCCTGACCCTTGTAACGTGAGTTGGACAACATCATTCATCCGTCTGCCAGTTATGTGACTAACGGGATAACGGCAGCCCGCTGGGGTCCTCGATGTTCGCACCTGGCGTTCCCGCCATCATGAAGGAGTTCAATGACACATCCCCGACGACGGCGACGTTTCTCGTGTCTATTTACATTCTCGGCTTCGCCTTCGGTCCGCTTGCGATAGCGCCGCTTAGCGAGGTACACGGTCGTAGGCCGCTGTACTTTTGGGGCAACATCCTTTTCGTCATATTCACTGTCTGCGCGGCCGTGAGCAAGAACATCGGAATGTTCATGGCCTTCCGGTTGCTTATGGGCCTTTCCGGAGTGGTGCCGGTGACTATCGGTAGTGGTAGCATTGCTGACATCATGCCCGTCGAAAAGCGCGGTAGAGCCATGTCCGCATGGGCTATGGGTCCCCTTCTCGGCCCTTGCATTGGTCCTATTGCCGGTGGATATTTGATAGAGGCTGCCGGTTGGCGGTGGGTGTACTGGTTGATCGCCATCATGGTAAGTCCACCTTTAGATATGTACCGTATAAGCCGCGGCCTGACTAACTCGAAGTCCAGGGCGGCCTCTGCATTCCCGTCTCGTTCTTCTGGCTCCGAGAATCTTTTGCGCCGGTTTTAATGGACCAGAAGACCCGTAGACTGCGCAAAGAAACAGGCAACCCAGATCTGTACAGCAAACTCTCTGGAAGAGTACGACCTAAGGAGCAGTTTAAATTGGCCATTGTTCGCCCCTTGAAGCTCTTACTCGTCACACCTATTGTCACCCTCATGTCGCTTTACGTCGCCATCGTATACGGAATCTTCTATCTCCTCATCACGACCTTTTCCTTCGTTTACGCCGGCCAATACGGCTTCAGCGAGGGCGACACCGGTCTGACTTTTCTCCCGGCTGGACTGGGCATGTTGATTGGGGTTATCATGTTCGGTGCACTGAGCGATAAGGTAGTCAAGCACAACAAAGACAAGGGCAACACTCACAAGCCCGAGATCCGAATAACGCCTGTCCTTACTATCCCGAGCGGTATCGCGCTTCCTGTTGGTCTATTCATATACGGATGGACCACGGAATACAAGGTGCACTGGATCGTGCCCATGATCGGCGTTCTCATCTTCAGCACCGGCCTGATGGGTGTTATGGTAAGTTTCGATGTGCAACTCCTTTGTAAGGTGACGGCTGAAGCTAACTTCCATCGTAGTTCGGCGTCCAGAACTACCTCCTCGACACCTATCCTCGCTATGCGGCCTCGTGTACGGCTGCTATGTCACTTTTACGATTTCTCCTCGGCGGGCTGCTTCCTCTGGGTGGCCTCGAGATGTATAACGCGCTCGGATTAGGATGGGGAAACAGCCTACTCGGGTTCATTTCTCTAGCTCTCATCCCGATACCGCTTGCGTTCTTTATGTTTGGCGAACGCATCAGGGCCAAGTTCAACCCTAAACTATAACAGCCTGTACCATCATAAACAAGCTTTGAAGAGATACCCACTGTAACATATAGAACTTGCATTTTGTACATACCCTAGACACGTCACTAGCGAGCCTCATTATAGATAGACCCTATAGATCTTAATGGTAATAGGAAGACACGACTCTACGTATTTCTGTGAATAGTGCTGGGCTAGACATACCACGGGACATAATCAAGTGCAGCTTATTACCAACGGCTTCCCAAATGATTGCTATGTGCAGGCAGAATGCTTCGAATCCGGCTCGTGAACGAGATGTGTAAGGTAGAGCAGGTAAGACTGAGACTGGATTATGGGTGAAATGTTTATAAAAAGGGCCTCAAGACCCAGGGCTGTGGGGAAACGCCATGCAATTATTACTACAGCCCCTATATGACCACGTCGTTTTGCTAGTCCAGTAAACGAATGAAAAAAAAGGGGGAATTTTCAGGTATGGGCCGTAGTTATCTTGGGTTGCAAAATGGCGGGATGACAAAATATATGCATATATCAGGGCATCCGGATCAAGGATAATGCGTGCATTTCGGTCAATTGCAAGACCGAGGTCAGCACTCGGAATTGGCCATGATTCAATTGGTGCATCTCCAATGAGCTTTGGCCTCATCGTCATCTTCAACATCGCAGCTTATAGCACGAGAAGAGCTAGTTACACCGGGAGGGACAACGAAGAACTTTAACGCGCATCCGTCTCTTCAGCTTAGGATCCAGCAGCGTCCCTGGTCTCTGTTACACGCATCCTTCGATCATGCTGTGCGCTCGGTGTCGCTGGCTAGCTCACACAACGGCCCGACAGGCCGTCGCAACTACCCAGCTTGGACGCCTCGCGCGATCGCCCGCCACTAGTCGAGCAAAATCCTGGTCGCTTACAAGTTCTCAACATGCCATCATTCCAAGCCACATATATAGATATTCCACATCTTCGGAAGCAACAGCAGCAGCCCCAAGAAGTCCTCCGACCACCCCCGAGAAGCCCGACTACCTTAATCCTGCCGAGTCTGAGATATGGGACAAGTTAGCTGCCGAATTCTCGCCGACCGAGCTCATGGTGCAAGATGTCTCGGGGGGCTGTGGCTCCATGTACGGCATCGAGATCGCCTCAGAAAAGTTTCGGGGGGTTAATATGTTGAAGCAGCAGAGGATGGTCAACGCCGTACTTGGCGATCAGATGAAGGGGTGGCATGGCGTCCAATTACGGACCAAAGTTCCTTCGTGAAATAGAGCCGAGGTCCTCTGCCAACCGGAGATGCGGAGTCTAGGCGGGTCAGAGAATAAATACCCACTACTCCCGGGCGGAGAGTGGCGGGCATGAGGTGTACCTAGAAGCCGAATGAAGGTGCTGTCTCGGATTCTATCTGCGACCACCGGCACACCGTGACATTAAACGCTCAGCGGTACTAGCTGCATGTAGAGTAGCAGCGCATATTCACCTTTGGGTTATGTGCGCCCGCCTCTCTACCTACACCTCAACACTCATCATGCGGAGCTCAGTGCTAAGCTTACACATGCCGCCGCCAACGGTTGCGGCGGAAGTCAAGTCATCAAATTTGTATGTCTTCTCGGCTGTTGTCGAGGCCATGGCGGCCACCTCAGATTCGTAGACAGTCTCATGAGAAAGGGTGACAACACCTCTCGACAGTCTCCTGGAGAAGTGAACTCATGGATGCAGTTAGCAACTTTGGGGAGGTGTGGGTTAGAAGCTCTGGCACAGTATGACGATTAGCAGTTTTATATAACTAGCTATGCTACTAATTCTCCCTAGGGACATACAATATCCATTACCCCGATACCAAGCTAATCTGTCTTGCTGTATTAATCGTGATGGCGAAGTCCCATGTTCAGGCTCTTAACGTTTTGGCTGCTCCGAATCCTTCGCATGAGACAACACCGAAATCACTTTAGCGACATTATCTTACTATTGACGAAACGAGAACATAATACAACACAGCGAGCGGAGGCATATTTCCCAGGATTGAAAGTGCCGAGACTGATTACGCCTACGTACTCGGCCCGTTCCCGTATTTGTCTTTTTGCATCTTAGTTCTACCTATGAAACGATTGAGGAGAGCCAGTGATGAATGCTATATTGAAACCCCGAAAATGGCCGCCGAACAGGGCATATGACGAAGCACCATGGAGTTTGCCGCCGTTTCGCATTTGTTTCTGAGATCTATTTTACATAGGGCCTTTTATACGCTCTTGGAGGTGAATTGTAAATATCCTCTAAAGCTAAGCTGCCGTGACTACACGGGAGCTACAGGGAGACGATAGTGTAATGAGAAAGAGCTACGCTTAGAAATATACAATTGCTTTCATTTGTTTTGGTGCCGTATAGTTTTCGTAATGCCGAAGCTATCTATAAGATCCCAGTCACCATGTTCATGGGTGAATGATGAATTTTTTGGCCCGTTAAATGATGATTCATGGGAGTAATTAGTGCGACTAAACAACGTCCAGACGGAATCCGCAGGCACTTGAGCCACAGACAAGCAAGCAGGGGCTCATATTAGCCGCTCCACGAGTCGCCCATCCATGATCGGATCTGAGACAACCAAGATCCAAACCGGGAACCAGGACAATACACAATAGGGTGCCACATACGGCGGTCTAGACTGGGTTGGTTTGCACTTAGGCGCAAAACTACTGGTGGAAAAGGGAACCGTACCCGGACGAATGTACTTTCACCTGCGAAGCAAAGAGGACCCCCCACCCACCCCAAAGCACTGGGGATACCGAGGCGCAGACGCAGACGGCTAATCGAAGCTATGCAAGCGGCTCGCCCCGAGCAGTAGATCCGTTTGGTCGGGGTGCCCAGCGGACTGTGAGTATCACATCCACTCGGGTTTCGGGAAGGGCGGCGCAAGACGCCTGTTTAGTTGGAGTAGCAGTCGCCGAATCCGCGAAGGCCAACCAACCAGGATATATAAACAATGTTGCCTTGGGTTACGACCATTTTCGGCCTCGGAGTAGCGACGTTTGGGTCGCCACTTCTATACAGCGCCTTTGGACAATGCCAGAGTGCTAGATGCAGAGGCTTTAGGCACATGAATCAGCCGAGTCCGACGTCAGGCGCCACAACGACTGATGGGTCGAGTATAGGGGCTGCGTAATGATGGGCCAACTCGAAGAAGCTTCACGTTGAACAGGAGGTAATCTGAGAATATTTTTGCTTCACTTCTCCCTTTAAATCAAGCGACTTACATATTCGCGCTGGCGTCTGTTGGGTGGATGCTACTGTGACCCAATTGAGAACCGCGAGGCATCAGAAGTGATTGGCCGTTAACCCCAGTCATCCGCCCTAGAAGCCCAGCAATCTGGTAAACCCCCACATTCCGTCATCACATCCCTCCAGATAGCTACGTAACTCTGCGGTCGCTAGAAATATGTAGCTGCTGACAGCCTCATCATCGTCTCATTGCGCTCCATAATGTCATTCATGGAATCATGCTAACCATTAGAGTGATTTGAGTTTATCACCAAAGCACCAAACGAAATATGTGCTACGACATAACCACACCAGGGCTTTTAGATGATTAGTGACACACTAAATGGTTTCTTGCTCACGAAGCACGCAATTCAGTTCTCTGTACCACCTAACGCCAAGCCACATAACCAGTTTGTGCGAAACCCCATCCTGTATAGGACAGGGTCAGAGACCCATGTTGTTAGGCCCACCATCTTCAAGCGATCTGGTCAAGGATAATGAAAGCAGTGTCAGCAATGAGAGTCACCTCCGAAGGACATTCGGAGTGGAAAGGGAGTTTGACTAGGTTCAGCACGACTCATGACGCTACCAATCCATGCTGAAGCCGGTGATTCACCCTAGTTCTCCCTGGCGAGATAAATGCACCTCTGACACCGGCACCTGTAAGACTTCAATACGATATACAGACGCATAGGTACATACTAGGTCGTGTTCCTGGATGGCTGACACTCACTCATCACGCCGAACCCATGCTTGAATCAGCTATCCAAAATAGGAGGTGCACCGGTCCGTGTAACTTTCAAGGAAGTTTAAAATCCGGGGCTGGTTACTCTCAAGATGCGGGATCCTTTCGAGCCAGCAGCGCGCTTTCTCTTTTCCATAACTTCGAGCCCTCACCACGCAAAGTACGCATCTTTCATCAACACAAGCCTTGCGAGTATGATCACAGTCGAGGTCCAGCCCCCCAATCAGGCCCAGGCCGGGGCTCTCCTCTATCCGCCCTTAGTCATTAGCTCGGAGAGCAATGCGGACTATGACTTCGTCCAAATCGTTCTCCTCGATCCATACGGCCGAGTCGTTGAGGATCAGCTATGGGGCACGTTGACGACTACCATGAAGAGCGTCGACGACGGCCAAGCTTCCGGTAGCAGCGGCTCTTTGGAGTACGCCACGTTTCCGGACCTCGCTATCACCTACCCCGGCACATTCATTCTGCGAGTAAACGCAGTGCGTATGGACTATAGCTCCCCCGATGGACCAGTGGCCGTCATCGTGTCGTCCACCACGACCCGAGAGATCAATTCTTATGAGGATCCCGTTGCCTCGGAGGTTCCTTGTAAGCAGCCATACTCAACCCACTCCCTTGTCACAGCCCGACTAACTTCTAAAGCATCGAAAGAAAGGTCACTCTTACGGCGATTGCGCCGTCATGGCGGATTCGGAATTCCTCGATCAACAAGGTGAAACAGGGTCAATTACATAGGAGTGGTCGGTTTGTTGGAAACCAAGAAAGGATTTCGACGACTACCAAAGCTGTTCGCTTTGGGACTGCAACGGGCCATGAGAAATGGAAGCAGGACGTGCTTTGCGTGATAGCAGGCAAACAGGACCAGGCTATAACTTTATTCTCTGTTTCTAGACTTACACGGGTTACTCCTTCAGTAACACCAATAATTATCAACATAGAATGACGATCATTCACACAAGCCTCATCTACAGTAACTCCAGTTTGAACGTGCAAGCAATGTAACGTCGATCATAGATCATCCTGTACGATGACGTTTCATCAACGGACATCTCTTGCAAGATTGCCCTCGAAACTCACAGTAGGAATTATAAATCAGCTCTCTCCCCGCCGAAACACTTTTATTTTTATATACTCTTGCCTTCGAGTCGAAGACTGTTGAGTTCCTTCAAAAACCCACCTACTCGCCAAGTGCAATAGAATTGATCGTCACCAATGCTTGTTTCCGGCGCCCTTACACGAATTACATCTTCCATTCACACTATACTGACGCGGATTGGAAATATTTCTTTTGGATGCGGAGCTATATTTCAGTTGTTTCGGACCAGACGTTGGTGTTCCACTCCAGAGTCCATTCGATCCCCGTGGATGCGATCTTATTGCTGTACCGCTGGCCTCGACACCGAAAGCCACGATCCATCTAGAACGTCGAAATCGATATCTCCGCGGTCTCCCGCTGGGCTGCAACGCGACAGAGCCGTACACAAGGACCGCCAGAACCCTCCAGCCGACATCAATTACGTACGGCTATACTCCCAAGTGTTCAAACGAGGCAATCAGATCATGCCGAACATGCACATGATGTCTCAGATTCATGATGCACCTACAAACGGCCGCCAGACCCGACAAGGAACAAGGATGATACCCTGCCGATGCACGCGACCCCTGCAATGGACATTGGGATCGTGCGGGAGTATTGCACTTTTCGTTGTCACTTGCGAATGTACCTGTATTAGGTCACTGTGGCTGAAGATTCTCAGGGCATGTGCCGAACTCCGACGCGTGTGAGCTGGGATTGAATGCCTAATCATGAAATCGGACGGAGAAACCTGAGATCCATCCCCCTACAGGGCTGAACGTGACGCAATCTTACATGCGCGTATTAGGCGAGCCTCGCATGCTACAATCTTGGAAAAGTGGAATTCCCCTTGCCAACAACGCCGGGCAAGAGCCGCAAGAAATAATCATTCCCGATTGGCCACGTCTATGTGGTGGGAGTCCGACGTCAAGCTTTCTCTGATCTAGATATAATTAAAAAGGACATGCATCGTGGATACACAAAACGTGCCATTACCCTTGTTGGTAAGTAAATGTTTATTCATCATCATACTCATCGAAGGCAATAAAGACCACGAAATAATTGAAGACTGATATTATGGTTCGCTCTAGGTATGTTAGGGGCTTGCCATGCCAGATACGTCCCTAAGAATAAGCAAATATTGAAGTGAGGTCGGATGCATACTATATGATTTCTTTAGTGGATTTCGGCTCAGGTTCATGTAACGGCTGGGCTAGTTAACCAACTATTAAACCTAGTCGTGCGGGTTTATGTTGGTAATGGTACTATAGGAAACTGAGCAATAAGGAATAAACTAGTTACGTTTAGTAATAATAAATAATTAAAGGTAATTTAGATAACCAAGTTATATTACAAGCTGGTGCTATTTAAAATTATAGGAAATAATAAATATATATATATATCCTTTTTATTAATTTACAATTATTATTATTAATTATTCCGGATTACGATTAATTATTATTATTTGTGACGGCTGGGCTAGTTAACTAACTGTTAAACCTAGTCGTGCGGGTTTATGTTGGCAGTGGTGCTGTGGGAAACTAAGCAATAACGCAGATATTAATTACGTCTGGTAATATCAGATAACCAAGGGTAATCTAGGTAACCAAGTTGTATTACAAGCTGGTGTTATTTAAGATTATGAAAGGGTAACGAGCGTATATATATTTTGGGGTTTTTGGCGTGTTCGTAAGTGTTCGCCCTGCTTACCAAAAAAACCGTCGTAAGTTTTTCCGAATCGGGTAAGCAGGTTACGTAATTTTTCAGAAACAGTCGGAGTTTGTTTTATTACAGTTCCGACCGTTTTTTAGAAAGGCCAAGATTAATTATGCCATAATACGATTTTCCCTTTTCAAAATTTTTGCTTTTAAAGATTAATTTATTTGTTATTTGTTTTTTGGTAAGTAACTTTCCTTCCTAGTTATTATTTTTGCAATATGTTTAACCGGATTAACAAAAAAAACAAGGCGAAATTTATTTCGCGTCGTAACGTTAGTTTTTTTGCTTTTCGTATCGAAAGATCTGGCTTCGTTATGCCTTCCTGTTCTCGTTGTCGTTCTGAAAAAGTAAATTATAAAATGTCGCCTGGTTTTTTAAAATGTTCGTTTTGTACCCGGGCGGGGCGTCCTTGTAACGTTTTCGGTCCTTCAGAAAATAAGTACAATAGGCTTTCCGCCGAAGAAAACCGTCTGGAATCAAAAAAACGTTTGGCCGAAAAGGAACTTT
Source organism: Monosporascus sp. 5C6A (assembly GCA_004155035.1). Taxonomy (NCBI): domain Eukaryota; kingdom Fungi; phylum Ascomycota; class Sordariomycetes; order Xylariales; genus Monosporascus; species Monosporascus sp. 5C6A. Next base: position 222,732 of record QJOB01000053.1, on the reverse strand, counting down.
TTCGAGCTTAACAATACCTGAACGAATTGTTCGGCCGCCTTGCCCGGTTGCGTAATTAAAAGAAACTGTTACGAAAACGTAATATAAAAATGATCCGGCGGGATGTTTTTGGTATAAAGGTAATAAAAGAATACGAGCGCCTTAAAATTAAGCAACGGTAATTGAAATCGGAAGTTGCTGCCTTGTTATAGGTTATGGGAGTATACGGCTGGTCTGGTTCCGAAACTACCGATTGGTTTTTAATCGATAACGTAAACTGGAATACGATTATTGCAGGTTCCGACGTTATTGGTAAAAGTTTCTTAAAAAACGCTAGGCGTTTATAAGATTTTTGGCAGGTTTCCAGGTATTTTCGGAATCTGGATGTTTTTTTTATTTAACTAGGTACTAGGTAAATCCATCCTCCTTACGTATGTTTAGGATCTTTTCCACCTTGTATACTAGCACGTCCTTTTCCGTTTCGTCCTCCTATCCTGTATTTACTTTGATGGTATCTACTGCTGACTTAAGTAAGGAAATATAAAAAACTGGATGAAGTTTAACCTTTGGTAGTAACTTTAATTTATAATTATTTTCTGAAATTTTCTTAATAATTTTATATGGGCCGATGTACTTAAAGTCGAGCTTTTAATTTGGTCGTTTGGTTTTAATGTTTTTAATGGTTAGGTAGACCATTTTTTTTTCCGAAAAGGTTAATCCCTTTAACCTTTTCTGGTTGTAATATTTTTTCATTTAATTACGGACAAACCCGAATTTTATCTTTATTTTTGCGTGCAATTGCCTAAATTATTTTGACGTTAGGATAACTTTAACATTAACCGGACCGTTATCGCGTAACTTCCTGTAAACTTTTAATGTGAAACCAAAATTGGCGTTTACTGGGGTTATCTTAATGCTTTCGTAATAGCTGGTGTTATAAGCCAACTGGGCTACTGGTAACCTTTTAACCCAATTATTTTATTCGTAATTAATGTAATACCGTAAGTAAGTCTTAAATATTTAATTTAAACGTTCCGTCTATTTATCCGTTTAAGGTCTAAATACGCTGGATAACTTATAATTTAGACTAATCTGTGCCATAAAGCCCTGCCAGAATTTAAAAGTAAATATGGTACCTTTATCTGAAATAATTTCCGTTAGTAATCCATGTACATTAAAGATATGTCGGAAAAAAATAAGAAAACTTCGTAAATCGATCCACGATAACGAAAATGCTATCATAATATATTCCTATCGCTGGATTTTCGGATAAGGGAAGTTTGGTAATGAAATTTATGGTAATCGAATCCTATGGTTGCTGTAAAACTGGAAATGGTTGCAGTTTTCCGTATGGTTTATGTCGTGGAGCCTTGGTTCTGGCGCAAACGTCGCATTATTTTCTGATTTTCTGTACTGTTGTTTTTATTTTAAGAAAGTAATAAGTACGTTATAAGCGTTCTAAAGTTTTATGGATCCCTGGATGTCCGTAAAGTGGGTGTTAATATATATCCCATATTAAGTCCTTTTAATGTTCCTTTGGAACCTGGATCTTGTTTATCTTCTGATCCTCGGGTAAGCTGTTATTATATTATTAAATTTTCTGATATAGGTCAGGGGGTACTGCCCTGATCGTTATAATCTGTCGTGATTTCAGGTGTCCTTTTGGGGTGATATCGAAGATTTTGTGGTTGACCTTAACCAATTTTTTCTTTAGGTTAGGTCGTCTGCTGAAAGCATCTGCTTTACCGTTCTCAGAGCCCTTCTGGTATATAATGATAAAATCATACTCAGCTAACTTTTCTGCATAACGTAGCTGTCGTCCTGTAAGTTCTCGTATAATCGTAAAACGGGTAAGGTTCTTATGGTCGGTATAAACTTTAATTTAATAAAAGTTTCCTTTAAGTATATATCTAAATTTTCGGAAAGCCTTAATAATAGCCATAAATTTTTTATCGGGAATGCTATAATTAAGTTCTGTTCCTTTTAACTTGTAAAAATAAAAGGTAATTGGGTGAAATACTTTTTAATCATTTCGGTATTTAATTATTGCGCCTAACGTATAATCCGAAAAGTCGGTTTCTAGCTTAACTAAGCGGTTTGGATCGTACATAATCAGTACCGGTTTACTGGTAATTACGTCTTTAATTTGTTGGAAAGTTTTTTCCGTCCTTGTTATCCACTGGAATTCGTTTCCTTTTCGTATTAGATTTAATAGTAATATCGCGATCTTGTTAAAATACTTGATAAACTTTCGATAGTAATTAGCAAATCCAATAAATGCCTATACCTCCGTAACTGTAATAGGTTTTAGCTATTCGGCAATTACTGCAATTTTCTTAAGGTTTATCTTAATGTACCTTAAGGTAATAATATGCCTTAAATATTCTACTTTTTGGGTATGGAACTAGTTCTTTTCCGCGTTAACTAACAAATTGGCGTCCTGTAAAGCTTGAAAAACTTAATGAACATGCCCTGCATATGTCTCCTTTAACTCTGAAAAAATCAAGATGTCGTCCAAATAACACATAACGAAAATATCCAGGTATTCGCAAAGTACGTAATTAACCATTTGCTAAAAAATTACTGATGCGTTCGTAAATCCCATAGGTATAACCAAATATTCGTACAGTCCGTACTTCGTTTTAAAAGCTGTTTTCCATTCGTATCCTGGTTTAATTCAAATCAGGTTATACCCGTTTTTAAGGTTTAAAACAGTAAACCATTTAGCTCCTTATAAGCGGTCCTTTATTTCGGTAATTAATAACAAGGATGTTTTATCTTTAACGGTAATGCTGTTAAGATGTCGATAATCTATTATTAATCGTAACTTACCGTTCTTCTTTGGTATAAAGAACATGGGATATCCTGCCGAAAATATAGATCGTCGAATCCATCCTTTTTGGAATTTATCTTCCAGGTATTTTCGTAAGGTATAAAATTTTGTTGCATTAAAATTATAAATAAGATAGAATTTAGGTAAGGTGCCTTTTTAAAAAATTATCTCATAATCCCATTCACTATGTTCTGGTAACTTCGTCTCGAGCTCCTTCTGAAACAGTCGCTTATACTTACAATACTGTGGTGGTACATTAACCATATCTTTTTTTAGCTCTTCGGGCTGTTATTCTAGGATTTCGTTTATGTCGCAAAATTATACCCGGATAATGGCTATAACGCGTCGAATGCATCTATTATGCCCTTGCTTTTTTTTATGTCGTGTTCCTTTAGGTAATAAGGTATCTGTTATATTTTTATGCCTGCATTCGTCATTCTTTTTATTATTAATCAAATATAAAGATCTTGTTCGTTTTTTTTACCTGCCGATAAAATATAAAGTAAACTTTACCTAGCTAATACTCCAATCGATCAAGAAGTTATACTAATGCAACCATAATCTTCCAAAAATTATATCATAATTCCTTAACGGAACAATATCGAAATCAATTATTTAAACTCGTCCTTTAATAAAAATCTCGAGATGATTAATTTCGCGTATGATTTTCCCGTTGTTATAGGTAAATGCCTGACCTTCGGCGTTCTCGGCAATATAAGGGTTTTTCTTATCCTTCCATAACAGTCTAAGCTGATTTACCAACTTCAGGGTAATGTAGTTAACGCCTAAAGCTCCGTAATCCACCATTGCGGTATACCAATATGTTCCAATCCGTATCTTCAAGGTAACAGGGTCGTTGTTGGCTCCTGTCGTCGTACATAAAGTTTTTCTAAGGGGTTTATGTTAACTTTTTTAGCTCCTGCTATCCTGCGGCTCTTTTACAGGTAACGTCCGCCTTTTAAACTTTTTAATCGCTTAATTCGCTTTTGTAACTGCTTAATATGTTTCTCTTAACGTCGCAATGTTACCTCCAGTTCCATAGTACGTACGTCGAACAACTTGTTATACTGTTTCAGGATAACAATATCTCCTTCGATTTATTCAATTATATTTTCCTTCGGACGTTCCAATTCCGTCATCCAATTATCGGTACTATTAAACCATTGTTAATACTACGCGTCGTATTAGGTTATGTCCTCTTATCGGGATTATACTTCCTTTCGAAACTCTTGCCGCTTTCTGGAACCAGTTGTAAATACCAGCTGGAATTATAAGTTATTAAAGGTTTCCCGTGCTGCTTTCATAACTATCTAATAAATCCATTTTTCCTATATCTAGTAATTACATGTTTCGAAATAACATATTAAGTTTTTTTCTGGGCAACTCCTGCTTTTAAGCCAACTTCCTCTTATTGTAAAAATGTCGATGGTATCCTGTAATGTTATCGTACGTAGGTAACGATACTATCGTTAATTTTTAGGATCGCTTCCCGTCTAGTTAAGAAAATTAAATCCCTGATACCACATACATATAATACGTCGCTATATATAATCTTGTTATTTTTCATATCGAAAGCAATAAGCTCGTCTGCAGTAAACAACATGTAATTTCCCATATCGGTCGGGTATCCCTAATAACAAGGCCTCATCCTAACCGTAATACTCCTTAACCCATGCATTCAGTTCCAACTATTCGTACCGCTTTTATTTTTTTTCCTGTAATCGCAAACAAAATCTAAGGGTAAATAATTTCTCCCATCCTTAATGTTCCGTTAACCATCCTGTTAAAGCAAATCGCTATCGCTTAATTGCCGCTTGTAACAAGGCCTTAACCGCATTTATTCCCTGTCGAACTTCTTCCTATTCGTTATTGTACATACGGATCATGTTAATTTTTTTATACGTTATGCCTGGCATAGGGAATGGTTTACCGTTAAAGCCAATAAGCCGTCCTTCTGGTATTAATATCCAACTTTTTTGTCGTTATTGTTTAGGTACCTTGCAATATCGGGCCATATAGCTTTTTTTGTTACAATTGTAACACTGTACCTGGCTTATGTTTCGTCGTTAAGTAATACCGAATTCTATAAATCCTAGAGCAGTTCCGTAAAAAATAAAGGGCGCCTTACGTCTTTTTCCTTAATTAACTTTAAAACGTCCGGACCGTAACATAAAATATCCCTTTTTTTCCTATCGTCGTTTAAACTGCCGATTATCGATTTTGACTGCCTCAGTAATATATTTATTAAATGTTATAAGTTATGGGGATTTGACGATTTCGTCTTTAACGTTTTCTTTTAAATTTTTGTAAAACACGTCGATTAATATATCGTCCTTATCGTCCATCCATCTTATTTCAGCCATAAGGTTCCTAAATTCCACAATATACTTGGAAGCTGGTTTTTTCTGTGTTAACTGGAAAAGCCTTTGTGCTGCAACCCGTTCTTTATCCGGGTTTTCGAAATTACTTTTAAGTTTGTTTTCGAAATTGGAATAAGTGGAAAAAATTTCCTTGGTAACTATCTCTTAATCGGACTTCCTTTTTTCTAGGAAGTCTCTCATAGTTGGCTCGAACCAGTCAAGCGCATTGCCCTCCAAACAGGCTGCGACAGCAAGGATTTGCTCCGCTGGGTCAACGAGTCCCTTAAGGCAAATGTAAACCCGAACCTGGGTAAGGAAACTTTGAACGTTCCCTTTTCCGTTATATGGTCCTGGCTTCTTAAGCTTTATCTTGTAGGTAGGTGTAAGAACCTGCTAGGCGGTTACCACCTGATTAGTAAATTATTAAACGGTAATCTCGAATTCCTTAATTTTATCTTGGAGCTATTAAACCATAACTTCCGGAAGAATAATTGCTTAAGTACTTGTCGATATGTTGGTAATTTGAGGTATTACTTAAAGTCTAATTGCATTACTGAACAAAAGCTCGTAACGTATAACGGCTGGGTTAATTAACTAACTGTTAAACCTAATTATGCGGGTTTATGTTAGCAGTAATACTGTAAGAAATTAAGCAATAACGCAAATACTAATTACGTCTAGTAATATTAAATAACCAAGGGTAATTTAGGTAACCAAGTTATATTATAAGCTGGTATTATTTAAAACTATAAAAGGGTAACGAACGTATATATATTCTGAAGTTCTTGGCATGCTTGTAGGTGCTCGCCCTGCTTACCAAGGAAACCGTCGTGAACTTCTCCGAGTCGCGTAAACAGGTTACGTGACTTCTCAGAAACAGTCGGAGTTTGTCTTGCTACAGCTCCGACCGTTTCTTGGAGAGGCCAAGACTAGTTGTGCCATAACATTATTATAGTAATTATTAATAATTAAATTACTGTAATTATTTTTATTTACCGGATTTACCGTAATTATAGATTACGTAATTTGAATTAACAGTTGAAGTTCGTTTTTTTTGCAGTTTCCGACCGTTTTAAAAAAGTTAAGTCCCGTTAGGCCATAATACGATTTCTTTTTTTTTATTTAAATTTTTGCTTTTAAAAATTAATTTATGTATTTATAACTTTTGGTAAGTAATTTCCTTTCCTTATTATCGTTTTTTTTAGTAATTAATATGTTTAATCGAAAAAATAAGATTTGTTATAAATTACGTTTTTTTACTATTCGTTATATTGAATTTGTAAAAACTTTTAACGATTTTAGTTTCGAAATTATGCTTTATTTTTAATATTTTTCAAAAGGATTAAAATGTAAGATAATGGAAAATATATCGCGATATAAGAAATATGTGTCTTGGGGCCGTTTCTGTAATAATACCGGGATGCCGGTATTTTTTCTGCAAAGTATCTATCGGGAATATTAACGTTTTAAACGGAAGGAAACGTTTACAAAAAAGCGTTTTTTAAAGTTTTAACGACGTTATTTAGAAATATAACGTTAATACTAAAAGGAAATAAATAAGGTTTTAGTTCGTTTAATTCGGTTACGTAAGCAAAAGGTTTTAACGCGTTTTAAAGATATAATTATAATCTAACGTAATTTTCAATCGTTAAACGAACTGGAAAAAAAAGAAAAACGGAAATAGGCAGGCCTGGAAATTAGTGCTGTTACGTTAGCACAAATTCCTAGCTTAATAAACTGGTTAAGTATTGAAAACATCGACTGGTTTATTACCGATAATATTAATTGGAGTGTTATAGCTGGCGATTCCGGCGTTATTGGTAAAAGTTTTTTAGGAAACCTTAGACGTTTATAAGATTTTTAACGGGTTTTTAGGTATTTTCGGAATTTGGGTAGTTTTTCTATTTAACGAAGTATTTAGTAAGTCCGTTTTTTTTGCGTATATTTAGGATTTTCTTTGCTTTATATATTGATATATTTTTTTTTGCTTTATTTTTTTATTTTGTACTGATTTTAATAATATTTGCTGTTAATTTAAGTAAGAAAATATAAAATATTAGATAAATTTTAATTTTTAAGGGTAATTTTAATTCGTAATTATTTTTTAAAATTTTCTTAATAACTTTATATGGGCTAATATATTTAAAATCGAGCTTTTAATTTGGGCGTTTGGTTTTAATATTTTTGGTAATTAGGTAAATTATGTTTCTTTCCGAAAAAGTTGGCTTTTTTAACTTTTTCTGGTTGTAATATTTTTTTATTTAGTTGCGTATAAATTTAAGTTCTGTTTTTATTTCTACGTATAATTATCTAAATTATTTTGATGTTAAAATAGTTTTGATATTAATTGGACCGTTATTACGTATTTTTTTGTAAATTTCTGGTATAAAACCAAAATTGGCGTTTGTTAGGGTTATTTTGATTTTTTTTAATAATTAATATTATAAGTTAATTAGGTTATTAATAATTTTTTAACTTAATTGTTTTGTTTATAATTAATGTAATATCGTAGGTAGGTTTCGACGGTTTGATTTAACCGTTTTGTTTATTATTTGTTTAAGGTTTAAATGCGCTAAATAATTTGTAATTTAGACCGATTTATGTTATAAGGCCTTATTAAAACTTAAAAGTAAAAGTGGTATTTTTATTTGAAATAATTTCCGTTAATAATCCGTATATATTAAAAATGTATCGAAAGAAGATATATGTTATTTATTTTACGTCGGTATCCTTATTATAAAATAGAAAATAAGAAAATTTCGTAAATCGATCGACGATTACAAAGATGCTGTTATAGTATATTTCTATCGTTAGATTTTCGGATAAGGGAAATTTAATAATAAAATTTATGGTAATCGAATTTTATGGTTACTATAAAACTAAAAGTGGTTATAGTTTTTTATATAGTTTATGCCGTAAAGCCTTGGTTTTGGCGTAAACGTTACACTTTCGTTTGATTTTTTATATTATTATTTTTATTTTAAGAAAGTAATAAGTACGTTATAAACGTTTTAAGGTTTTGTGGATCCCTGGATATCCATAAAGTAAATGTTAATATACGTTTTATATTAAATCCTGTTAATAAATTTTTAAAACCTGAATTTTATTTATTTTTTTAATTATCGGATAGATTATTATTATATTGCTAGATTTTTTAATATAAGTTAAAGGGTACTGCCTTAACCGTTACGATTTATCGTAATTTTAAGTATCCTTGTAAGGTAACATCAAAGATTTTGTAATTAACTTTAACTAACTTTTTTTTTAAGTTTGGTTATTTATTAAAGGTATTTATTCTGCCATTTTCAAAACCCTTTTAATAAATAATAACGAAATTGTACTTTACTAGCTTTTCGGCGTAACGTAATTATTGCCCTGTAAGTTTTCGTATAATAGTAAAACGAGTAAAGTTTTTATAATCGGTATAAACCTTAATTTGGTAAAGGTTTTCTTTAAGTATATATTTAAATTTTCGAAAAACCGTAACGATAACTATAAAGCTTTTATCGGGAATAATATAATTTAATTTTGTTCCTTTTAATTTGTAAAAATAAAAAGCAATCGGATAAAATATTTCTTAATTATTTCGGTATCCGATTATTGCGTTTAATACGTAATTTGAAAAATTAATCTTTAATTTAACTAGGCGTTTTGGATCGTACATAATTAATATTGGTTTACTGGTAATCGCATTTTTGATTTGTTAAAAAGCTTTTTCTGTTTCCGATATTTACCAGAACTTGTTTTTTTTGGTAAAATTAAATAAAAATATTGCAATTTTACTGAAATATTTAATAAACTTTCGATAATAATTAACGAATTTAATAAATATCTATACCTTTATAACGGTAATAAATATAGGCCATTCGGTAATTGCTGCAATTTTCTTTAGGTTTATTTTAATATATTTTAAGGTAATAATATATCCCAAATATTTTACTTTTTAAGTATGGAATTAACTTTTTTTTGCATTAATTAACAAATTAACATTTTATAAAACTTAAAGAACTTAATAAACGTATTTTACATATGCCTTTTCCGATTTTAAAAAAAATCAAAATATCGTCCAAATAATACATAACGAAAATTTCCAGGTACTTTCGAAATACGTAATTAACTATCCGTTAAAAAGTTAACGTCGTATACTACCTCGCGGTACATACCACCTCGCGGTACATTTTTTGGCACCTTGCAGGAACGAAATCAAATAAAGCAACTACAACGCTATAAATCAATTTAAATTAGTCAGATTTTTCTTCGCTAGAGGTACCTACAGCTTTTTCATAAGTGCGCGCATTATGTCCGGGCTTGCCGTAAACGCCACATTTCCGTTCTTTCGTTTTAACCCTTTTGCGACGATTACCTTCAGTTGTTGTTGGCTGGGATTTTTTATTACCCCCTTTTTTTTTGGCCAGAAGAACTTGTTCTTTTTGTATAGTAAGTGTTCCTCCTTTTTGAAAACGTTTATTTTTGATCCTTCGGCGTTTGTTAAGAAAATGGTTCGTTTCGTATAATTGGGCGGTTTTTTCCCGAAGAAATGCAACTTCGTACAAAAGCAACAAGTTACTTTTGGTTAAAAGATTAACCGATTTAACTATTTTTGTCGGCGAGCTGCCCTGGTAATTTCTGATTTTTTTTTGCAAGTAACGTTTTTGCTTCGTTGCTTCATGGATATTTTTAGGGGTTTTCGCAGGGGGGGAAAGAATAAAACCGGCGGAAATAAGCGGCGAGACGGTCGGCGTAGGTACAGCTAAAGGAATTTCTAATTCGGAAAGGACGTTATTAGAATCGAATGGAATAAATCCAGCTTTTGCAAATCCAGCTTTAATATTATCGGACGTTATGGCAGCTTTAAACGCGTTATAAAAACCGAGAAGGAAATTTTTTTTGGTAATATAGGTATGGTAACGTCGCATTAAATTTTCGATATAAAGCGCATAAGCGCGTTTTAAAACAGAAAAGTAGGATACGTTAAAAGGTTAAAGCTGATAGAAAAAATGAGAAAATATGTAAAAAGTAATAATGTCGTTGTTTACGTAATATTTTTCGAATTTTATCGAATAGTGGCTTTCGTGGCCGTCGAGGATAAAAAGGCGTTTCGTTTTTTTCGTATGCGTCCGAATATATTTATCGAAATACTGGATTTATTTTAAACTTAATTCGTTCGTTGTTTAATTATTATAACTAATACCGACCTTTTAATCGGCTGGTAATAAGTTATCGCAATATCAAGAATTAAGGTAAATTTTTCCCGTTAAAATAATAAATGGCGGTATAATTCAACTTTACGAATTAACAGCTTATATAACTGTAACCTATTTCCGATTGCTTTATTACGCTTATCTAGGTTTTCTACGTTTTTCGGCACTTATAATTACTATACCGTAAGTTATTAAAAGCCTTATTAAAAAGCCCGTCTCGTCGAAGTTGTAAATATCCTTTTTTGCGATATCGTATTTTACGATTATAACCCGAACAAGTTCAAATTATTTGCGAAATATTTCTGGATCTTCGCATAATATTTTTTAATAATCGATTTTTCGATTTAAACGCGTTTTAAGTTTGTTTTGCCGTCGTACAAATCTCCACGCCCAATTAACCCCAACGCATTCCGCAACGCGCTGGGCAAATAACAAATTTGTCATATTTTTAACGTATTAAAGCCGGATAAGAAACGCTCGCGCATTTAAGTTAAGGATTCGGTCAATAATCGATTTTTTTTCGGTCGGAGTTAAATTTCGCAAACTGGAAATAATATCGGTTCGGACGCGTCTGCCGTTAATTCGTAACCCTAAGGTAGTAAATAGGACGTTATAAATAGAATTAAGCTTTTTATAACTAAGTTTCGGGTTTTTCTTTTTAGCCTAAACGGCTAGGTTTATTTTCGTTTCTTTTATAAATTGTTCCATATTGCAGTTATTAAGAAATAAATAATTGAAGTTAGATAATTAAAACGTTAGAAAAAGTGTACCGCGAGATGGTATGTACCGCGAGGTGGTATAAAACGTTACTGGTACGTTTATCAGTTTTATTAATATAACCAAATATTCGTACAATCCGTATTTCGTTTTAAAAGCCGTTTTTTATTTATATCTTGGTTTAATTTAAATTAAATTATACTCGTTTTTAAAGTTTAAAACGGTAAATTATTTAGTTTTTTATAAACGGTTCTTTATTTCGGTAATTAATAATAAAAGTGTTTTATCTTTAACAGTAATACTGTTAAGATATCGATAATCTATTATTAATTAAAGCTTGCCGTTTTTTTAATACGAAAAACATAGGGTATTTAATTAAAGATATAGATTGTCGAATTTATTTTTTTGAAATTTATTTTCCAGATATTTTCGTAAGGTATAAAGTTTTGCTTTATTTAAATTATAAATGGGATAAAACTTAGGTAAGGTGTTTTTTAAGGACTATTTTACAGTTTTATTTATTATGCTTTGGTAATTTCGTTTTAAGTTTTTTCTGAAACAGTCGTTTATATTTACGGTATTATAATAATATATTAACTATGTTTTTTTTAGCTTTTCGGGCTAATGTTCCAAAATTTCGTTTATATCGCAAAGTTATGCCCGGATAATGGTTATAATACGTCGAATGCGTTTATTATGCCTTTTTTCTTTTTTGTATTTTATTCTTTTAAGTAATAAAATCTTTATCGTATCTTTATACCTATATTCGTCGTTTTTTTTCTACCAATCGAATATAAAAATTTCGTTCGTTTTTTCTGTTTATCGATAGGGTATAAAGTAAATTTCATCTAGCTAATATTCCAATCGATTAAAAGATTATATTAATATAACCATAGTTTTCTTAAAATTATATTATAATTCCTTAAGAGAATAATATCGAAATTAACTATTTAAATTCGTTCTTTAACAAAAATCTTAAAGTAATTAATTTCACGTGCGATTTTTCCGTTATCGTAAATAAATGCCTAATTTTCGGCGTTTTCGACGATATAAAAATCCTTTGTATTTTTCCATAATAGCCTAAGTTAATTTACTAACTTTAAGGTAATATAATTAGCGCCTAAAGCTTCGCAATCCACTATTACGGTATACCAGTATGTTCCAATTCGTATTTTCAGGGTAACAGGATTATTGTTAGCTTCTATCGTCGTATTCAAAGCCTTTCTAGGAAGTTCTTGCTGCTGCTCCCGGCTCGCGCCATCCTAAAGCTCTTTTACAGGTAACGTCCCTCTTTTGGGAACTTTATAAGTTATTGGACTTGTTTCGTAAGTTACTTATATATTTTTTAAACTTGCTTTATCTAACCTTCTTAACAATACAGCTAAACTTCAAATTAGAATTTTTTTTCTTGCTAATATATTTAATCTAAAATTTCGCAAATGTTATCTTTTAATCCTCCGATAACCTTTTATTTTGCATAAAAAGCTAATTAATTCCAATTAGAAAACTTTGCTAACTTTTTTTATAATACCTTCCGTTATTAAAAGTTTGTTTTAAACGTTAATTACGTTTAAAAGTCGGTAATAACCTTTTAATAATACTTATCGACTATTCTTTAAATTAATTCTTTTTCGATTTAATAATTACACCATTCGAAATAATATATAAAATCCTTTTAAAAATACTTCTTGCCCTTTAACTATATCAAAACTGGTGCTATATTTTCGACTTTTTCTTATATAATAAAAACTCGCAGCTTTCGATACCATTATTAGTTTATTTAATTATACCCAGTTTGGGTATAAAAATAGAAACCTTTTTTTTATATACGGGTAATTCGGTTATAAATCCGTTATTTTTCTTTTACATAAATAAAACATCGGAATTAATTATAATTAATAAAATAAAAACTTATATATCGCGTTCCTTAAATCTATCTCTTTATTATTGCTTATAAAAAAGCCTTAACTACTTGCAATTCCTATCGCGCTTTTTTCTAACTAATTGGTATAATTACTTCTGGAAGTTCCTACTATTTTTGGTAATCCTATAACCATTAAATAAAAACTAAGGAATTCCGCTTAACTGTTACTTAAAAAAAAACTTTAATTTCCTTAAACCCTTATCGTATTTTCGTAATAAGCTAATAATTATCTTAAATTCGGATTATGTTAACTTATTTATTACCATTTTAACCTTTCGGTGATTTTTTAGGTATTAAAGTTTAATATATTTTTTATCGGTTTTTAATAACAACTTATACCGTTTGGCCATATAACCTATCTTGCCGTAATTATAATACTGTACCTAGCTTATATCTCGTCATTAAGTAATACCAAGTTCTATAAATCCTAGTACTATTTTAAAAAAAATACCTTGCGCTTTTTTCCCTAATTAACCTTAAAATATCCAACCCGTAAAATAAAATATCCTTATCGTTTTTGTTATTTTTCGAACTGTTAATTATCAATTTTAATTACTTTCGTAATATACTTATCGAATATCGTAAATTACGGAAATTTAATAATTTTATTTTTAACATTCTTCTTTAAACTTTTATAAAACATATCGATTAAAATATTATATTTTTTATCCGTCCATTCTGTTTTTACTATAAAGTTCCTGAATTCCATAACGTACATAAAAACTAGTTCTTTTTAACGCAATTAAAAAACTTTCTAAACTGCAACTTATTTTTCGTCCGGATTTTCGAAATTATTTTTTAGTTTATTTTCAAAATTGACATAACTGGGAAAAACCTTTTAAATAATTTCCTTTTAATCGGATTTTCCGTTTTCCAAACAGTCCTTTGTAATAAGTTCAAACTAATTAAAGGCATCTTTTTCTAAGTAAACGGTAACAGCAAAAATTTAATCGGCTGGATTAATAAATCCTTTAAAGCGAAAGTAAACCTAAACCTAGATTAAAAAACTCTGGATATTCTCTTTTTTATTATAAGGCTATAATTTTTTAAACTTTATTTTATAAAAGCCTATTTATTAAATTATCACTATTTTGTTAATAAATTACTAAACGGTAACTTTAAGCTTTTTAATCTTATCTTAAATTTATTAAGCTGTAAATTCCGGGGTAACGGTTACTTATATATTAATTAACATAATAACGATTCAAATATTGTTTAAAATTTAATTATATTATTAAACAAAAGTTTATAACGTATAATAGCTAAGTTAATTAACCAATTATTAAACCTAATCGTACGGATTTATATTAACAGTAATATTATAAAAAATTAAACAATAAAAAATAAACTAATTACATTTAATAATAATAAATAACCAAATGTAATCTAAATAACCAAGTTATATTATAAGCTGGTATTATTTAAAATTATAGGAAATAATAAACGTATATATATCCTTTTTGTTAATTTACAATAATCATTATTAATTATTCCGGATTACGATTAATTACTGTTATCATAGTAATTACCAGTAATCAAACCACTGTAATTACTTTTAATTACCGGATCTACCGTAATCACAAATTACGTAACTTAAACTAACGGTCGGAGTTCGTCCTTCTGCAGCCTCCGACCGTTTTGGAAAGGCCAAGCCCCGCTGGGCCATAACAGTTCAGCCCATTCCAAGCCTCATTGCAACCTATCTTAAGACATGGTAGGGGTGGCTTGGTGAACCCGGACTCGTTAGTGGCCCCTTCAGAATTCTATCACACTCTTTAGATGTAAGTCGGACCCCCCCCTCACGCTCCACCCCCCCTACGCGCCACCATTTCCCCATACAAATCGGCGAAATCACTACGTTTTCAAAAAGCTCTTATAAATCACATAAAAATGATAAAAATAAGGGGCTTTCGTTTTTAATTAAAGGTTTACGTTTGAATTGCGAAAATAACCAAAGTAAAAAACGACTAAAATTACTTATATAATACACTCACCCTTTAAAATTTGAACTGATATTATTATATATATAACTAATAGTATTAATATTGTAATATTTAATTAAATAAAATACCTATTAATAGGATATAATATAATCTTTTACTTCGATAAAAAACGTATTCAGCGGCGAAAAGTTTATAAAAATATGTATAATAAATAATAAGTTGTAGCTATATATACGAAAAATGGCAAAAGTTTTGCTATAGAAAAGTAACTTTATAAATTTAAATATTTATATCTTTATTAAAAATGCAAATATTAAAACGCGGTTTTCAGTATAATAATTCCATTAAAATAAAGTTTACTATAACAAAAGATTAAAATTCTTCTTTTATTATTTATCAAGCTATATAAACTTTTATATCTTAACAAATTCCTTAATAATTTATATGGAGAAATGTTAAAAAAAACTCTATATTTAACCGTTTATTTATTAAAATTACCAACGAAAGTACTTTTCGATCTTTGTATATTATTTTTATTATTTAATATCCAAGTAAATTCAGCTTCCCGTTTGTTTGTATTTATACTCTTTAATTAGTTATAAATATGCGATTTTGTCGATTTTGCATGGGAAATGGTGGCGCGTTGGGGGGTGGAGCGTGAGTAGGAGGTCCGACTTATCCATAATTATGTTTTTCTCATCTCACGTAAGCTCTAGTCACGGAAGCAAGCCCCAGCAAAAAGCAAGAACAAGTGGACTAGCACTCGTGCCAAGGCACAACAAGTTGTCGTAGAGTCCTGCCCAGGCTTGCGAGATTTATCCGGAATGTTATCTGAGTAGGCGGACACGGTAGTTGAGACTTCAAGGTCTTGTACCTAGGTACTATTGGTGCTGCATCTACTGACATGTTGACGCCAACGTATCGGAAGCTTTTCGCAAGGGGTTCTGGAATCCGAAACCGTTTAAGCAAGGTGATATTCCTTCGACCCAAACTCCTATCATATGTTTCTATTAGGAAGACTATAACCGGAAATGAATGCTTCAATAGATCAACAACTACCGAGAACGAAGCCAAGTGCGCTATGGATAGCTCCGCAGTGAATCTGATGAAGCTTTCTTTACTTTAGCCTTGTCATCTGTTGTCTATGGCCGATACCTTAACAGCCCTTAGCAGTGCAGCAACAGCAGCAGCACAGAAATCAGATAAGATATGAGACCTCCCCCGGTTAGAAGTAAGCTAGTCTTGGGTCTAGCAATCGGCATCTCGAATGGTGAGAAGCACAGCAGATACGTAAAATCAAGCGGTCCGTGAAAGGATAAGGTTAACAGGAAGGACCAGTCAGGAAACTCCTCGGAAGAATGAACCCTTCCAACCCTAAAAGCCAATTTTACGAGTCCTTAATCATAAGTGGCCCCAACACTGCTGCCTCCAACGATGTCGACTAATGAATTCGATTTCGTTATCCTGGTGTTCTTCCTCCCATTTGATATTACTTGAGCCCTAGGGAAGTACCCAATGGCTTGGAACGGGGTGAGGCTGTGAGCGAGCGGTCGAACTAAGGCGACACCCCCATCAACGCCCCATCCCCCCACCGGCTCGCCATTTCCCCATACAAATCGCCAAATTCACTCCATATTCAAAGGCCTTTAAAAGTTCGAATCGAAATTGGAAAAATAAATATTCTTTAGGATCTTCATTTTTTATAGCTTTTATATAACAAAAAATTGAAATAAATTATTATAATTAACTAAGTATTATTTTTTATTTCTATATATTTAATAGAATTATATATATATATATTTTACAACATTTTAAACCGAAAAGAAAATTACAAGTTTATCGATAAAAAAGATTTAAGAAATATATTTCAAATATATTTATTTAAATATAGCAATTATATATATAAGGTAAATTTTATTAATTATCCTTATTAAAAAAGAATATTTGAAAAAATAGAAAAGATTATACAATAAAGTTTTATTACAAAAAACATTAATTTTTTAAATATAACGTCCTATATCACCGAGCGAGCCAAACTATTAAACGAGCCGTTTTTCCGTACCTTGCAATAACAAATTTAAATAACATAACCATAATGTAATAAATCTATTCCAATTAATGGTATTTTCTGTCGCTAACTGTATTTGCAACTTTAAAACAAATATACGTATTATATTAGATTTTATCGCGAATGCATATTGCTATTTCTTTTTTTATCCGTTTTATAGCCAGTTACTTATAATAGTTATTAATAGCACTTTTAATACTTTTTAATAGATTAAAAAAACTTATTTATCTCGTATAATAAGTATTTTTCTTTATTAAAAAAAGTTTGTTTTATTAATTTTAAATGCGTAGAATCGAATTGTTGCTTTAATAAATCCTGCAATACCGCGACGCTTTCTAATACGCCCTACGACGCGCCCTAGAACGTGCCCTATAACAAGCCTTACAGCCTTGTAACGCGGGTTGTAACCTTTTAATACGAGGTATTTTGCAAATATTTTCCACGTATTAAAGCCGGACAAAACACGTTCGCATATATGGGTTAGAAATTCGGTCGATAAACGTTATTTTGTTAGTTGGCTTTAGTATTTTTGAAATAGGCGTAATATTAACTTAGCTACGTTTAAAGATAATTGGTTATAAAGCGTTTAAAAAAAGAAATAGCAATATACGTTTATAACAAGTTTTGATATAATACGTGCATTTATTTTGAAACTGCAAATACGGTTAATGATAGAAAATATTATTAATTGAAATAGATTTATTATATTGTAATTATATTATTTAGATTTTTTATTATAAGGTACGAAAAAACGGCTCGTTCCGTAGTTTAGTTTATTCGGTAATATGGGACGTTATATTGAAAATAAATTAATATTCTATTCGTTATTATTACAAAGTTATTTATAAGTAAACGTAAACGTTTAATTTTTAACATATTTGTTTACAATTTTTATGTAATTTTATTTAGTTTCGATTAATATTGCATACCACCTCCCCGTTCACACCACCTCGCCGCTTAGCTTTTTGACTATTTCAACTTTTTAAGTTTAATCGTTTAATTTTTAATAATTACAAAATAGAACGGTTTATAAAAAAACAAGGATGAACTTAATTATCCAAATTAAAAAAAAACTATAAAATTAGTTATAAACGTTTTTATGCAATATATAGCGTTCCCGAAACTACTTTAAGAAACCGATGTAACGGTATAGTTTTTTGAACCGATATTATCCTTAATTTACGAAAATTAACGCCGACCGAAAAAAAATCGAGTGTTAACCAAATCCTTAACCTAAATATATAAACGTTTCCTGTCCGGCTTTAACATATTAAAAATATAGCAAATATGTTGCTAGTTTAACGCGTTACAAAACGTATCGGGGTTAACTAAGCGTCGAAATTTATTTAACGGCAAAAAAAACTTTAAACGCATTTAAATCGGAAAATCGATTATTAAAAGATATTATGCGAAAATCTGAAAATATTTCGCAAATAATTCGAACTAATTCGGGTTATAATTATAAAATACGGTATTATAAAAAAAGATATTTATAATTTTGACGAAACGGGTTTTTTAATAAAGTTTTTAATAATATGCGGTATAATAATTACAAGTATCGAAAAACGTAAAAAACTTAAATAAACGTAATAAAGTAATTAAAAATAAATTATAATTATATAAATTATTAATTTATAAAATTAGATTATACCGTTATTTATTATTTTAATAGAAAAAAATTACTTTAAATTTTGATATTACGATAATCGATTATTTACTAATTAAAAAATTAAAATTAATTATAATAAGTAAATAATAAACGAATTAAGTTTAAAATAAATTTAATATTTCGATAAATATATTTAAACATATATGAAAAAAACGAAACGCTTTTTTATTTTTAACGGCTACGAAAGTTATTATTCGATAAAATTCGAAAAATATTATACAAATAACGATATTATTACGTTTTATATACCTTTTTATTTTTCTTATCGGTTTTAACTTTTTAACGTATTTTGTCTTTCCGTTTTAAAACGCGTTTATATACTTTATATTGAAAATTTAATACGATGTTATTATATTTATATCGTTAAAAATAACTTTCTTACCGGTTTTTATAACGCGTTTAAAACTGCCATAACGTCCGATAATATTAAATCCGGTTTTGCAAAAGTTAAACTTATTCCATTTAATCTTAATAGCGTTTTTTCCGATTTGGAAATTTTTCCAGTTATACTTACGCCGATTGTCTCGCCGTTTACCTCCGCCGGTTCCATTTTTTTCTTATTTTCGAAAATCTTTCGAAATATACAAAAAATAAAAAAACGGAAACGTTATTTATAAAATAAAATTAAAAATTACCAGGGGAATTCGCCGACAAAAATGGTTAAATCGGTTAATTTTTTAATAAAAAATAACTTAATATTGTTATACGAAAACGTTTTTTTAAAAAAAGAAACCGTTAAATTACGCGAAATTAACTATTGTTTTAATAAACGCCAAAAAACTAAAAATAAACGTTTTAAAGAAAAAAAAAAACATTTACTATACAAAGAGGATAAGTTTTTCTAGCCAGAAAAAAGGGGATAATGAAAAAATATAATTAATAACGGCTAAAGGTAATTATTATAAAAAGGTTAAAACGAAGAAACGGAAATATAACGTTTGCAGTAAGCCCGGATATAATACGCGTATTTATAAAGAAACTATAAATACGTTTAATAACGAAAAATCCGATTAATTTAAATTAATTTATCGCGTTATAGTTGTTTTATTTGGATTTGTTGTTACGAAATGTTAAAAACCGAACGGCGAGGTGGTGTGAGCGGGGAGGTGGTGTATGACGTTATTTTTAACTTCGATTATTTTTTTAAATAAAATATTGATCTTATAACAAAAATTTATATACGGCCGTTTTGGAATAGTCTAATTATTGTCCCGCGACCGCTTTTCAATACCCATTTTTGTTAATTAATTATAGATATGCGATTTCGTTGATTTTGTATGGGAAATGGCGGCGCGTTGGGGGGATGGGGCTTTGGTGGGGGTATCGCCTCAACTAATTACCACCGCTGTTGGTGGTATTGGAAATGGACATGTATCAACAGCATGAAACGAGGATTCATCCTTTTCGAACGCCAATTCGAACGCCACAAACTACCTAGGTAATGTATTCAGCAAAAAGTGCACGCCTAGTATTGAGGCCACCTAGGTTACGACAAGGTCAGAATCAATTGAGAGTAAGCGAGGTTAAGGATGATGTGTTGACAGCTGGTACCCACCCTGACGGACCGTTACTGGCGCTCGCTGCGAGTGCACATCCTTTCCTGGTTATGGCTGTCTGGGCGCGGACGCACAATGACGCAAAAGTGCCACAGGCCGTCGAACCTTCTCTTTTCCTTCCGCAGACATTGATTCTCTAGTACTAGGGACTCGTTGCCACTCCCCCAATTAACTGTCGTTTATCAATTCTTACCATGGCATTAAATGTGGGTGGAAGAAATACCCATCCTCAGGATGAGGACATCGACAACTGGACGACCGAGGACTTCTGCATGTGATTCTGCACAAGGAAAAGATGATACTGGATGCCGTCGACCGTCTGAATGTGAACCGGAGGCACTTGCAAACCGCCGTGGAGGATCTCCTCGAACAGAATATGCAGCTTATTAGCTAGCAACGGGTTCTGCATAGAAAAAATGCGACCTTGCGCAAAGAAGTTGCCGCGATTCGCAGGACGGCTGAAACTGTGCTGCGCTTCACCTGCTTCATGAAGCTGCCGCCGGAGACCAGGCTTGAGATCTGGGATCTCGCTATCCCTCGTAGGTTCGTGCAGCTGGGGCCGGAGGAACCCAAGGATGAGGTAGCCGGCGATGAGGGGCTCGACAGCGAATCGAGGCATCGCCCCTGGCTGTCTCACAGGTCTGCCGGGAGGCCCGAGCCACTGCAACCCGTGATGCGGGATCCACGGCTGTCCAGTACTAGATATTCGCGCACTATTTTCCGATAACCATGCGAATGCCCTTCGAAAGGGAGTAGACCTGGATCAGGTGAACCCGCGACATATTGATAACTTCCACCTGGATGGCAGAGGCGGGTGTTGGCATAGGGCATCTGGCAAAGTCCATGCAAAATGTCCTGGTGGACGAGCCGCATCACCATCTAGGATTCTTCATCGATATACTATTGACCCGGCCATCTTCCCGAACTTGCGTACGATATCATTCGTTGTGGACGAGAAGATGTTGCATCCGCTTTCCGATGGCCCGGCCCCCTCTCCTCATCATCTACCGCCTGGTAACCCGTATGCGATGTTCGATGTAGAAGATCTCGACCGGATACCAGCTATTATGAGGACGAAAACCGAAACGCAGTACGACGAGAAGCAGTGAGTGTTCGAATACGCTTGGGGTGCACCGGAGAAGGAGGACGAGGACGACGATGCACCTTCAAGTGGCCTGATCTTCGGGCAAGTCTTGCTACGCGGTGAAAATCTGACAGAGACAATCAGCGGATGCCTTCGGGAGAGTCGTGCTCCTCGGAAACGGTGGCCCAGACGCCAGAGGACCAGCTTCATACCTGGAGGGATGATTTTGTCCACGATATACATGGCCCACCGTAGAACCCTTGAGCTCGGAAGATCGCCTAGTCCAAATCATCTTAGCTTCAGCCGTTTCGGCAAAATTCCACGGAGTGCCCTGGCCGTCTGTGCATCTGCGATCGCTCTTTTTATGTAGGGCAGCTCTAGTGACACTGAGACGAACGACTAGGCCGTACGCTCCTGGGAACTTCACATTATTGGGACGGGGACATTTATTCAAGTTGTGAATTATAACTGTTGGCGTGGGTGTCAAGCTGGACAGGCGGGATATAGGCCCCGACGAATATTCAGGAGCTTTTGTTGCTAATTTGGAGATAGGGTGGGGGTAGGAGGTATTGCCCTGCGGCTACGACAAAGAAGGCGATTAGAGGAGCCGTCAGATACCCCCTGTATACGCCATATATACCGCATACTCATGTGGAGATCTCCTCCCCGTCAGGAGTGATCGGATACAAGAACCGCTCTACGGAGACCGATTTGCGTCAGAAGCAGCGGAACTAGAAAGCGGTCCCCATTCCTGTGCGCGTCTCGGAGCGTTTGCGCACTTCTCAGAGCTAGCCGCGGAGGCCATTCCCTCTTCACTATGGGGGTTGTACCTAGCCTGTCCTCATGCCACGATTTTCGCCCCTGAACGGCTGAACCAGGATGACTCAGTATGAGAGTGTGTCTTTGTCTGGAAGATCGCTGGTCTCGTTTTGCTATCCGGCAGGTTATTGCACTTAAAAGTAATGGTATCCATATACCAGCAAGCTCACCACGGCATCGAGACAGTCTAGGCTGGCTCGTCTCACTCTGAGGGACCCAGCGGCCATACTTCATGGGGTTATTCCCTTCTTCCGCGGTAGCCGGCGGGCGTCTGCGCCATCTAGCGTAAAGTTTACCAGCTAAGTACAGATGCAACTCACTAACAAATTAGGGCGAAGATGGGTTTAATTTAAATCTACCGTTGCCAGCTCTTCATACCAGAACTGGCACATCCAACAACCTCAAGGCTGCCAGCTCCAACTCAGCAGCACAGCAACACTTCAAGCATTCCGCTGTTGGTTTGAGGAACTGTTCTTTGGTCGAAAAGTCGCCGCCAAATTACGCCTTCCGCATCCTCAGGGGCAGAGTGACCGGGGACTCCTAGGGTCAGCCGCACCGAGAGCGGGGCGGGTAGTCTAGAATCAGGGGCCCTCGGGCCTATGAGAACTCAAGCTCCTTTGATGTCGTCACCGATGCTCCTCATGAGGACCGGGTCAGACGCCCCGTTTTGGATACCTTACCGGTGAAAACGAAGACTTGGAGCTGGCCGCAATGGTCAAACGAAAGAAGTGAGAAACTGAAGGCTCCGGTGCACTATTTGGAACAGCTGGCTCGGGTACGAATTTGGGACCCGGTGGACGAATGAACAAGTATATGTGCTGGCTTTCGTGCTCATGTTGCTCAAGCGGGGGTGTCCGCTCTCCTGTTTGGGCAGACGGCGAGAAGCAAGTAGGGCAAGATGGTCTAACTTGAAAGGATGGAGACTTAGATATGGACTATCACCATTGGTTTATGAAGGACCATTTAAAGGACGGTAGCATGAAAACCTCCGGTGCCTTTACGCCAAATGTCCTAGCCAATCGGAAAGGTGCAGGACCTCACAACACAGCTTGTAGGGACGTCTGAACTGATAACTCAGCATAGGCTCCTCGAAATCATGGGGTTGCACCAGAGGAAGATAGTCTTCATCGGGAAAATATTATGATCCCCTGAATGATCCACAAGAATCAGGAAAGACATTCATAACGACACCAGATACGTTTACAGGCCACTGAATCTCGGTTGGTAATGCAAGTCATCACGGCAGTGACCCTGCAACTGGAAGATGCATACTTCCACGGAAGCTCTTGTCACATGTGTCCGTCTGGCTGAGGTGCCAGCAGCCTGCCAGTTTCTTGCGACGGGCCCCTGCGGTTATCACGGACGGGGAGCGATGTGCACACCATACCGGTAGAAAATGTGGGGCTTTGATCAAGGGCGGGCACAACTCGTCTCTCAGGAGGGACTCCGAATGGGTCTTACGCTCCGGTCAAGAGGTGATCCCATAGCCGTCGGGAGAAGAGGGCCATCCTCCTGGACGTAACTAGGACTAGAGGTCATGTGCTATATTGCATGTCAGAATTATGTATGCCTACCGGACACGGGAGCAGTACGTAGGTAGTCGAATCTAAGTGTTTATGTAAGTAGATTGAGACGCTCATAATATAAAAAGCCCCGCAAGTCGACTAGTAATGTGATTATGTGTGTCGTTAAGCCTTTGGATGCTCTGTGCTCGGTGTCGGCATATGTCACGAAATGTGTTTTTTGCAGCCAAGCCAGCATCGGACCTATGCGCACCTCGAGGGGCCATTTTTGTTTATAAAATGATCCTGCAGGCTTGCATCACCGAAAAGACACGACCCCTCCTTATGGTGTGGTAGGTATACATAGTAGAAACGGAGGAAAGAACTGAGCGTACACCATACGATTACCTGACTGCGGGGCATCGATACCTAAAGGGGGGTTGTCACAGAGTCACAGTCACGCATGTCCATGTCACGGGTTGGGCCGTGGGGTTGCCCATGGTAGCGAATTAACCCATACGGGAATAGCGTCATATGCCAAACCCAAGCAGGGTCGAGGAGAAAGGAGAAGGAGCCATTGGAAGCAATATCCAAAACAGCAACAATGCCAAGACGCATTGAACAACAAAGACGGGGACACTGCTAGCGTACAGCACAGTGGAGAAGCGCTACCTCGTAGGTACCCAAAGTTATGCCGGCGAGTGGGTTTTAGCCGAATAAGACTATCAAGGCGGCACTACTGGGTACATGCTCTCTGTGTTAATATGTTCAAGAAGGTAGGCGAACATTCACACCAGATACAGCGTCCAGTGTCCGTGCCCGCCCCGTGCTCGTGCATATTGGGCGTATTTCACCCTCCATCCCCGATAACATCAACATCAACAACAACCCACATCAAACCACCCCCCCAGATACACCCAGCCACTACCACCCACTGGTACTTCGTCACCCCTCGATCACGACGGCGACGAAGACGACCAGAGCGACGCCGACAAAATCGGTAAGGTAAGGTTAAGTCAAACGGATCGCCGTATCGACCTGTAAGCAAGGAAATCCTGCACGGCGACAACGATCACCAGGATATTTATTATACGATACACGAAATTCCTTTGCGACCGCCGTCTGAAGTTTCATTTGTATTCGAC
This sequence comes from Monosporascus sp. 5C6A, assembly GCA_004155035.1. Lineage (NCBI taxonomy): Eukaryota > Fungi > Ascomycota > Sordariomycetes > Xylariales > Monosporascus > Monosporascus sp. 5C6A. The sequence goes on along the minus strand of QJOB01000053.1, from coordinate 197,932 downwards.
ATTCGCTTCGACATTCACCTTCCACCTTTACATCGCCCATTCATCAACCGGTATGTCGTTCCAGCCTTTTTGTTTGCCGGCGCGGAATTATGCGAAACACTGTCATGATGGTAAATTCACGTCACTAACCGACACCACCATGGCAGCCCACATCACTCTTCAATTCTGTTGTCTTCTCCATTCCCGCTGTATTCAATCCGCCTTCGACATATCTATCTAATAACCTTTGTCTTCGCCCTGCGACGACTACGCCGAGACTCTCTTGTTCTTTTTCCTGCTTCTTTCAATTTTCTCTTCACCGCCGCCCAATGCGCCATTTCGCCTACCTACGACTTCACTACCGGTACTAGCCTCCACCGATCCCCCCAGTCCCGTCATCCCGAGTAAAGTAGCGTCGCAGATTTCAAGAAGAGAAACAGCCACCGTCAGGAACCATGGCTGAGCCACCCTCCTCGCCGCCAAGCGGGGGAGCGTCCTTGGAGGAATCTTTGGCCTGGTACAAGAGACAGTACGAGCAACTAGCAGACGAGCTCACCGAGTTCCGGGAATCTAGTCACGAGCTAGAAGCCGAACTCGAGAAGGACCTTGATGCCGCCGACAAGCGACAGCGCGAATTGCAACAGAAGGCCGAGACACTGCAGTTCGAAGTCGATGAGTGGAAGGTAAAGGAGTCCAGTCCCTCTTGTCGCATCCGCTAGGACGGAATGTTTCCGTTGCCGCTATGATTCGCGAGGCGCATAGCGGGACAAATAGCAAGCAACCGAGGCGCTGACTTTGCATCTGTAGGAGAAATGCAGGAAGGCGAAAGCCGAGGCCAACTCGGCACAGAACGCGTTGGAGAAAGAGATTACGACTCTCAGAGAGACCAACCGGACACTGCAACTCAAGCTACGCGATATCGAAGTCGCAAACGATGATTTCGAACGCCAGGCACGCAACACCACCTCGTCCCTCGAGGATCTGGAGTCCAAATACAACGTCGCCATCGAGAGAGCTGTCATGATGGAGGAAGAGATCAGGATAGGAGAGCAGGAACGAGAAAGATTACGCATCGAGGCACAGAGGCTGCGAGAGGAGCTGTCTGACCTCAGGATCGAGGCTGAGATCATGCAGGACAAGATCAAAAAGTCCGAGGGGCGCCATCTTTCTGTCATATCCACCGACCTTTCCATTCCCGGGTCACCCACGTTCGAGACCTCGCCGAGGTCAACCGCCAGCTCGCCCCTTATTTCCACGCCTCCCGACGAGGTCTCTCTGCCGCCTCTGAGCACAGCCAGTACTCCTCGCGAACCTCCATCCCCGCCCATGTCCGACGCCTCGTCCACTATGCCCGGGCCGGCATCCAGTACCAAGCTTAGGACACCCGTGCCGACGCTCAGGAAGAAGCCTCGATTCGACCAGGGCAAGGCCACACCCAAACCGAAGACTTCGATCCCTAACATGCGAACACGCAGCACACGCTCTGCTACCACCACGACGCGCACGCCCGCGCCTATGCGCACAATCAGCCGCGCCAACTCGAACAAATTACCGCCCTCGACCTCTCTCACCCACATCCGCTCTCTCACCGCCCAGATGCAGCGTCTCGAAGCCCGCGTCCAAAATGCGCGATCCAAGCTGCCCGCGCCCACCGCTACACCTCCCCGCTCATCGCCAAGATCCTCGATCAGCGGGATCCAGGTCCCGTCGACGGTTACGGTCCGTTCTCGGAAACGCACCGTGGGCTCCACTACGTCGTCTGTTGCGGCGGACGACACCCCGTCGCACTCGACCACAATCAGCGACGCAATGAGCGCGCACAGGCACCAATCCCGGCTTAGCGCGTCGGGCGTCTCGCGCCTGTCCTACGGTCCGCTACCCAATCGGTCCGGCCACTACGACCCGGACGCCTCTGTTGCAACCCTCTCGCGGCCTAGCAGTCGTGCTAGTCTCACATCTGGATTCGCCCGGCCCGAGCGACCGGCCAGCCGCACCGAGATTGCGCGACCCATGTCCCGCACCAGTTTCTCGAGCGCCAGGACGCCGCTCGGCGGCGTACGGCCTAGGAGCTCGATCGGTGGTAGCTTGCATGGCCACTCGCACTCTATCAGCGAGAAGATGGAGCCGATGGACGATTATTCCATGCACGAAGAGCGGACGCCAAGTCGGAGAGGCACCTACAGCAAGCTTGATACCGAGGCCTCGGGCAGCGGCATTCCGGGGCCTAGTGCGATCCCGGGGCCCAGACGCCAGAGCGCGGGCAGGAGAACTAGTGGTAGCATCTCCAAGGATGTCGCTGGCAGGTCCAGAAAGCTAAGTGATCTGGGAGAGACCTATTAGACGTCTCTCTCTAATCGCTTCCCCATCCGAGTGTATTTCTGGCGTCCGGTGCTTGGTGCATATGGCATTGGCGTCGGCGTCTTCGTCATCCATTTCTGCGGCGGTCGGCCACCGGCCCGTGGTTTACGAGGTTCACGATTCTTTATTTTTTGCCTCTCCCGCGCACGCCGCGCCGCGCGAGAGTTTGCACGTCTTGATTCAACTTTATATTCTGTTTCCATGTTCATCTGGCAGCGTGGCTTGCATTTTCATGCGATTATGGATAAGGGGTTGGCTGACAGGCAGGGCTAGGAGGGCTGGTTACCAAGTTTTCGCTTGGTTGGTGTTGGAGGGAGGGCTGTGGACTGGCTATTATATCCTTTGCAATGCCCTTTGGATGGTTCTTTTTCTTCTCCGTCGCATTACGCTACACACTATACCATGGGTGCTGGGGGGGGGGCCTCAAACTGATTTCAAGGAATGCAAAGCTATCGAAATTGCATAGACAACAAGTGGATGGATGGAACCTCCTTGTTTGTACCTGAGCTTGGTCCCGAGGACGGGTACGTTTGTACATACGCTGGGTGGGGCAGGGGAGCAGACGATCCATGCTCGAAGAGAGCGCCGGGTCGACGATTACCTCCCCACGAGAGGATGCCCAGGTGATAACGAGACGGTGGAGAGGTGGAAGTTAATACGGCCGTACGGCAATAAAGTTCCCTTTGTGCAGATTTCTGACCTACCATTTGGAAGTGAGACGGATTGTCTAGCGTCCAGTTCGAGTTTCGAATGGAGATAGACATACTTACGCGTGCAGACAGGCAAATGGACATCGAACCGACAACCCTGGTACAATGCAGATGGATACTTACGTGCAATCGGACGATAGAGCTGTCCGTACGAAATCGGGCTGGATCGAATTGCCGCTAAAAACATCCAAGATGACGGTTCCGGCCTTTCTTACCCTTGTCCGCCGCGAAGATGGATGCTCGATCTGTCCATATGTAGGTACATAGGAACTTCAAGTATCCGGGCTGCAGGCGATAAGCAGCTACTTTCATATCGTAACTAAACCCGTGCGATCATCGCATTTCTGATAAGAAGCTTGGAAGCACGAGGTAGGGCAGTCAATTGGTTGGTGGTTGACATACGGGATGACGTCCCCCGCCCCGCTTCGTTACGAGATGTGGATGTCATCGCCGTAGCCAATGAGGATGAATTACTCATAAAAGGGGGGGTCGTGGGGATTTAATAATCGCAGACCAAAATCGAAACTTATCGCATATGATTATTCAAATGACTGCTATTAAAGTTGTCAACCACCGCTGAGGTAGCAGCAAAGCTCAGGCACCCAAGTACTTATCGGCCGTTATCAAAGCCCGGAAGAGCCAGTCGGCCGTCCCCATATCTGTCTACACAAAAGCACGGAAATAGGTCGACCCTCCAATTGCCCCCTAGCGCGTTGTCCGCGGCGGAGCCATTACACAGCGGATCCTGACGCACAACTAGTCCCGACGGGTATACCAGGGGCCACAACAAAACTCAGAAGTCGAGAAAAAGTAAAAGATGCTAGACGATGACTTCAACACCAAAATGGCCGACCTGGCCAAGAACCAACAGGAGGCCAACGACGCTTACGCCCGCGCCATGCAGCGCATGGCCGCCGACCTCAGCGACATGCGCGGCAGGTTTGAGAGGGAGATGCGCGCCGAACGGACGGCTACGGACGGCCAAGGCGACGACTCCGGAACACGGGGGACGACGGTGCGTGGTCAGGCGGATAGGGGGTCGGGGAGGACGGAGAGGAGGAAGGGCCCCAGAGATGTTGTGGGGTCCGGCTCGTAGGCCGTGTGAGGTGTGCATGGTTTGACTCGGCCGGGTTTAAGTTGGTCTCGTGCGGATGCCTGGCTGGTAGGGCTGAATGGCTGGCGAAAAATCAGGGAGTGGAGGGATGGCGCTCCAGTGATATCTAGCGGCTTGCGAACGTCCGGCGGTTGATTGATGTTGTATTATTCGTAACGGGCTTCTGAACTATGGATATTGTATTACATTGAAATATATGGGTTATACGAACATGCGAACCTTTTTTACGAATGAAACCAACCGCCGTACCTCCGTATCACTCAACAGAGCGAGTCGAGTCGCTAGCACCAGAGCCAAGTGCTGGCTGCCTGCTATGCATGAAGATATTATCCTAAGAATGGGCGTTACAGTTGCTAGGACTGGTGATGTTGTGGAGAAATAGGCTGACCCAGAGAGCTGGCATAGTGGCGACCATAGCAGAAACAGCAATTATGCCGGCACTGTCGGTGTGGACCTCACTAGTTATCTAGGCGGAATTTCAATGCTCAACCAGTCGTAAAGCGACGACTGTTTCTTTTCTACGCCAAGTTAGTTTCCATTCGTGGAGACCACCGGCTAGACCGACCACATACAGCCTCCCAGAAACTAGCCTACCCGAACCCATACTACCAGAAGATCTCTGAGAGAGAAGAGATTACTAAGTTCCGTACTTGCCTTTCTCGCGTTCGTATTATCTCAGTCGCAGCAAGTAGACGGGACGTAACCTGGAGCTATTAATAAGGGTTACATATAAATTCCGGAACTGGACGTTTCAACGATTAATGCAAGTACTAACGCTAACCACACGGGCTTGAAGAGTGCCTAGGGGTGTGATTTCTACGATACGACTATCTCCGCAGTTCGACTGCCAGCAAAGTTAAAAATACATAACTCAGAGGAGCATTCCAAGCCATGCCCCCCTTCCAGGAACTCGGTAGTCATCGCAATATGCCTCTGATCCGTAAGAGGCCAGACAGCAGTAGTTAGATACTTTAGGCAGTAAAGGGGCGATAGCAAGCCCTAGGTGCGTCGGGTTGTCCCGCATATTGAAGCGAAATAGCATGAAACCTAACTACATGCTTGGAGGCGGATATAAGCCAATTCAACGTGTGGGAGACCTGTCTCGGGAGGGCCTGTCACCTTCGTAATGCCCGTATACTCCTCGGACACAACTTGCTGATTTGAAATATGCTCCATTGCGGACTAGGATGCTAGAAAACATTTAAAGTATCAAGGAATTAAACGCAGTACCTAGAATTTAGAGGAGTGTGTGGTATTCGCATTATCTGACGGTTATTAATAGGAGCCCAGCGTTATATGAGCAAACTGACGTTCCAACTGGGCTAAGGAAGTCCGACTGCCGCTGCGGAGTTCTCTAAATAAACTAACATATAAATTACCTTTACAGCCCCGTACCCAAAATGACCACCGTTACCTAAGTCCATATATCCTTTTCGCTTTCACTCTGCAGATCGCTGAACGACATGGTAGAGTGGACCGATGACAACGCCTCGCTGGTGTCTATGTTGTCGGTACTTGTTTCGCTGCCGCGGTCGCTTCCGATATCGCCCTCTTCTATCGTTTCCTTCTTCAACGTCGCCCCACTCATAGCCTTCCCAGTCACCATGTTCTTCCTGTCAAGTATCTGCGCTTCCTCTACCTCATCGTCCTCACACTTCGCATCCTCCCATATCCTCTGCAGAACATCTCGCTTGCGATCATCCCTCAATTCCGCGTCGAACTCGAAAGGTTTGGGCTTGGCGATGAGCAGCGCCGTGTAGTCGTTCCAGTGCACGGGGACCTCTGTGCCGTCGGGCCGTTTCTTCTTGCGGATGTTGAACGCCCACGCCAGGCCGCCCATTACGAGGAATAGATCCTGATCGACGATCGGGACGCCCTGGCACGTGCGCCGGCCGAACCCGAACTGGCTGAACCCACTCAGGTTGGGGTAAACCGTCAACGGCTCCTTGTAGGTCGGGTACTTGGGGTTGAGCCAGCGGTCCGGGTTGAAGGCCTCGGGGTCGGGATACATTTCTTCGTCCCGCGTCATGCCCCTACACCAGGCGAGATAACATTAGCGACTCATGGCGCTAGATGGGTGTTCTGGGGACGAAGTACGCTTATACTTACCATTCTAGGGCGTGAACCGTGGCACCGGCGGGAATGAAGTAACCCTCGTAGACATCATCCTTCTCAAGGGCGTGCGGAATTCCTAACAAGGGGATTGCCTGTTAGCAAGCTAGCCATACCCCTTGCACACAAAACAACAAATGTCGTTTGTCATAGCGGTATCCTGGATCCACTGCATGTCCGGGCACACATGTCATGTTATCGATATGATGCATGATGCACAGGTTGCTTACCCGTCGGGACAGGGGGCCTCCACCGAATGACCTCCTTGACAAAGGCACGCAGCACGTGGAGCTTCTCGCGGTCCTCCCACTGGGGACACCGGCCGTCGTCGCAGACGCGGTCGATCTCGCCCTGCAGCTTCTTCAGCCACTCCGGGTAGTGGAGCATGGCGAGGATGAAGCTCTGGATGGGGCTGCCGATGGTGAGGGCGCCCGCGATGGCCATCTGGCCGACGACGTACGTCGCCTCAGCCTCGCTGCCCCACTTTGCCGCGTCGGCCGGGTTCTTGGCCAAGGTGGCGATGTATGTCCGCACGAAGCTGGGCTTGGCGTTGCCCTCCTCGAGCCGGTCGTGGACGTAGCGGACGTTTCCCTTGAACAGCGCCGCCTCGCGTGCGTGGCGCGCGTTCTCCTTGCGCTGCCAGGGGCTCAGGAATGCCGGCAGGTGCGCCAGCCAGGAGATGATGTTGGGCAGGGCGCCGGCGGGCGAGATGGTCTCGAGCAGCCCCATCGTCGTTTCGCGGAGCACGGCCGACGGGTGGGGGCTGCCCCAGGACAGCCGCGAGATGGTGCGCGTCGTGAACTGCTCAATGGCCTCGCGGTACTGGGACGGATCGCGGGACAGGAGGTACAGGAACCGGTCACGCTCTGCGGCCGGGTACTCGTGCAGTGCCGCGTTCGCCGAGACGGCCATCAGCTGCGCCGCGAGCTTGCGCTGCCGTTTCCATGTGTCTGGTTGCCCGGACAGGTCAGCTAGACTGCGCTCTCATGGGTCCCTCTGTGATTTTCTACTGGTGTTCAAATGGCACTCATTGTCCTACCAGTGCGGCCCTGCAGGGCGAGGTAGTCGCCGCTTGTTCGGTTGTCTGGGAGATTGGGTATGACCGGCCGGTCCGAGTATATGGGCGCTCGTCGCGAGAGCAGGTCATGTGCGACCTTCTCGGACGATATCCAGACGTGGACGTCGCCGAACATCTCCATTTGGTAGATGGGCCCATACTGCTTGTTCCATTCGTAGAACTTCAACCATGACTGCTCCGGTATGTCGTGGACGCGGCCTACGATCGGATAACCTGCACATTTATTAGTCTGGGAAACTGGAGTGGCAAGGTTGGACGATCAAGCTTACACTTTGGTCCAGGGAGACGGCGCACTCCCTCGGGGATTCTTCTACGATAGCTAATTTCTTTCTGGAGGTAGAAGAGGAATAGTACTAGAGAAAGGAGGGCTATAGCTGGTACTAGTGCCATCACTGAACCCGTTGGCGTAGCAGACAAGCACACATGAAAATGAAAAGAGGTGCGAACAGTGTTAGGTTCAGAGCGCGTCAAAGTATCGTGAACCGAGTCTAGAGGTAGGGGAAAGAGGGTGCGAATAGCTATGGCCTCGTTTTAAGGCAAGCGCTCACTTTGAAGTGCAAAATATCCCTTCCGAAACAGCCCCAAGCGAACGCCTATCACCTTATCAAATTGCTTATCAACGCTTGAGTAAAGGGGGACCGAGAGGCGAGGTACTTCGGCTCTCTGCGGTCAGCATAGGGTGAGGTCTCCCTACAGTTTGTTCCAAATAAGACCGAGCTGGATGGCGAAGTAAGCTGAAGCGCAACTTCCCGGTATGCGGCCTGAATCCTTCTGATGTCGAACCAGCGGACATCGCCAGTTGAAGCTTATCCCGAGGGAGGCTAGGCGACGGGGAACATATCAGAGAACATAGGGGCGGGCCCCGCTCGGAGCTTCAATGCTCCCCAGTCATTAAGATCGCTGATACATAACAGCATTGGCTAGAATGCACCGTCGCCGCAGCCAAGCTTTGCAAGCGGCAGTAGCTTCAAGAGTGTAACACGAGCCTCCTACCGTAGATCAATGATGATGCGAGAAACAGAGCCGGCTTGATAGCAGGCTACACGTGATAGGTGGTCACGATGATTTCGAGCCCACCTGGCCGTATATGGCGGTCAAATCCGTCAGCCCAATAGACTGGTAAGGTTTGTCCGTGGCTGAGGGGCGCTTCCGCCGATACATAGCATGACGGTTGGATGTGGAGTCCGGACTCAACTCTTACGGGGTATTCGCGAGGACTCTATATGAGACATTACCATCTAGTTTCTCTTCGACTCCAGCCGTCTCCAGGGCTGGAGATACGCTCGAAAGTGACCTAAGCCTTAGTTTATGCACGGCGTTCAAAGCCGCAGCATATCGAACCAACGAATAAAGATCATACAAAGATACCAGAGACTCACGCATACCATACCAGCCTTCTCTCTCCTTGCAACATGGCGAGGTTATGGGTTCCACAGATGGCGGAAGCAAGAGCCTGCCTGCCTAGACCACGGAATCGTTGGAGCGCTTTTCAACTCCGCCTTCTAAAATAGTTCCGTCAGGACCAATGATGGTCATTAAGATCTGCAGGGTTCGGTGGTGGTAGAGTCGGAGGTCCGAGGGGGTGGCGCACGGCAGCCATTGAGGCCGAGTGCGGACTGCCGATATATGGTGTGCTTGGTGTAACTCCGGGGAAAATTCGCAACGCCTCCTCTACAGCGGACAAACTGGCGTATCTAATTGATGACTGTAGGAGGCCGGGCCTGGTCGATGAACTGGCTGCTTGTAGAATGTTTCCACCCCGCATTTATGCCACCATTACTGCGTTACATGGGCGCGACCATACTCTGACCGCCTCTCATTGGTCACGCTAGACGGTCCTGAATCGAGTAATCCGGCAACTAGGGAATTTTGAAGGGCTCTTAGACTGCTGGATACCGAGACTATATTGTAATGTGTCCGATGACCGGTTAGTCCGGTCGTGGGGGGGCCGAATGCGCGAGGGCAGGGCTGATAGGGAAATCAAAATGTAACATTGGCACCATGGCGTCCGCTTTCCTTTCTGTTTCCGATATCTAGACGAATGGGAAACGGGACAGAGATACAAGTTTTAGGTGGTTGATGCCTTACCTAAGTAGACGTTAATCGAACCTCATGTCCTAAGACAGAGTCCGAAAGCCCCCTGTCTAGGTGCACGATGACCACCGAGAGAGCTAGTCCACATTCTTATGTATCCTTGGACGGCATTGATACTTCAAGGGCAGGCCTCAATATTCCAGAAGAAAGGGGCGTCATGGCTGCGCGATAACTCTAAATTAACCATTATCGAAACACGGCTACTTTTGACCGAGTTGGACACCGCTTATCTCGTGCTCGCAACTGATCACGTAACCATGTATTCCCGCTCTTCCTCACATGTTTCGTACCAAATGTTCCTCGCTGTCAGAACGGCGATTTCATGGGTGCTAGTTGAGCAAGAATGAAAATTGCTACTCTGAGAAGGCGACTGGAAAAGCCCCATTTAAGTCTCACATCCTGCAAAATAAGATCAGCTCTCGTGCCAATGAGATAGGTATCCAGGAAAGGAAGACTGCATAGAACATACCTCTCCACAGGGGTCAAGCCGAGGAGTCGCATGCCGTTGTTCAGCACAAGCCTGGCGGTATCGTAGAGCGCCATGCGGGCCCGCATGAGGCCGGGCTCAGAGCCGACGATCTTGAGGTGGTCGTAGCTCGAGCTGAGGACATGCGTCATCTTGAACAGGTAGGTCAGGATTGTGGTGGGCTCTAGGGTCTTGAGGGTGTTCTGGACGACGTCGGGCCACTGAGCGAGGACCCGGACGAGGTCCGTCGCGTGCTGCTCCGTCAGCAGTGACAGGTCCGCACCCGCGATTTCTTCCTCGCTGAGCTGCGCCTTGCGGGTGATGGAGCACAGCCGCGCGTGCGCATACTGCAGATAGGGGCCCGTGTCACCCTCGAACGAGCACATGGTGTCCATGTCGAACTTGTAGTTGTTGATCCTATTTCAATTTTAGTGCTCGCTCCTGAATGGGACGACGATTGTACAGAACTGGGTCTAGCACTCACCTCTTTCCGGTCATGTCCTGCACCATCACGGCACTTATGCCGACAATATCCGCTACAGCATCTGGGTTCTCGACCTGCTTGTATTTTTCCTCATTCTTTCGCATGAGATCGTGCATGAAGTCGCCCACGTCCCGGAGGATGTCGTCCAGGAACTTCACAGTTCCCCTGCGAGTGCTCATGCCCAGAACAAGTCCAAAGTTAATATGCTGGCACTTCTCGGCCAACTCTTTGTGGCCCATCAGCTCGACGATCTTGAAGAACTGTTTGACGTGGAGATCTTGCTGAGACGCGATGACCTGTGAATAACATTGTCAGCACCATTACTTGGTCACCTAGGGTAGATGCGTGGCCTCCTGAACTAAAAATCTATATGCCGAGTGCTTCAACCGACGCGAATCCGGCAATAGACACCCCAGAATAACCGAAAAGGGGTAAGGGAGGGGGTGAGAAATAACTCCGAAGGTTGCTTACGTAGATCATCTTGTCAAATCGGTACCTCTCCGCCCGATTTAGCAGTTCGCTGATATCTCGGGTCAGATAGAGAGCCGTTCCGTCCTTCTTCCGGACCACGGGCTTTTCGAGAGCCTTGCCCGCCTTACCCGGCACATGCTTGGCAAAGTTGACTATAAGAGCACCATCCGATTCCTCGGCGATGCCTTTCTCCAGCAGCGTGGCGGTGACCTCCTTCATAGCCTCCTCCGGGACCTGGCTCTCGCCTGAGTATTCATCGAATTCGATGTTTAGGCGCTTGTACGTCTCCTTGTACTTGGTGATGCTGAGGCCTCGGAACTTCTGCCACCGGTCGATGGCGGCCTGGTCACGCTCGGTCATCAGCTTGAAATACCGACGAGCCTGCTCGTCCAGTCCCTCGTCCTTTAGCTTTTGCGCCTCTTCCGTCTTTCCTTCGCTCTGCAACCTTTCCATCTGTTGCTTCTCGGCCGAGACATCTTCGTTGATTTTGACGTAGACGTGGAAAAGGTGGTTGATGGGGTCCTTCTCGAGCTCCTCGTCACTGCCGTACTTGTCAAAACCCAGCGATAAGAGGCCATACTGCTTCCCCCAGTCGCCAAGGTAGTTTATCCGCTTGACATCCCAACCCGAACCCTCGTAGAGCTTAGCGAGGAAACCTCCAATGATGGTACTTCGCAAGTGGCCAGCGTGGAATGGTTTCGCGATATTCGGACTAGAGAACTCAACCACTATCCGCTTCTGTCCCTTCGAGGGATCCGAGGGGTCCTTGAGACCATTCGCCTTGTTCTTGCCGTACTCCGGACCCAGTTTCCGGGCCAGGGGTATCAGAGCCTTGGCGAGGGGGCCGGGCTTGAAAAAGATGGGCATGAATCCGCCACTGACGACGGGCTTCTCAACAAGAGGTGACCCAGGCCACTTTTCTAACCATTGTTCCCCCAGTTCTTGTGGCTTTCCTTTGACTCGCAAAGCCGGAATGGGCAGCATCATATCGCCGTGAGCTAATGCTTGGGTCCATTGGAGAGCTCCGTAGATGATCTTGGTGTCCACGCCCGTTATCTGGTGGAGAATCGTGGTGAGCTGTCACATGCGAGAGTCAGTGTCCGCTCACAAGGCATAAGGTGATTCATGGTGGTTTGCTTGCATGTGACCGGTAGATATCGACGGGGTTGATTTCTGGATAGCAGTTGGGATACTTGTCCAGAGGTGGCAGCTGGGCTAGCTGCTCGGAGAGGCTGTCGACAGCCTTATCGACGGCCATGGTAACCAAACGAGTGTGGACCAAAGTTCTCGGGCTGTTTTGAGGCGGGAGTAATTGCAGTCGTCGTCGCAGACAGCCCAGTCTGAAGTGGGATGAGTATCGGTTTTGGTATTGGCGGGGTAATGTGACACTCGGTAAAAACGACTTACGAAGAAGATGAAGTGAAGAAGAAGAAAGCGGTAAGGAGCGGGTAACGGAAGGGGTCATGGATTTGGTGAGAAAAATTAAAACACCACCGTCCGTCACGTCCTGTAACGTTTTTTAATTTGATTTTTGAGTCACAAGCAGGTTCCCTTCTCGTGGGATCTTTACAACCCCCCTCGGCGGGGAATTATCGTCGATGATTGGTCGCAAAGCTGAGTGACTGAAGCCTTGCATGGAGGTGGGTCCTTAACCCCGCCATCCATCGGCCATAGGATTCTCCGATTACCGCTGGCTTAGCCCGGCGCTCGAGACCCTTGCCAGGTTACCAAGCGGGTACCTAGCTTCCACTGCTAAGGTACCCTCCCCTAGCTCCGCACATGGTGACCTGCATAGCCTTACGCACATTAAGCACCTTCTCACGAATTGGGATTTCCAACGAGTTCTCATTCTAAGCAGGTGAAATACGTAGAAGTATGCCTTGGGTTATACAACGTGGTGCTCGAACTTATGTGGTAATAACCGTACGGAGACGCTACGATGAGACGAGACCTTCTGTCAATAATCGCGATGTCCGACGATGATTATCATCCAGATTTGTATCAGATATAATCTGCTGTCTCTCTAGTTCAGTTTATATGCGTTTTTGGAGTTTCCATCCAATACCTAGACCCTAGTCTAGTCTCTCTTCTTGGGCCATTAAGGCAGTGACTGAACTCCATTTCATATCACCCGCCATTCGACATAACTAATCCTCGTCTTCGACATTCTTTCCGGATACCCGCTTGCCTCAGAACATCCTGACTGGTTGCCTCTAAGCCTTGGATAGTCATATACCTGGCACGATTAGCGGGAAGATATGGCCACCTCCCTCCTGGTCCAAGAGTTCGGGTCGGCGGCGAGCTCGACTTGTAGATACTACTGTTGGCGTGTAGTGACGCGACCGGGTAGAGATATTCACCACGTGGGCTTTTGAAGCCCTCCACCCTCGGCATGGAAGTCCTATGTCTATCACTGGCCAACGTAGAGGCTGAGCAGAAAACTGGAAGGCATGGCGCATATACCTTACATCGCCAAGGAGGCAGACATGGCCAAGCAAATCGGCCGAGGTTTACGGCGACATCCATCGTTGATAAGCGGTACTTCTGAAAAGCGCTGTCGCCTTTTCTTCCCGGAAGTTCTGTGTCAACGTACTCGCTAGTCCGGTATGTTTCAGATCTGAGCATGTCTGGGGATATCGCGAATGGATCCGCATGAGCGCATTGATATACAACACCGATATAAAGACACGGGGGCTCTATTACTTAATCTCGCTCGAAACATGGCGGATGCGTCATTCAAAAGCAGTACTGTTCGACGTGCAAATGAATTCCCTGGGCGCCCGTTCCCTTGTGCACGCCGCGCTCATCGCTCAGCTTCGCGACGGAGGTGCGCACTTTCGCTACTAGGGACTGGCCACCACAGACGACGACGCCCGTCTCGCCTCCCGTCTCCTCGACAGCCTTCCTAATAAAAGCAGCGACGTCGGGACGTGTCGCTGAGTGGTGGACATGGTGATCTTCGTTTGCGTTAGAGTGGCGCTTACGGGGTGCAAAGCCGCCTGAACACATGGCCGGCGCATCCTCGGTGTCGCTGAGGCTTTTCTCCCCCACATTTTTGCAGCAGGTTACCTTCTTCTCGTCGATGCCCGGAGCAGAAGACCAGGGTGACGTGGAAGTCGAAGTAGATGCTGTCACCATCTCGAGCTGGCCAGTGCCCGTCACGGCAATGTGGACGACGAGCTCGATGCCGACAGTCGCTGCCATGTCTAACGCCTCGTGGAGACGGCCGTGGTAGAACCCTACCTCCTCGCCCTGTCGCGCGGCCAACAAAAAATCGATCCGCTTGGTACATTTCGTCGAGCTAGACCACAGTACGCTCTCCAAGATAGGGAGGGTGAACGATGTGCCGGTCGATGCTGAAATGAGCACTAGCGTCTCGAAGATGTCCCATCGGGGCGGCCGTCCGTACGGTCCAGATACGAATGCAGTCAGCGTCTCTCTTTTCCCCGACGCCTCCATTTCCCGCGCGAACTTGTTGAGTCGCCTAGAGAAACCGGAATGCGAACGGACAACTAGCTGGATACTGTTGCAAATGCATGTCTCGGGCATCTGGTGTGGACTTGCAATGGTGTAAGGGTGCGTCTCAAAGATTCCGACACGCGGCAGCCACAAGTACAAGTGTTGGCCGGCACTCCATCTGAAATGGACGTCCTTGATGGTTAAGATCGTCGTGGTTTCACCGCGCGTGCTCAGTTGGGTCTGATGGCCCAACCTTGAGCCTCCCTTGCAGCGAGAGCTGTTGGGGTTAAACTTGATATTCTGCCAGACCAGCAGGCCAAAGCGGAAAACGCGGTCGAAGCAGAGCGCTGCGATGGCGAACCAGATATTGTATCTTGCGTAATCAGGAATGTGGACATAGACGACCCACAAGAAGAAGACGGCCGCTAGGACATGCTGGACGACGAAAACCTCATAAGCCATAGACCGGAATGGCTTAAAGGACGTGACGACCATCCAGAGGAGTATGGCCCATCCTCCTAGTCCGTACTTGATGACAGGCATCATTTCGAGCTGTTCTTGCACAAAGTCGGCGATGACCCACTGCCTCCAGAAGTGGAACCCATGAACCGTGGTGGTGACGAACACAGTTCGGGCTACCCATCGGTGAAGCCAGTTCAGCCTCTCATAGCTCGTCCCGGAGATCCACCCGATTATATTCGTCTTGGAGGACAACAGATACAGAAGAGGTACCTGGGTGGTGGTGATCCAGGCGTTTCGAAAACCGATCCTCTCCCAGAACAGGGCATCTTTGTGGATGGCGTTATGGACCATCATGTAGATAATGACGGCCCAGTAGGCAAGGAGGACGAGAACACGGCCCATAGGAGGGGGCATCATCCAGGACAAGTATGGAGTGGGGACATGGAGCTGGGGATAACTGATTTCCCTCCCTACTGCTGTCAGGGTGGCCCATACTTGCATATACCGGTTAGTAGGTTTCGTGGGGAACTGCACGGAGCTAGTCCTAGATGTGCGGAATCTGAGCGCAAGCTGTCAGTCGCAAGGACGTCCGGCACGCAAGAATCGCGGTGTGGGTTGGCGCACCTTAGCCAGTTCTGAGCAAAGTCAATCCCGCGTATCATCAGAAGCAAGGTTAGCACTCCAGCGATGAGATACCAGTACACCTGGGCGAGCTTCTTATTAGTTGACTGGAAGGAATTGGACGGCATAGACATGCCGCCCATCCCGCTCGAACCATGGTGGTCCATGGTTGCAGCCAACGGTTCTTCTGGCTCTGGCTCTACGTTGCCGGATCGCTAGGGCGGTTATGACGCGCTGTCACAAGGGCCCCGTTGAAGTGAACGATTTTGCTCGACTGCTCCGGTTGGTGAATGGGAATCTCCCGCCACGAAGATTCGACAGATATATAAAGCGACGTGGGAAGCGATGCCACACCGGCGCCGGCTATCGACTACACACGTCCACCTGAACTGGATTCGGGATGCGGTCGGTTCGATGAATGGTGATAGGGACTAGACTTCTTGTAGAGTCAGGCTATACGGGAGATGGGACAACACAGTCCGTATAAGAGGCGGAACTCGGATCGCCGGCAGCCAACAAAGCTGGTCTTTCACCCCGTCAATGAGTCTTCGACTCTTCCTATTATCATGAGTATGGTTTGTAGGGAGTTGCAAGGTTATCTTCGGCGGGAATATTCTCCGTAGGTACTTCGTGCATAATATGGAAACTTGCTCACCAGAGCCTCAGGGCTGTGATTTTGGCCAGGGCCACCCTACATAGGTACAAGTACGCAGCCTACAAGCGCCTAGGGTGCCTCAAGCTAACCACATCATGGTAATCCAGGGACGCTATGAGTTACACCTTAGGTGTGTCCTCTATTACCTAAGCCTTACCATACTGTTGGTCTCATACGAAATCCTGTGTATATCCCTCCACTGTAAAACTGGAATGTGACGCTGACTTTCAGAGTGTTCTTACAATATGTACATATATTATGTACTTAATATTGGATCGATATTGAACCCTTGTCGTTCCCCGCGACTTAGCATTAGTTCCTGCCACAACTTGCTCAAATAGCCTCAATTGGCAATCCATCGTCCACTAATATCAAGTTGCCGCTTGCTTCTAATGTGGGTCGGTCCGGGCAGTCAAGCGTTCCCCTGTGCAGATCTGAGGCCCCACCGCCGCTGTCGGCGACATCGCTGAAACTGCATGTGATGCCGGAAGAGAAAGGGAAGGAGACGATGTGCTTGAAATACACCTGGGATTTATCCGAGATAAAGAGAAGTCACGTAGCTCTAGATATTTGTTGGTGTTTGCTGAAGGACTTCTTGGAAGCACACTAAAGATGAGATGGAAGATATGGACACCACTTACCACGATATATGTAGGCATATACAACAGCCCTACGCCAATACGAGCAAGCCCCTATTGTAGCCGACTGGGTGCTCTCACCCGGCCCGCAAAGACCCGATTCTAAGGTTCAGTTGAGATAATGTAACGTACATAGTAGACATACCGTACGCCGGGATGTATGATCTGCCTGGGTATTTTCCCGAGAGCATAAATTGATAAATCACATTTCTTCTTGCTAGACCGTCTCGTAGATCTTCCTTGTTAATCCCCTCTCAATTACGTTGTGGCCCAGCTTCTGTCACATCTAATCAGCCCAGTCCTCTTTCTATTGGGCTGGGCGGCTCATCTACTCTCTCCAATACATCCCCTGCCCGGGAATACATACACGCCAGCCCGATATCATGACTCGCTTCACATCATGGTCATCCTTACTAACGACCACCCTCGCCCTCGCGTGCGGCGTTCAGGCGCACTTCACGTTGAGGTATCCTACGCCGCTGGGCCCGATCGAAGACGAGAGCACCGGGCCCTGCGGCGGCTACACCCCCGACCTCTCCACCGTTGAGACGACTGACTTCCACGTCGGCGGGGACGCCATCGCCGTCAGCACCGGACACGCCCAGAACAACTGGCTGTACCGCATCACCACCGACGACGACATCGCCAGCGCCAACTGGACCCAGGTGTACCCGATCGTGATCCAGAGCGGCCTGAACACGTACTGCCAGCCCGCCGTCACCATCCCGGAGGAGTTCGAAGGCCGGAAGGCTATCCTCAGCGTCGTGGGACATGCGTCGGATGGATTACTGTACCAGGTGCGTAGTAGTAGCGAGGGACGGCTGTGGATGAGTGACTGAGTAGGAAGCGGCGTGTCATAATACTAACCTACTATCAACCTTCCCAGTGCGCCGCCGTCCAGTTCGTCTCCGGAGAGGGCAGCCGCCCCGAAGGCTGCACCAACAGCACGGGCGTCGACGCGTCATTCGACAACGATGCAGAACTGGCGTCCTTGGTTGGCGACAGCCAATCCGAGGAGAACGACTCCCCATCCTCGCCCACGGAGACGCCCGACGGCGCCGTGTCGTTGACGTATGGCTCGATGCAAGGTCTCGGCAGCTTGGTTACGGTCACGGCAATGGTGTTGCTTGGAGCCGGTATGATTATTTGAATGGGCGGCTTGGTCACATGTGTTAGTTGGGATTCTTCATACTATTGGTTACCAAGAAAGTAGTATCATCATATTGTGTAACGGCAGGGAGTATATCCGAGAGACGGACCCTCCTGGTCCCAAACATAACCACATACAAAGCACGAAAACAATACAAACCGAGATACCCAGAGCAGCGCAAAGAATAAAGACAATATCGCCTAGGAGTACCTACTGGATCTTGCACCACTGGAGCTGATTCGATCAACTAGCGAACAATGCCTCATCTGGTAGTCAGATGCGATGCTCCGGAGGTTATGAACGGAGTATGTTTGTGACCGAAACATGGCGCGACTGTCAAGAGGTTTCATTTTGCTGATGTAAGTATGCAAGCGGCAATTTAGCTGGAACTGCGTCCGGTATTTTCATGTTCCTGCGCGAGAACAAACGCGTGGCTGGTATCACAGCGTCCGGGATTACTAGGCACACGTCGGTCGTCTCTCGGGACATCGCTCTTCACTGCTAGGCATCAAAGCTACGTTACGGGTGATACGGGCCATGCACGGGACCCAGCTGTTCCATAATGTCTGCCTGGTTGCGTGTTTGTGGGAGTCACAAGCCCCGGCCAGAAAGCTGACCATTCATGTGACCTGTCCCTCGACTGCGAGGGAAATTCCTGTACCCGCAAAGTTAATGGAGTGAAAGATCGTGGGAGAATAGTAGTTTAGAGCCTTAAAGCCAAGTAGGTTTTGCAGCATCATTAAGCACATCCTTAAAACAGTCGCCTGCGGTTGCCGCTTTGAAGTATTTCTTCAGTAGCGCCCCACGTGAGCGACCTGCCTCAAGCTTGGACTTACAGTGGGGGTGCAAAACTCTCGGTAACCCCGTTTTTCCATACAAACTCATACATATCCGACTTGAATATTTCCACAACGTTATCCTCGAACCTCAACTTCTGTATAGGAGCAAAACTATGTCCGTCGCAATGGGAACAGAATTATTGACAACGACACGGCGTAAGGTTCACTGACAATGGCCGAACGCAATATATATGAACTTGCACGCCGCGTCATTTCTCGTTTGGAATGCACCACGTCAGGGGCGGGAAAGTGATGCTGATAACGCTACCCAATGTAACAGGACCTAGGCGAACTTTTTGTTCAAATTCTTTTTATAACATGCTCGGCTGTCAACCAGTTTCGTCTCCTTCTCCTTCCTGCCAACCAAACTCAGCCACCGATTCAAATACATGGCATCGTCAATTTGATGCTAGCAACTCCTCTTATCTCGTCCCTCTCTCGACGCCCACCTCCAACGGCTTCGGAAGATCTGGGCATTCTTCTGCTGAAGCATACCACTCCCCTCCATAGTTACTTTATAACTTGACACTGCTAATCCATATCCTGCGCTCTCACTATCCTGTACTCCCAGTCTTCAGTAGGGCCTTTGCTGCAGAGCTCCCTGGCAATCTGCGACGCTTCGGTCGCTGATCTTTTGTTCTCTGGGAGAATGACTGTGGGGGGAGGCCCAAGATAGGAAGGAGCGCATCATCGTTGGCTCGGTCACGATATAATGGCGGCTTGGTAGTACTTGTCGTCAAGCATCAAACATATATGACTCGAAGCATATCTCTAGTCGGAGTGAGAGGGCAGTTTCCACATGATCTCGCTGCAATTAAGCTTGGCGGGTCAACAGAGAGCAGGCTATAGAGCAGGGGGTAGCGCCTGAATTCATAGAGGTACTTCAGTAATTAGCAAGACCTGGTGTTGCATGTTGGTTATTATGGCTTATATGGTCTAACACCCGGACGTGGAGTTGTCATGTATCGAAGCACGCAGTGTGAACGTTCTTCTTACAGCAATGTCAACCCTAACTGAATCAAATCAACTCCCAATCAAATTGGTCAACGAAGGCGTCGGAGCATCAATCCCCTCATAACTCGCTCCCTACGCTGTCCTAGATAGCGGCTAGAGTGTACTATATCCCAGTACCCGCTAGCAGACCATATACAAAACAGCTAACATAATGAGGATTCGTGAATATCGTGGAATACTAATAACGGTGGGTGGAGTGAGTTCGTCCAAAACCTGCTCAACTGTTCTTGGTTTCGTAAGAGCCTCCGCCGCTCTACCTCGAGCCAACCCCGATCTCTGTTCCTGGAAGATGAACCTTCTCCATGTCAGCCGCGAGGACTCGCACATCATCGTTATAGCGCTCATCCCGCCCCATGGTCGCTGATGTCGTCGCTGACGGCGGTAGCGGCTTCCGCCATCCCGCGTCCCGACCGCCCATCGACCGTTTTAGCTGCGGAACTCCCCTCTCTTCTTCCACCTCATCATCATCATAGCCCACCAGCGACTCCAGCTCCGAAAAGTCCTCGGCGTCGATGTTGCCAGTATCCTCCGCGCCCCCCTTTCTGCCCATACCCCTTAGCGAGATGAGGGCTTCGCCGCCGGGCAGCCTGACCTCCGCCGCCTCGAGCGTCTCGGCGATGTCCCGCAGCAGTACGTCCATCGGGCAGATGTAAGCGACCTGCTTACGTTCGCTCCAGGCGAGGACGTGTCCGGCGAGTCGGCCATTGCGGCGGTCGATTACCCATGCCCCCGAATCGCCCGGGATACCGAGCGGAGGGCTTTTGGTCGACGAGCCACCAGGCGGCGCAGTTCCCTGTGGTTGGAGCATACTGCTGCCTGACGATGGTGTTGCAGCGGCGGAGATAGAGGCACTGCCGCTCACCTGGTAGGTGTGGCTTGGCGAAGCGCGGCCGTAGATCTTCACGGAAGTTAGCGCCGGGAGGATGCGCCCGGTCTGCAAACCGCTGGTGCGCGCGCTGCATTGTACCTCCATCCCCGGTAAGGATGTCGCGGGTGCCACTGTTGTCGGGTGTAGATCGCCTATCGGGGAACAGGACGGGGTGTCGCGGGCCCGCGCGCGGGGTACGAGGTTGTCTCCCGGCTGGCGGTCGTCTTGGAATTCGAACAGAGCCCAGTCGATCTCGTGTACGAGGCCATCTTCATGACGACGCCGGATACCAGATGACGCGAAGACTTCTCCTAGGCTGTATGTATCCAGATGGTCCTGGAGACTGATCAGCTACAATACAGGGAGGACACCTCGATGGAGCAAGTAAGGTGTCAATTAAGTATCCTGCGTCAACTTCGTACCTCGTCCATAGTATCCTCCGAAGGGTAGAACCCCTCTTCCACATCGTCAAGCGCTGGTTGAGTGACTACGTATCCGTCGCCGCAGCCCGGTTCAATTCCTGGGATGTCACCCGGCTCCCCATACTCTTCGTAGTCATCTTCATCCTCTTCCTCCTCATCATTGCTTGTAAGATCCGTGACCGAGAACTCCGATCCAGAGTCGGAAAATTCGCAGGCAAAATCGTCACCGCCGCTTTCTGTCGAGGTGTCCTCGTCTTGTAGATAAGCCATGCCTTGAGTCGCTGCACTGCTTGTCGGAGGATGTGACATCGCTCTCCGAGCCTTATCGGATGGCTCGTTCGGCCCGCCACCTGGAGGGGTTGTATTATCTGGATCGTCCAGCATATGATGAACTGTCATACCGTATGGCTTGTCATCAACTAGGATGAGACCCCCAAAGCTTACTGGAGGAAGGTGTTTATCACCGATCCACGCCCCGATGCTCGCCCCATTCCGGGGTCGCTCCTGAAAATCGGGATTGATGACTGCGGGTTCATCCGGTTCCATATCGGCCTCGCTCCCACTATCAAGCTCATTCGCACCGCCCGACTTCTGAGTTCCACCCATGCTTCTTCGAGGCCCCTTCCTCGAGCGAAGGACAGTACCGCGACAGACCTTTAGCGCAAACCCAGTTGTACCGTCAAAGAGAACACCCAACCTCTTCTTCAAGATCGCACGGACCTTATTGACCGACGTACAGACGACAAGCACGGTTGGCGTAACTTGTTGCGGGGATTCGCCGATTGACTCGAGCGAGATCTCGACCGACTCGGGATGCTTTCGATAGAACTGCTTGAGCGCCATGTTTATCTGGGGCATCAGCATGCTGTTCCACTGTTCAATTGCTTCCTCGGGGAGCGGAACTTGGGGATAGAGGCGAAGTTTCGGAGAGCGCTCCTTTGTTAGATGCTTCTTCTCATCTTCGTTCCTAGACGCTGTTTGCATGTTAGTATAATCGCCTCGGAAACAACGGGCACTAACGGTCAGATGTATACCTTCTCTGGGTTTCTTGACATCCGCCCTAGCGGATGATGTCGCTTCAGTTGATATGGATGGCTTTGCATTGGGCATCGTCACGGCTGGAGACTTACAGTTCGGATTGGGAACCGAAATGGTAGAGCCCTTGATTTTCTGTTCGTCAGAAGATGGCTGATTCAATGATTCTTCACCGAGACGCTCATCAAGTCCGCTCACGCCATCCAAGATGCAACAGGCTTCTAGGTAACGGCTTGCTCTGATTTGGACTTGACTTAGAATCCCGTCGCTCGCACCGGGCCGAGCCAGTTCTTGGTCGACGGCACTCCAGCAGGCCCGAACCGCCCTCATGTAGGGCGTGCCGCATTGGATAGCGAGCTGTTCTAGGACGGATTCGGGAATACTGGGAGATGCTTGGTTGGGCACCAAATTATCGAGCTTAGTCCACAGCCCGATAGAGACGAGCAGCATGGCTAGGGAATAGAGATCCAGAGTCTTCATGTCATATTTGGAAGCAAGAGGGGATTGTGAGGTCGTCCGAGGGTCGAGTGGATGTCGATGCAGCGACAAGGCGGGAGACGATGACGGGTCGGGAGTAAATGAGTCGGGGAAGAGGTCAAACGACGATATGAGGGGTCTCCGGATGTCTACGTCGCCGTTGAGAGCGCCCGATTCATTCCCATTAGGAGAAGAACAAAAGGAGATTGCAGTATCAAGGAGGTTCCCGTGCGTTATGCCTCTAGCATGCATGTCGAAGACAGTGTTTGCTAAATTATGAGCAAGTCGGAATTTGGCTTCCAGTCTTGGCTCGAAGTCAGGCCGATTGAGCAGTTCAGCCAGGGTGCAGAGATTATTGAGAGGTGCATGGGTGAACTCTTCAAACGATACCGGGTTAAAAGTCGGAGGAAGCTGGTACACCAAGGCAAGCCTTGAGTTCTCCATATCCTCATAGTAACCCAAGAGCAGCGGCAGTCCTATCCACGCACCTGGGGATCTCTGCGAATCGGTCTGCAACCCCGTGCTCAACCTCTCGAACCGGGACATGGACGGCATGATTCCAGTCACAGAATATATCTGATCGAACTGCGCATATTCGAGAAGAAGAGGAGACCATGTCTGACGCCCTGGTTGACGGGTCAGCTCGGAATAAGCTTGTTTGTCCATAAAGACGATATGTTGTGGCCGGCTGCGCGAGGTTTGAGTCGAAGAAGGGTCAGCCTGTTCCGTATCCAGAGTTGTGAGAGTCGAAGGATTGATGACTTGGGGTGCTCGTATCCTGGTGGACTCAAAGGCCCGAAGATCTTCAATCGAAGCCGTAGACTTGGGCAATCCAGCCTGCGCAGCTCTGGATGACCTGGCTGCCTCCGATCGAGTGCGCGTCAGGTCACAGAGCGTATCGATGGAAGCAGTCAGGTCACGGACCAGATCCTCGAATCGGCCCTTATCCCACACGATGAGCGGCTTCTTTCGGTCACCGGTGGCTTTTTCAGGGGCCTTGTCGCCGCCGGGGGCGTCTCTCTTGGAGGCAAGCCACAGAGGTTCCGCCTCGGCCAGGATGTCTTTGATAGTAGCCATAATGCTGCCGACGAGGTCGCTCAAGCCGGCTTTCGATAGTGATTCGTCTATCTCGGCAGTCTGGTCCGAGTCAGACCATTCCAATCCCCAGCTCACAAGCCGATCCTTCTGTATGCGAAGCTTGCGATGCAAGGCTTTGATCTCAGGATCATCGGCGCTCTGAACCGGCTCTTTAACAAAGTCGGAAGACTTTTTGGTGTCATTATAAAGCCGACTGAGTCTGCGCTGGAAAGGCAGCTGAAAGCCGCCCTGAGGTAGAAAGGATTCCATGTCTATAGTCTTCGGCCGGTGCCTGATCCTGTCTAGAATGTGACGGATATAGTTCTTGTGACTTCTTCTAGGCCGGAGCGCAGATGCTCAGGAGAGAAGAATATCAAAGGCCAGACAGAGCTAGGCAGTGTATATGCACAGTTAGATAGCAAGAGCAAAAATTATGGAAGCTGCGACTCTTTTTCAACGCCTTGTTCTCATGTCGGCCAGGAGCCGAGTTCACATGAGTTGTTGTCGACAGTCACTGTTAGTCGCAAAAGGTTTCTACCCGCTTCTGAGAGACTGAGGGAGATGATTATGTCGACATAGATTTGAGAGAGTTTGATATTTGGACACTGAAAGTACAGCTGGACAAGAATTGAAGCTGTTGCTGCTTTCTTTGGCGATACAGCTTTTCATAAAGAATGCAGCTGCCTTCAGGCGGGAGAATCTTGATGCCTATGATGGACCCGCACCTATCGGTAGCACCAAGAATAGCCAGTGAGACTAGAGGAGGAATGCTTGGCGGTGCATAAGAAAATGTTCGGCCGAATGCGTATGCAAGAGCCCTCCCTGTCCTTGGGCTTTGCCTAAGAAAATCTTGAGTGCATGCAGGTACCGAAGGTAGGATCCCACGAAAGGTGCAAATAAGAGGTATGCACCTGAAATGGACGAAAAATGCTGTTGCCTGGACGATGCTCGACATGACAAAACTGGTCTGCCTGTGTCGAAGTTGGTGGTTGATGAACCCCGGAGCGAACTAGAGCCCTAATAAGTTAGATCTAGATTTGAATTATCTGGAGCTGGTAAGATCTTGGGTCGGGCCTTGGCTGCTGCCTGCCTCCAGCTGCCTCCAAGGCATAGTGAGTAAAGATGGTGCCAAGAATTTCACACTGTATTTCTGTCCCTGCCAACCGTAGCTCGCTAGAGTTGGCGCCAGAGCGCCAGTGAGGCAACCAATTATAAACAATGCAGCTTCTGATTCTTGCTCTAATACAGTGGAGGCACAAGGTGCAGATGACCTTTCCTACAGTAGCCCAGTCACCTACCGTAACTCTCTTCAACCGGAGACGTCATACCTGCCTTTATTTTTGCCTTACGACGTCTGTTCAGTGCATCTCCATTTGCCAATAATAATAGCTCTTTAAATCTTATCAATACGTTTGCTAGAACTTAAACTGGCTATATTGTCAAAGAACAAAGCATTGACTGGGGCATTCAATTGACAATAGTCGCCGATGTATGTGATTGTTCTTGATAAGCCTCTTTGTGGCGGCTTTCGATTACGAGTCAGTCACATAGTACATCAGAAACAAGGGTCAGAAGCAATTACTGCGTAAAGCCCGGGGCTGCCACCGAACAGGAGCACTACTTTGAGACGAGTCATTAACACTAGACATAGAGTACTAACTTTGGGTGTTTCATATCTACTTCTACCTATACTGAAGTATCGGAGCAATATATCTAGCCTACTTCTCAGAGCTGAAGCAGCCGATTCTCCAGACCCTCTGTTAAGATTCTCCCAGCTTTTCGATCGTTTCTTCCCCATGGCTATAATGGCTATAAACAAGTACGGACGTCATACAATCGTCTCCTTCCGGTATGCCGTAGACGGTATTAGTCTCAACGTCCCGGATGGCGAGCGGAGCTATCTATTCCAGGTGAGCTACTCGTGCGGACATCACCAAATGGACACACCTGTCGAACAGCGAGAGCACTGGGGACGTTGCGTATGGCCTGCCTGCCTGAGGGAGAAAGTGCGTTACGTTCTCACTGAGAAATGTAAAGGCTGTGCAGCTAAGCACGGACAACAACCTCCGAGATGATGGAAAAAGTACGAGGGCGGGGGTGAAGGATGGCTGCCGAGCTGTCTAGATGAGCGAGATATGATAATAGGGGAACGAACAGTTAGGAATTGCTTTACCTATAAGGGCATATATACAACGTAATGGATATTACCTGACCATAACTCTTAGGGGGGCCTGAGGAGAAACGTAAGAAGAAACGCGCTTAAAAAGGTGTGATGACCTAAGACATGTCGTGGTAGAGGACGAAGCATATCACACTAGATTCAGGGGAGAGCGACTACCAACAAGAATGACACATAACCAGTGTTGGGAAATTAGTTTTAATTTGTTAGTTTTAGCTAGTTGGTTTTTTAGTTAGTTAGTTTTTTAATTAGTTGGGTTTTCAGTTAGTTAGTTTAAATAAAAATATTAATTAAATTAAGAATTTTTAATTAGTTATTAAATTTACCTTAGCTACTTAGTTTTAGTTTAACGATTAATTAAACTAACTAAAATAACTAAGACGATTTTAAAAATAAAGGTTTTCAAATAAATATATAATATAATACATAAGCGAGCTGTATATATAAACGAGCTGTATACTTTTTTAATAATTCGTAATAACAAACTTAAATAAAACAACAATAATGTAATAAATTAATTTAAATTAATTCGAATTTTTTTCTAAACGTATTTATAGCTTTTTTTATAAATACGCGTATTATGTCGGGGTTTGCCGTAAAGGTTACATTTTCTTTTTTTCGTTTTAACCGTTATTAAATAAGGTTATTATTACCTTTTTTCGGTTAAAAGAACTGAAGCTTTTTATATAATAAATGTTACTTTTCTTTTAAAACGTTCGTTTTTAGTTATTCGAGATTTATTAAAAAATGTTCAATTTTACGTAATTTAACGTTTTCTTTTAAAAAGAACGTTTTTATATAAAAATATTAAATTATATTTTTGTTAAAAATTTAACCAATTTAATTATTTTTGTCGGCAAGCTCCCCTGGTAATTTTCAATTTTTTTAAAATAACGTTTCCGTTCTTGTATTTCTTTTGGACATTTCGAAACATTTTCGAAAATAAGAAAAAAATGTAACCGGCAGAGGTAAACGGCGAAACGGTCGGCGTAAATACAACTAAAAGAATTTCGAAATCGGAAAAAACGGTATTAAAATAAAAAATAAAAAAATCCAGCTATAACAAAACCGGATTTAATATTATCGGATGTTATAACGGTTTTAAACGCATCGTAAAAACCGGCGAAATTTCTTTATTTTTTGCGATATAAATATAATAACATCGTATTAAATTTTCGATATAAAATATATAAATGCATTTTAAAAGGAAAAGTAAAATACGCCGAAAAGTTAAAATCGATAAAGAAATAGAAAGGTATATAAACGTAATAATATCTTTATTTACGTAATACTGTTCGAATTTTATTAAATAATAACTTTCGTAACCGTTAAAAATAAAAAACGTTTCGTTTTTTTTTTCGTAACGTACCACAGAAGCAAGTCGGATATATAAGCGAATCGGATGCTTTTTGTAACATATTTATTATTTAACTTTAATTACTTATTTTTCAACAACCATAATATGAAACGATCTTAAAAGCTTTTAAAATAAATTTAGCCGTTTAAGTTAAAAAATAACCCGAAACTTAATTATAAAAAGTTAAATTTTATTTATAACGTCTTACATTTTACTTTAAAAAACCGATTTAACAGCAAAGCTTCCTGATCCAATACCGTTTTTAATTTGCGAAAATTAACGCCGACTGAAAACAAATCAATTATCGATCGAATTATTAACTTAGATACGCGAACGTTTCCTGTCCGGTTTTAATATATTAAAGATATAGCAAATTTGTTACTTACTTAACGCGTTACGATATGCGTAAAGATAAACTGGGCGTTAAACTTTATTCGACGGCAAAAAAAACTTAAAACGCGTATAAATCGAAAAATCGATTATTAAAAAATATTATGCGAAAATCCGGAAATATTTCATAAGTAATTCGAATTAGTTCGGGTTATAATCGCAAAATACAATATCGCAAAAAAAAATATTTACAATTTCAACGAAACGGGTTTTTTAATAAGGTTTTTAATAATATACGGTATGGTAATTATAAACGCCGAAAAACGTGGAAAATCTAAATAAACGCAATAAAGCAATCGGGAATAAGTTACAATTATATAAACTGTTAATTCGCAAAATTAAGCTATACCGTTATTTATTATTTTAACGGGGAAAACTTACTTTAAATTTTAATATCGCAATAACTTATTATCCGTTAATTAAAAATTCGGGACCAGTTATATGCAAGGTAATGTGCTATTAAGATTTCTAGCTATGTAGACCTGCTATCATTATATACATACACGTCTGATATACGATGCGACCGGAAAGCACCTCCTAAAAACCGTACCCACAATGTGACGGCTGGGCTCGTTAACCAACTGTTAAACCTAGTCGTACGGGTTTATGTTGGCAATGGTGCTGTGGGAAACCGAGCAATAACGGAGATCTTAATCACGTTTGGTAATAGCAGATAACCAAGGGTGATTTGGGTAACTAAGTTGTATTACAAGCTGGTGCTATCTTAATTATAAGGGAGGTAATGAGCATATATATCCTTATCTTGGCTTAAGGTACTTAAGCGGCTTAAACCCCTGAGTGCTTTGAGCCCTTTAAGTCCGTTCCTTGGCTTAAGGGGCTCAAAGGTCTTGGCACTTTAAGTTCCTTTGAGCCGATCACGTGATCTTGGAAACCGGTCGGTGCACTCTCTCCTGCAGCTCCGACCGTTGTAATATGCGCCAAGCTTGTCGGGTCATAACACACAAGCGGGCCGGATAAAAAACCGTATAGGAATCTTGAACACGATGACAAATCAATGGGTGTACACGATGGTTTTTTTGATTGGTCCAGTCCCCACTAGCCCAACCACTCCAATTAGTATCAACACGGTTAGGAATGCAAGCGCTTCCGCTAGTCCGTACGCTGGGCTTGGCGACCCAGAGCACGCTGTCCCAAGCTGGATTCGAACCAGCTATCTCTCGCAAGCTGTTGGTTGCCCAGACCTACAGCAAGCGAAACGAGACATCCAAGCTCGCGAACACTGAGCTATTGGGACATAAAAAGCTATATAAGCTTTTGTTAATTTTACGATTAAAAAAATCCAACGTTAATTATTTTTAAAGCTTTTTAAATTATTATTCATTAAGATACAAGCCGAAACAATACGACATATTACGTAATTCGAATACGCAATATTAATTATCCGTTATAGAAAGATTTCGATAAAAACTATCTTATTCACGATAATTCATTTTAAAAAATCTACCGCACAATTTAAAACCATCGACGTCACTATCGATTTGGAAAGATTTTCCCAAAAGAATCAACTTCGACTTTTAATCCTCGAATACCGTTTAATTTTAGAAAACGAAAATGTTTTTTTTTCCGACGAACTTACTTAAATAATTTCAAGTTAACCGAAAAGCTATTAGCAAAAGTAAAGAAAAACAATAATGACAAATTTAACAATTCCGAAATTTAGTTATTAAAATAATATACGTTAAAAGATTACGAGCAATAATTTACTCAACTACTTAAAATTACGAAAAGCTTCCAGAATTCCGATAAGAATTAACATAGATAAATGCAGAACTAGGCAATCTAAAATCGCCTTAAAATAAAACACCTGCAAAACAGAAATATATGAATAAAATATAGAAATTAAGGTGATAATCTATTATTTTATCTAATTTACCTACACGGTCATGTCTCCTTTAAAAAGAACGTATAATAATACAATCTGTTTCTTTTAGTTATCCTTTTTTCATTTTCGGAAAGTTTACCTTGCTGTTAATTTTGCCGAATAATAGCTAATAGTCTCTTTCTAGGGGTTTCAAGCCTTATTTTTATCTTTCTGACTAATATTATTTTTACGAAATCCTTATCTAGCCGGGCTATATCTCTTTTCGTTTTTTTAAATTTCCTTTTTTTAGAAAGCCGTAGGTAATTAACTATTATAAATATCGGCCGCGGAAAGTTTATTGGTTTTATCGTTAAGAGCTTTTGCAAATTTGCAAAACAAAAACCGTATAATGGGAATTTCAAAGGTTGGATTAATTTATACTAAGAACTTGTGCAACCAGGTTAAATCTTTCGATAATTTAAACGTTTTAATAGCTAAAGCGGCTGATTAACTAAAGAAACCAGGGCGTAAAAAAGAAAAATTCAATTTCGGCACAGATATATCAGTTATTTCTCTTTTTTCTTTAACGTATCTATTGTTTAATATTTTCGTTTTATTAATAAAATCCAATGTTATAACTTTTTAGCTTTTTATAATATACTTGAAATTATTATAATTTTGTTTTAAGCGTTCAAAAACGCTTAAAACAAGTTGGTGTTTTTATTAATTTCTGAAACCGTCTGTAATAACGTTTACGGAACTAATAACGGAACTTCAGCTTTAAGGTAGCAAATATATCTATGTTAAAAGGTTGAAAAATATAGAA
Organism: Monosporascus sp. 5C6A; assembly: GCA_004155035.1. Taxonomy (NCBI): domain Eukaryota; kingdom Fungi; phylum Ascomycota; class Sordariomycetes; order Xylariales; genus Monosporascus; species Monosporascus sp. 5C6A. Next base: position 167,775 of record QJOB01000053.1, on the reverse strand, counting down.
AGCGTAAATAAATACGAAAATAATATAGATATCATTTTGAAAGCACATCTATATAAAATCTTCGGTGGTATAGTTATTATGGCCGTCGATTATTATTAACCCTTATTCATCAAGGTTTTCGCACATGATATAAGCGATGAAAATTTCGCGAAATTATCTTAAACCGATTTCGGTATTCGTTTAGCCGTTGTTTTGAAATAGTAAAGTATTAATTTTCATATATTTCATTATCCAAATTGAGAAATTATCATTATTATACGTCAAAATTAATACACTTGATTTCCGATAAGGCGAAACGATGGAATAAAACGTTAATAAACATCGGAGAAGCGCTACTTAAACGCTTATAATTAATCGTTCTACTTTTAAAAATCTTATTTTCAAGATAGCGGCGTAAAAGTTGAGTTATTTAACTTTTCTTTAAGCGTTCGAAGTTGCTATTATTAATTAAAAGGTGTTATACATATAAGCGAAATTGGAAATAGGGTGGCGTATAACTTAAATAACCTTATATAATTACCTAATAGGTTAAAGTCTTTCCTAAATTCGCGATAGTTTGTGACCAGCTTTATTAACCTTTTTTTTGTTAGCATATTTTAAATATAGCGTGATATATATTGTTGGTCGACTTAGTACATTTTTAAAGTCTGAATATAGGGATTTCTTACGTTTAATTTCATTAATAGCTTGCGCTGTACAAAATTTAATTGAAAGCTGTACATCGTTCGAAAACGCAGGTTTTAATAAATAAAAAAACTATTTTTTTTATTTTTAAAAGCGTTGTTAAAAGCTCTTTTATAAAGAAACAAATCAATAAATATATTAACGCATAACGCGGATATAGAAAAGCACGTTAAAGAAATGGGACGTTAGTAGAGAGATCGCTTTATTTGTTGAACATAAGTAACACATTAATTGCATACTTATAACAATTAGCTTTTTAGTGTAATGGCTATGCGACAGTATTAGAACCTTTACAACTACCTCCTTTTGGTCCTCGTTAAAGGTTTTACCTCGCGGTTAACGGTTACTGGGTTTGCTTTTCTTCTAATCAGGATTATTTTAATTAAAATGGTTTATAAAACTATGTAAAACGTTAAAAACGATATTTTAATATTTTGTAATATGAAGATAAATTATGTTATAAGTTAATAATATAGAAGATTAATCGTTACCTTTTAATAACTAATTATTCCGTTATCGATTTCGGCTTTCTTTATTTTCTAAAAGGTAGTTAAGGTTTTACATAAGCTTCCGGTTTATATAAACTCTCTGCTTAATTTTTTAAACCATTTCAACTATCCAAATTTAATTACGTATTTTTAATAACTATAATATAGAGCGGTTTATAAAAAAACAAGAAGAAATTTAATTATTTAAGCTAAAAAGAACCTTTTAAAACTTAGTTATAAATGTTTTTATGCAATATATAACGTTTTCGAAATTACTTTAAAAAACTGATATAACGATATAACTTTCCAAGCCGATATTATTTCCTATTTACTAAAATTAACGCCGACTGAAAAGAAATCGATTGTTAGTCGAATCTGTAATTTAAATACGTAAGCGTTTTTCTACCCGGCTTTAACATATTAAAAATATAGCGAATTTATTATTTGCCTACTATATTACAATACATATCAGAGTTAATTAAACGTTAAACAAAGTTCAACGGTAAACAAAACTTGAAACGCGATTAAATCGAAAAGCTAATTATTAAAAAGTATTACATGAAAATTCGAAGATATATCGTAAGTAATTCGAGCTTATTTAAGTGATAATTATAAAATACGATATTACAAAAAAGGATATTTATGACTTCGACAAAATAAACTCTTTAATAGAGCTTTTAATAATATAGAGTATGGTAATTATAAATGTTATAAAGATTTAAAATCTTTAAATAAACGTAATAAAGTAACTATAAATAAGTTATAATTATATAAGTTATTAATTTGTAAAATTAGATTATATTATTATTTATAATGTTAACGGGAACAATTTAATTTAAAGTTTGGTATTACGATAATTTATTAATAATCGATTAAAAGGTCTGTATAAGTTATAATAATTACAAAATAATTAAATTAAGTTTATTATAAATTTAATATGTCGGCAACCACCAGTCGGAATCGGAGTGAGGCACGGGACTGAGGTGTGCAATTTATCCTAATTGTGAAAACCGTTTGAAAAGTTATCGTGTTCGAAGATACTGGCTATAATATCTATCGTGGAAAGTATCTCGTGGAATGATTTTCTGTATATTGGCTCACCTTGGAAAAAAAGGCTTGAACCTAACTTCTACCTTGCATAAATTTAATATTTCGATACATATATTCGAACGTATATAAAAGGAATAAAAAGACTTTTTATTCTCGACGGTTACGAAAATTACTATTCGATAAAACTCGAAGGTTATTACGTAAACAACGGCATTATTACGTTTTGAATGCTTTTTTATTTTTTTTATCAGTTTTAATATTTTAACCAATTTTTTGAAAACGTACTTATACGTTTTATATCGAAAGTTTAATTCCACGTTATTATATTATATTACGAAAAAAATTATTTGCCAGTTTTTACAATACGTTCAAAACCGTTATAACGTTCGATTTTTCTAGTTGTACTTACGTCGACTGTTTTATCGCTTACCTCTGCCGGTTTAATTTTTTCCCATTTTCGAAAACCTTTCGAAATATTTAAGAAATAAAAAAACAGAGATGTTATTTATAGAAAAAGATTAAAAATTACTAGGAGAGCTCGCTAATAAAAATAATTAAATTGGTTAATTTTTTATCAAATGTAACTTGATACTTTTATACGAAAACGTTCTTTTTTTTAAAGAAGCCGATAAATTATGCAAAATCAACCCTTTTTTAACAAATGCTAAAAGATTTAAAATAAACGGTTTTTAAAAAAGAAATACTTATTATATAAAAGGGATAAGCCTTTCTGGCTACAAAAAAGGTGATAAAAATATAGCTAATAACCGCTGAAAGTAATCGTTATAAAAGGGTTAAAGGAAGGAATAGAAATGTATCGTTTACGCTAAATCCGAATATAATGCGCGTACTTATAAAAATCTATAGATATGTTTAATAACGAAAAATCTAATTAATTTGAATTAACTTATTACGTTAAAGTTTATTAATCCAAGTTTGTTTTTAAAAGATGTTAAAAAGCGAGCGATAAGTTTATATAAACCGGGAGCTTGTATGAAACGTTATCTAGGTTTTTATAATAAAAACTAATCTCTTTAAAGAAGACGTAACCGTATATATAAAATTGGATAAAATGATAGATTGCTACCTTAATTTCTATGCTTTATTAACATTTTTCCGTTTCGTAGGTGTCTTATTCCAAAGCGATTCTAGATTACTTAGTCCCGTTTTTATCCCCGTCGATTTATGTCGGAATTCTGGAAGCTCCTCGCAGTTTTAAGCAGCTAAGCAAACCAACGTTCGTAATTTTCCATCGTGCATTGTTTTAATAACATGATTTCGGCCTTGTTAAATTTGTCGTCATCGTTTTCCTTTATTTTTGCCAGTCATCTTTCCGCTAATTTGAAATTATGCAAAATAAGCTGGTCGAAAAATGGATTTGTTTTGTTGTCGAATATTAACCGGTATCCGAAAATCAAAAGTTGCAATCGATTTTGTTGGGAAATATTTTCCATATCGACAGTAGCGTTAATTGCCTTAACCTATCTAATTACTTTCTTGGATTAACGTACCTTAAATAAGATGGTCTTTATTAAGGCCTTCCCGTTACGGATAATAGGTATTTCGTACTTACGTAGTATGTTATATTGTTTCCGCTCGTCTTAATTAATAAGAACTTAAAAAGGTACTATAAAACGATCGAAGTTGGACTTTTTAATCGTAAAACTGGCAAAGGCTTGCAAAGTTTTTCATACGCTTTTAAGGTTTATCTTTAAAGTTTACCGTATAAAACTATTCTTTGCCTTTAAGGACTCTGTTAAACCGTGGCCAGCGGGCATAAAGTTTACCAGGGCCGAAACTTATCGGCAACTATTCGGAATCGGAATAAGAACAGGACTAAGGTATGCAATTTATCTAAACCGTAAAAAACCATTTAAAAAGTCATCGTGTTCGAAGATATTGGGTATAATATCTATCGTGGAAATTAATCGTAGAATGATTTCTATATATTGGCTCAGCCTTATCTTCTAGGCTTGGCCTATATTTACCTTGCATAATAGAAACTAAAACTATATATAAATCATTAACCTATATAACGGTTATTTTTGTTTTTAAATCGTTATGTCGTTATTTCTAGATTATTATCTTTTATTATTTTATAATTCTTTCGTTTAATTTCTAAATTAACTTTATAGCCTTTTTTATTCTTTTCCGATATTTGCCTTAAATATTAATGCGGAGTTTGTAATTATATATCTTGCCGGATTCGGCTATCTTGGTATATTATTTTCGCAAGCTTTTCTTTGGAAGTTTTTATAAATCGTTGGAAATATAGCCTTAAAGCCTTATTTTGTAAGCTTATCAATGCTTTTACCGAAGATATCGTATTTGCAATCCTTATTAGTATACGTTGTAAAGTTCTAATTATAGGCTTATCGGCCTTCGATTGTTATTTTAAACATATTTATTAAGTAACATCTTATAGTATCTATTGTAGAAATTTTATCGTGGAATTATTTTCTGTATATTGGCTCAGCCTAGTAACTAAGCCTTGGACCTAACTTTTACCTTGCATCAAGTAACATCTAAAGTCAACCTTTTTACTAGTTCTTCTTAAAAATAAAGATGAAAATAAGATATTATTAATGTTATATTCTCCCTAGAGGAGACGTAACCATATACGTAAATTGGATAAAATGATAAATTGCTATCTTAATTTCTATGCTTTATTAATAACTTTTCGTTTTGTAAATATCTTACTCCAAATCGACTTCAGGCTGCCTAATCCCGCTTTTATCCACGTCGATTCTTACCGGAATTCTGGAAGCTTTTCGTAATCCTAAATAACCGAGCAAACTATCGTTCGTAACCTTTTAACGTATATTATTTTAATAACTGGATTTTGGCATTGTTTAATTTATCGTTATCATTCTCTATTATTTTTACCAGTAATATTTGCGCCAATTTAAAATTATGCAAAATGCACTTATCGAAAAGTAGATTTTTTTGGTTATCGAAAATTAACCGGTATCCGAAAAGTAAAAGTCGGAATCGATTTTTTTGAAAAGTATTTTCCAAATCGATAATGGCGTCGATTGCGTTAGTTTATCCGGTTGTTTTCTTAAATTAACTTACCGTAAACAAGATAATTTTTATTAAAGTTTTCTAGTTACGAATAATAAATATTTCGTAGTTAAAGTTGCGTAATATGTTATATTATTTCGGCTTATATTTTGATTAATAATAACTTAAAAGGTACCGTAAAAACGATTAAGGTTGGATTTTCTAGTCGTAAAACTGGCGAGAGTTTATAAAGCTTTTTATACGTTTTTAAGGTTTATCTTTAAGGTTTACTATGCAAAACTATTCTCTGCTTTTAAGGACCCTGTTAAACCGTAGTTAACGAGTATAAGGTTTATTAAGGCCGAAGCTTATCGGCAACTACTAGTCGGAATCGGAGTAAAGTACGAGATTAAGATATGTAATCTATTTTAATTGTGAAAATTATTTAAAAAGTTATCGTATTCGAAGATATTAGGTATAGTATCTATCGTGGAAATTATATCGTGGAATGATTTTCTGTATATTAGCTCAGCTTGGAAAAAAAGGCTTGGACCTAACTCTTATCTTGCATTAACGTTATATAGGGAATTCGTCCTTTTAAATAAAGGATTAGATTGGGTTTTATAAATTTAACCAATTACGAAAATAACTAGTTAAAATCGATAAAGTTACAAGTATTAAACGCGTACACTTTAAATTAAATTGCCCTTAAAGCGGTCCCAGTTTATAGATCTCTTATAAATAATAGAAAACGTCGACGATACGGTTGCTATAATTGTTATTAATATATAGCGTACATCGTTTTAGCAATAACTAATTAATTAATATTTATTCAATTTAAGCGAATAAACTTTTAACTATTAATAATAAAAAATGTTAGTTACGTTATTGTATTTAGCTAATTGCGTGAATACTTCGTATACGTACTGCTTTTATATAATCTAGTAATAAAATATATATCCTCCAATAAAAGCGTAATCTTTAGTAGTTAATATGCAATAGCACATCGGGCTAGCTAACAGTATTAGCTGCAATTTTAATTTTTAAAAAGTTAGAAAATTTCTCTATATATATATTAGCTTATGTTCGACGCATATATAAACTTGCATACTGAGCGAGTTTAATATAGTTGTATAACAATTTTTATTTAAATCTTTTAATTTTTGAATAGAATAGAACATTGATGATTTTGGTAGCCACGTTTAAAACGAAACCTTATTTCGCATAACTACAACTTAGGCCTGGCTGGCTCGTTACAGGGATATGGGATTTGATTTGTTAATTTTTAACGTAATACATCAGTACATTCAAACGAGCTAGCAGAGGCCTGAGCTAGCTGAGGTAACTAGCTTAATACATTGAAAAAAAGGAACGAGCTAGTGAAGTCGTACAGGGTGCAGTACAGCTGCTTCTAGCTCCTTCGAGCCCTTTCTAGTTGCTTTGGGCTGCAACGCCAGTGGGTCGGCGATGGTCTTTAAAATGCTGACCTACCAACTCTTGTATGTAGTTTTCCATAGCAAGAAGGGACGCCCGACATTCCTCTCACTAAGCTTCTGATCAAGGGGTCTATATGTGTTAGATAAGTAGCGCAATAAGTGCGCACTTATCAATTCAATCTTTTGATGCAGTGGCTACGCAACAATATGCAACAGCTTTAAGGAGTTCCATCCCAATTAAATATACAATATTTTTTTTAAAAAAAGTTAGTTTCAAGTCCCTTTTTTCCCTTCAGATAGATAGGCTTATTTTTATATATATAAAACGCTTCTTGTTATTGCTATTAAGAAATTTATAATTAAGGTTAAGTAATTAATCTATTTAAAAAGATTAACTAGCCTAGTTGTTTAGCTTACTCGATAATTTAGCTTGCTTAATAGTATGGAACATTATTTTAAAAAGGCTAAATTTCGGTTAATAAAAAAGCTGCTACTTTAAAATATAGCAAATAATAGCTAAAAATATTATTAAAAAAAGCTAAAATAGAAATAAAAAAATATAGCGTTTATAGCAAACTCGGATATAATATATATATATATAACAAAGTTATAAACACTTTTAATGATAATAAATGCGATTATTTTAAAAATATTATTATATTTAGTTACTTTATTAAAATTCTTATTGCTAGCTTTTAACAACCAGCTATTTATCTATATTATTATATCGTTTATATAGTATCTTATATAATTCTATTTAGTTTATATCTAAACTATATTGTTTTTTTTACTATTTTTAATTTTTATATATTTTATTATATACGATACACTTTGATTGGAAATGAGTAGAATAGCCTTAACGTTTTACTTTATAACTTTAAGTTTTTGATAAAACCTCAGGTTTTGTTGCGTAGCCACTGCACCAAAAGACTGTATTGATAAGAGCGCATTTTATTGCTACTTATCTGACAGGTTTACCTCTTATCATTTACCAGCTCATATTGGTCCAGGGAACCTATGGCCTTATTAGCCATCCGGTACCTGGCTTCCGGATGAGGTGCCCATTTTCATTCCACGGGAAACTTGCGGCATTTGGGACAAAGATTTAGCGCTGTGTCCGATGGCTTGAATTAGCCTCAAAGTGAACAATACTAGTATGCACAATAACTGAAGTGAAGGCCCAAGTGGCGTGCATGCGGAGATGCTTCCGCTCCCGCTAAAATAGTGGATGGCGTCCGGGGAATTCTGGAAGGCGTAAAAGACGCCAGTTTGTGCGGATAGCGTCCGGGGAAGGGCATGTGCAATCCTAACAATACCGCATTGTATCAATGAGGACCGTGCTTTCACACTGGCTCAGAAACATATTTCAACACTTCCCAGAATCTGAAGATTTCTGGTCCTCGCCCGACTGCTCCTTTACACAACTCATCATCCTTTGAAACCGTCGAAGCCGCTTCTGTGGCAGTTCCGTCACTCAATGCATTCTGCAATTTTCTCGCAACGAGCTGAAGTTGTTGGTGTACTGCCTCCTCCTCCTGGTATTACGCCTAACTTCACCAATCCACCGTCCAGGGCCTCTGCGATTATCACAGCATGTATCGTATTAACGATAGTTTCAACTCTATTTACTGTAATGCGACTCTATACTATTGTCCTTATTATACGTCGCGTATTAATAGACGATTGTAACACTCCCCGCACTTCCCAATAAGAACATCCGCTGACGTTTATAGGGCTGTTACTTTTCGCATGGGTTAGGCTTGCTTCACTCTTTTACGGGGATATCTCGCTGAGTTCCTGAACTAGTTTCTTGGTGTAGCGTATTCTGTAGCTATCTGCATCAGTAGGTTGCTTGTGTATTTGCGCCAACATCCGGGATTAACTAACTTTCCAGATACGCAGTATGGACTTGGGCGACACCTATGGGATGTTCCGTTTTCAGATTTTAATATCCATTCCATGAAGGTAAGAAAATAGCTTTATAGCCTTTGTCCCTAACGTATTCGAAGTAGAAGACTAACGCATTTCCAAGGTTGGGGCTATTTATGGAACGTTTTACGGCATGTCAATCATGGCTACAAAGCTTTCGATCCTTACCTTCTTCCTCCGATTCGTGCGTTGGAAAACTTTCCGGGTAACTATCTACATCGTTATGGCAATTGTCGCCCTATACAGCCTGACGACGTCATTTGAATGGACGTATGCCTGCCGGCCATTGCAGAAATACTGGGATCTTACCATTACTGACGGTTCATGCACGAACTGGCTAAAGATCGCACTTTTTAGCGCCGTTATGAACACTGTTACGGATGCTGTAATTCTTGTGCTTCCAGTTTTCATTTTACGAAACATCCAACTTCCAACAAGGCAGAAAATTGGCGTTATGGTAATGTTAATGACAGGAGGTTTGTATGTGTTATGGCTAGCTCGATTATAAGACTAAGAAAGCTAATGCTGAAATTAGTATTTTAGTCGTCAGCATCGTTAGGTTAAAGCTGACAGTGGATTTGGGTCACGCGACTGATTTCACCTGGGAAACCATCCAACCAGCCATATGTTGGTAAGTGCAAGTGGTCCAGACTTCCTCTTCTAATAATGGTCATTTATCTTGATGCTGGACCCTTAGTACGATTGAGGTGCACATAGCTATCGTTTGTGCCTGCCTCCCATCCGCAAAACCCTTTCTCCAGAAACACATCCCTAAAATCCTGGGAACTAGTTATGGCGTTTCCCCCGAGACAAATAGACGCACAACACGTCCTAGTCGCCCGCGACGCCTTCCTTTAAGGAATGCAGGTGAAGATTCTCAGGATATTATATTGGAAGATCATTCAAGTGGTAAGTTGCGGAGAATACTTGGATTGCGTAATAGGCTTGCTAATAATCGTAATATAGGGAGAGGCCCGGCCAATGTATCCACCACCACAGTCGAACTCGGGCCGGAACAGCCCGTTACCACGGTGTCACAGTTAGGCAGATCGTGAGGAACGTGTGCATAGAGTGTGGGAAGTGTGAATTGTCATGATGATTCTCGCTCTAGAGATCAGTGATCAAGAGGCTCTATATATACTTGTGGGAGCCTCCCAGAAGTGCTCCTGGGAGCCCCGGAGGAATGCCTCCGGGGTGCCCTGAAACAAGGGGCTAGGGAAGCATACTTTCGGTGTGCTCAGGAGCTTGATGACTAAGCACGTGACCCCTATTCTGCGACACACGGAATACAATCCAGACAAAGGATTAGTCATTCTGGATAATCAAGAAGTAGGGGATAACGTCTCTAATCTCTACATATATGCCAATTGGCATTACCGTTCTAGGACTTGCACAATCTAGTAAACAATATATCATTAGCCTTTTGTTTTACGTAATTACTTTCTAATTGTCGGGAATTGGTGCTTTCAGGTGTTGTGGCTGGTAAGCTTTGTGGCAGGCTTTGCAGCCTGCGATTATTTTTATCTACTGATCATCCTTTGATATCTTAATCGTGTATGTAAAGGCGGTTACCTACGGATTAGATTCGTCCTTTCCTAAAATACTTAGAACCAACATATAAAGATTACGTAAATTCCTGTATTTAATCATTGTAACCGTTAACATGGTAGCATCTTTTGGTTCATTGGTAACCGTAGCACGTTATACGAAGTGATTGATTATAGCTGATAGCTGAGTTAATAATGAAAGCGGAACATTTAAGGCAGAGTCCTTTAGTTAATGATTTGAGAAAGTTAAGCAGTTGACGATGGCGAGTAAGAAGCAGAACCGTGGGAAGCTCCCTATTGAGCAAGCTAGCTTATCCGATAATGGCTTTGTCCTTAAGGAGGGCCAGACGGATACGAACAGTAGCCCCCTTTCCCTCTCCGCAACCTGGACCCTCTGATGATCAGGATGTACCCCAAGGAGAAGAGTTCTTCAGTAAGGGAGAAGAAGGAGAGGAAGAGAAGGCTGTAGTACCCCAGCAACAGCTAGTTCCCGAATCATATCCCACTCGCAAATTGCGATCCCACTTTCACCATACCGTAACTAGGACGCTTAACGGTACCTGGATTTCATCGATGTAAATCTGGTTAAAGAACAGCGAGTCATGGGTGGCACAGGAGCCTCGATCGAGGCGAACAATGCACGCCAGTGGGCGAATCAAGCACCCACCTTCTGCCGTCCTATGATAACACGTCCGCTTTCGAAATCTCGACCCCCAAGGACTTTTCGCCCGGACGAACCTTGGCCTACCATCCGCATGCCCCCATTTCGTCCTCGGATTTTGTTTGTGCTCCAAGGGTAGTGGCGGTGCGGGAGTGGCACTGCAGTCCGCCACGACGACGTGCTCCTGCGAGACTCCGCGATAGCAATGACCTGCCAGCAGATCTATTGGTCCCTCTACCGCTATAGCTAGCCTCAACTCTCGCACAGAACCATGCAGCCTTGCGCAGCGCGCACCCGTAGAGCTCGTGTTCCCCTTGCCCACTGGGCGAGTGGTTTGTTTCGTTATCGACGAGCTGACTAACGCTGTGTGCCGGCCCCGTTCCCGAAACACCCCCCATCCCCCCGCCCTTTCCTCATACTCTTATCTGCAGCTAGCCGGGTCTTGGTACCGCCATGCCATTTTGGCTGAAGTGGCCATCCAGCACACCTGTGCTGCGCCTAGGTCTGCGACTGTAAAACGCCGACACCCGACGCGCTGATGCGTATGGTTGGCCTTCGGACGGCAAAGTGGTTCCGAAGTCTCGAACGCCGATTGATCCTACCAATATTAGTACACCATGGCCAGCTAGGGCACCTGCAGCGATCCGATAGAGATGAAAAGGGGAAAGCAGAGTGACGAGCTGCCTAGCAAATTGGCTACCCGTACAAGAAAGCCTCTGCACCGATAGGCCCCCCCGTGAGGCGACGGTAGCCGCGCTGTGCGCTGCGTTGGAGCGCATGCACACGTACCTTCAGCTGAGGATAGAACCGAATGAATTAATATCTATGAAGCCGAAGGGGCGAGACGCCGGAGCTGCCCCTAATTGGTCGATGTTTGCTCTGGGTGCCTTGATGGAAGTCTCGGCCGTGTGTCAGGATCAGACAGAGTAGCCGCGGTGCGCGCAAACCGTGCAAGGCTGAGGGAGGTTACAGCCTCGAAAGGTATAAAAGCAGCTGAAGCTATGAACGTTCCGTTGAACGTCGAGGGGAGTTTGGTGGACGCGTACTTGCTGTGTCGTCCAATCGGTACCGTTTAGCTGATATGATTGACATTGCCGGCCCTGTACGAACTGGAAACATCGGGTATGGCTCCTTAAACTCAAGCAGCCGAAATCCGAACCCAGAGAGTCACCCGGGAAGGGCAGGTTTTCATTACGACCTGGTTGCTCGGGAACGGCCCCGGGACAACGGAAACCCCCCAACCCACTGCCGATATACCATCGCCGGTGGCACAAAGTTGGGGTAGTAAGAACGTCAGCCCATCCTCAGTGCCGTAGTAGTAGTTACAGTGCTACTCTTAGTGCTATAGATCTGTTGTAGACAAAGCAGGTCGTTCCGAGCTCCCCGTCGCCTTCGCTTACTGAGACATCCCTGCTGACTCTGCTCATACCTGCTTAGGTAGTAACACTCAGGGTCCCGCCACCACTGAAAGTGGTCGTCACCCTCAAGCGAGTCCAGATACTCGAGAAGCAGCGTCGATTCGAGTTGTTTGAGCGTATCTTCGCAGAGTATGGGTAGCGCGGAACCCCAAGCCTTAAGCGAGCCCGGCCCGGTGAATGTCAACGACCCTGGGAGCCCAAACCTAACCCAAACAGCAACCCCGGGTCCGGACGTGCCTTCACCTGTAGCAGGCGGCGGCTGGGGCCCGCTGAGTGGAGCGCCCATGGGATTTCCGCCTGCGCACGATAGGCCCGGGCCAGAACCGGGGCCCATGGGGGGTTCGTGATCTGGGAGTATCACCACATTAGCTTAGCATACGAGCGGCCGGAGCACAAGCAAGGGTGATGTCACGATCACGTTAGAACGTAGGGCGACCCATTACCATTGAAGTGGTGTGAGACCCTAGAGACGCGGATGACTTTGGCAATTGCGAATTGCGAGACAAACCAGAGTGGCATAATAAGCCCTTTCGAAAAATATAAAATAAACAAAGCAAGACGTCGCCGTTGGGGTGAGGAGGCACAATCTATTCTATCGAATTAACACAAGTTATGCAGAACCGTTCAGCATGGCGGGGTGCATCCGTCTTTGCCGAGGGCTATATTGTACCCTCAGGAGTGGCCGCCTGACTCCCAACGCCGGACTTGGATCTGTACACACCTACCATTCGGAACACGACCCATCATAACTCGGTTTCCTGTACCGGCTTGTCCAGACCTAGATATATTACAAATTAAGCCAACCTCCTGCTGCCCCTCCAGCCTCCGGCGCCCTTACCGTTGACCGCGCCGCCAAAGTTATGCAACCTCTCGCCGATCAGATACGCCTCGTCCCTGATTCTAACCTTCCAGCCGTCAAATATGCGCATGACCCTGCGCGTGGCCAGGAGTGCTAGCAGGGAGAGCGCGACGATAGGGTATGCCATTCTGAACAGGAGGACACTGGCCTCTCGCACATGTTGCTGATCGTCATTCAGGATTCCGCCGAATGTTCCGAGAAGGCCGTGGTGGAGGGCCATCCTCACCATAAGCGGGGGTACCAGGATCAGCACCGAGCCTGCCGCGAGACCGGGGACGACGAATGCCCGCGTAAGAACCCCGATGTCGGGGTTTGCCCAGCCGCCCCGGAGAACCGCGCGCACGGCCTGGGCGGGTCTCCCACCACGTTGCACTAGCACGCGCGTCCCGAGTTTCAGGTATAGGATCCCCAGGGTCCAGGATTGAATGACCCGGATCGTGTGAACCCCCCTCAAACCATCAATGCGCGTCGAGGCATAGACTTCTGGAGAGGAAGAAGACGGAGGGGCAAAGGAAGGAGAGGGATGCATGTATGTATGCAGCGGGATCAAGACGTAAAGTTCTACCATCAGCGTGGCGAGCACCGGGAAGACGACTATTAGGAACGTGTATGTGTACGCGAGACGGATCGCCTGTCCAGTGAGGAGCTTGGCTTGCTGGATCACATCTTGGTCCAGCACCGAGGTGGCTATAGATGATATTCGCTCGCGGACCTTGGCGAGCATGGAACGCAAATGGAAGAGGAAGTAGGCCAACGAACCGAGGACATAGATGCCTATGCTGAACGCGTATATGTCGTTGGTGCGTATATACTCGGGTATAAGGAGCTTGAACACACGCCTCCCAAACACCAGGGGCAAGATGGTAAATCCGACCCCTGTGGCGGCGGCAAAGAGCCATATGGACGTTATGAACAGGGAGACGCGAAGAGGGAACAACGGGGGCACGTATACGAACTGATACTTATCGCTGGCGTAGACGTCGCCGTCATCCCTGCCATCGAGCCTGGCGTCCTGCTCCGTAACTGTCAGGAAGACAGGCTGGCCCTTGGGGATCTTAACCTGGTCTGAGGCGGGGGAGCGGACAAAACGTCCATCCTCTATGAGCTGACCCGAATCGACCAGCTTCATTTTCTTTATGTTGAGGGCGATCATCTCGTCTTTTGGAATATGAGCGGCAGGCCTTCCTTTGCCGCCTTCGAAAAGACGACGCCAAGACATGGGGACGACATCGCCTTCCTCGTTGATCTCGAGGAAGGACCTGCGCCACCGGGGAACCTCGTTGAACCCCGAGTCTGGAGCCAGCACGAGTCTACCCTCCTCATCAACCCGTCTCTCGCCAAAGAGGAACCAGGTGAGACGCAAGGCTCTGGCACATTTGCGGAACCACCAGGTGTACATGGCATGTAGGCCATCACTGGGCCGGAAGAACTTGACCGCAAGCGGCATGAGGAAATTGTAGAAGAGAAGATCGATGGGGAATTCCAAAACAGGCTCGTTTGATGAGTAGTGAATAGGAAGGACATTGGGTAAGGCCAAGGATAGGCCCCAGACGACACCGCCTAGGCAGACCACGACAAGCGCGCCGTAGATGAGACCTGAAAACATTATTTTGCGGAGCTGAGTTGTGACGTTGCGCTCGAGAACATCCCGAACCGGGTGGAACTCGGGGTCGTCAGGGTCACGGATAAAGTCTGAAATCACAAGTTAGTATCCTACTACACCAGGCTGAATGCCCGCCAGGGTTGTGCTTACATAAAACCCCCCTCCGCATGATCTTGCGGCACATGGACACAAAGAGCGCGAAGTGGAACATATAGCCCGTGCCGACAAACCAGTGCACGAATATAGACGTTAGGGGGAAGTTGTAGGTGAAGTATAGCCGAGACTTAAAATCCGTGTTCTCGAATAGCGGGAGCAGTGCGAAGTCGAGAAGCAAGCCGCAGTATAGGGGGAAGACGAGCATCTCGATACTGATGATCAGGATGACTTTCATGACACCGCTAGCTTGGTTTAGGGCGTCGATGACAGATGCCTCCCATTCTTGGGCAGTCGGTGTCGTCGAGAAAGGTCGACCCCTGCCGAGGTACAGGCTCGCAGTAATGAACAGAGAGACGTAGCCAGCTAGGACAGCCCAGATTCTGTCCTTGGCATTCCAATAAGCAAGGCCGGGATTGACTGCCGAGGAAGGCTCGGGCAGGTCGACATTCACCATCCAGGATCTGGGGTGCGCAAGTGCAGTGGGAACAGCCTTCAGGGATTCCCACACAACAGGCCAGGCGTCGGCCATAAAGGCTCTGGCCGTCAATAATTTGCTGGCATAGTCGCCGCTGAAGATATACGTGAAGACACCAGCGAAGCTCGAAAGCAAGTAGCTGACGTCAGCCTTTACGAAGACCAGAGCTTCGTGGCTGATGGCCGAGAAGTTGCGCATCTCGTTCGCTGATATCAGGGGCACCTCCGACATAAAGCCATCCTTGATCCTGCTGAAGGCGCCTGACACAATGTGCGCAGCCTCGGCCCTTGCAGCATTGAGGACGTGACGTCCTTGACCAAGCCGTAAGAATTGCCTGAAAACTTCGAGGAGATTTAACACGAAGGTGGAAGCATAGCCCATGGCTAGCAAAACAACATCTTGCGTAAACCTGAAGAAGCTGAAAGCGATCCGGACAAGGCGAGACGGATTCGCGATGACCCAGACAGTGACCCGCCCAATATTGTACGGGAGAAATATGCCAAGAAAGATGGAGAAAGAGACAAGAAAGGCACAGAAGATGGCATTCTGGAACAGGCCAGCTAGCGGGCCGCGCATACCAATGAGTTCCATGACGCCTTCGAAATCTTCCGCGTCTTCGATGGCTTCCGGGTCGAGTCCGGCTGCCACAGCAGCTTCGACGATGTCGGGGCCTAGTTCAGCGTCATCGGCCTCCTCATCATCCCCCTCACCACCACCATCCATGAATGGAGCATCCCTATTGTCGCCAAAGATGTCAACAGCTTCTTCGTCAGATTCAGGCTCATCAAGCTGGTCCGTATTGACATCACCCCACATGAAGTCAGCGACGCGGTTGACTATTCCCCCGGCAGGTTGTCGTGCAGGTGGGTTAGCGTGAACGGCCTCCAGGGACGAATCAGCATGGACCTCAGTTGAGGCATTGTCTATGTCATCCAAGTTGACCCGCTCGAACGAACCGATATCCCCGACCGACCCTCCATGTCCAACACCTGAGCTGGTTTCTGTCACCGTTGATTCACCATCAATTTGCCTCATAAGGGGATGGGAAGCGACATCCCCTATGGGGTTATTCTGAGAAGCCCCGGTGGAGGTGGGAAGCTGTGACGGGGATGCCACTGCAGGGGTACCGGATGCAGAGGGGTTGGTGATGGGGTCAGCACCCGGCGTCGCCTGGTCTGATTGTAGTGATCCTCCAACCTGATCATCAGGGTTGGGGGGTAAGTTGGAGAATGACCAGTTGTTGTTGGCTAGGGGGTTGATAGCCTGGTTTCGCTGAGGCCCATCGGAAATAGACCGAGGTCGGCTCTTCGGGGCCACCACATCTCGCGCTCGATGTTCCCTAGCAAATCCTGGTCGCCACAGTTCATTTCCCTTGGAAGGGTTGTCCCCCCGCGTCCGGCAACTGTCTTCCTGTCCCGAGGTGCCGTCGGACCTGCGAGCCGGATTCAGCTCTGTAGTCTGTTTGCCTTTGGTACTAGAAGTCTTAACTTCCTTGTCTTGATCCTCAACGTCAGGCACCATCCATCTTGACGTCTCGCTGATGTCTTCATCAGGCATCCCCGTAGCGTCGCTGGACTGAGTGGCGTGTAAAGGCCCAAGAGGCCGATTATTCTCCCTGGGCACAGGATCACCGTCATTCCCAGCGTTATTGTCTAACGACTCGGATTGCTTTCCATGGGCTGGCATGGATTGGGTGATGCGCACCCAATGCCGCAAGCGTTCCTCGAGGCCTTGGTCGCGTATTATCTGAATGATCCTGTCCCGGTCACCTTCGGCCTCTCGGTAAATGCGTAAGTACTGCGTCACCGTGCTTGTACCATCCGTCGGGGCGTCTCTCATTGCTCCCGCAAGTGCCTTGACGTAGTCATCATCCTCCAGCCGGCCCGACAGTAGCTCGCCATACTGGCTCGAGTGTCCCGCGTCGGATTGCGCGGCTAATCGAGGAGAACGAGAGGGAGCCTGATCAGGGCGCCTGACGTCGTGCGCGTTCTGTCGAGTCGCCCTTCGGCGCAAACCTGCAATAGGCCTTTGTCTCTGCTGTGGATCTTGAAGAGCTAAGGCAGCCAGCATGCGCGCCCGCACATCGGGTTCCGCTTCATCACCCTCGTGCGCGAGTTCCTCGTCACTGCTATCGTCATCCTCTTCATCGTCCGAATCCGGACCTCGCAAATCGGGATCCTCAGGGCCAGCAGGAGGGTCCACGTCCTGGCGATCGGCTTCAGCTGCAAAAGCAGCGCGCATGTTAATTTCGGGCTGCTGTTGGACCACGTAGTCCCTCACCAAGATGATGAGGATAAAGACCACGATGACCAATACGGTGATAAGCTGTCCCTCGAGAACGGCGATAATGGTCCTGTTAACTGTCGGGTGGCGCGTGATAGAGTTCAGCGCCGAGACCTCGCTTAGCAGCGACGCATGCGGGTTGGGGACGGCAGAGACGGTGACCTTATCGACGTTGATCAGATTCAGACTGTCCAAGGTCTCCTGGGCTGATCTGTCCGTCAGCACCGGGGTGCCCATGGAGATCCCTAGCAGGGATGCCAGCCAAGACTGGGCAGGGGTAACGTTGAGGGGTTTGGTGATGGCCTTCAACAGGTTGACCATAGGTATCTGGTCCACGACTCCGCCCAGGGATGCGGCAGTGGTTGTTGCGGCCAGCAGCGGGGTGGATGGACAGGTCGTGGTGCCGGTAACGGAGAGGGATATCGCATCGCCTACACGCATCGAGTTGGGGTCGCGGGCGTTGAAAGGCGAGGAAGGGACGGGGCCGAAGCTCTCCTCACTCAGCCAGAACAGAAAGGACCAGACGGAGCGCATAAGATAAGGAAGCCATCCCAGCCAGACACTAGCGACGAGAAAAGCTCTCAGCCAAACGAGGAGGTTTCGAAACATATACTTGGTCATGTGGCTGACAAAGACGAGGAAGGGTAGCCGTTGTGGCATGTCGGGAGAGTAGAGCTTGGTGAAGCGGAACGGGGTTTTGCACAGCTCGCAATGCTTCTTCTGAGAGTGGGACAGCCATTCCATCAGGCAGTCCTGGTGGACATACTTGATGCTGCCACTGCATTTGCAGGGATAGAACAGCGGTTCGTCAGATGTGCTCTCACCGCGGCATATTCGACAGGTGTCGGGATCGACGGAGGGATCACTGGATCGGACTTGTTCGGTGGCTTTCTCGCTCGCGTTTGCGCTTATATTGCCCAAGTCTCTTATATTGTCCAAGTCTTCGGCGATGGGTGTGGGCGTGTCGGGACGGCGGGCCCTCGTGTCGCGAGGATTGGGTGGCAACGCCGCCATTCTGGTGATCGCGCGGGTATTTGTGTATGCACTTCACTATGTACAGCTCGTGATGAGACGCAATACCGAAAGGGTGGCAATGGGAAGGGGGTCGATGGGTCTCAGAACGGCCCGGAGGGCAGGTAGGCTATGCTCGGGACCATGGGATTGATGAGAGCCAGCATCGACGTCAAGGAACCCGAGGCACTTCCGATCAGATCCAAGATGCCCGCCGACCTATTCCTTGGATGCTTGCGATTAAGCCGTTGAGTTCTCGGGGAGGCTCTCCGCACCTCACGTAAGGCGTTGGTCGTTGTCGTTGTCGCCGTCGTCTTCAATGGGGAAGTCCCTAGAGCCTTCTTTGCGTTATCAGTATAGAGAGACGATGGTCGCTGAAGAACAGGACATGACGTCTTTCAAAGGATATACTTCATAGGTAAGGTAGGCAGAGAAACGATAGATATGTTTCCCTAGAATCACGGCTTACTTCATTTATGCAAGGGCTATAAGTAAGGGGTTTAGGACGAAGTTGAAGTTCGATCCGCCGTACCTAAGTGTAAGGAGTGGGGCCGATAAGATATGCTTTACTAGAGGCAACTACCGAGAGTACGATATATATATGTAGTTAGACACCTTGGTATGCGTGCGATAGGAAGCCACGTAAACGACGATGGAAATACCGGCACCATGCCTCCCAGTACGTGGCTGTGGGACAGTACGGCAGGGCCAGACGAGCGATTGCCCGGGACCTGACATGTCCAGAATCTGGGCGTGTCATTATGAACTCAAGCGTATCCGCACGTGCAATGTTGCAAGCTATAACCAACATTATCTCTGTACTGATGTGATTACTATTTCGTTATCAGTTTCCCCGGTGCCCCAGAATTCCCTAAGCTTTAAGCTCAAGGGAGAGGCCGAATTGAGAAGATCCGCACTTCCGAGACATGCATGAGAAGTTATCGTTCTCTGGGCCATGGAAATTCATTAAGCTCATTCAACTGCTGGAGACTCGAGTCGGGGCGCTGGGAATTGCAACCCGAATGTCCGGTGCCAACATCAATAGTCGAAGTGATGCTCCGCCCTGGCTTATACGGTGCAGTAGCTGCCTGTTCCGTATATGGCCTTATAAACCATTAATACCAAAGTGTGATACGCTAACGTTAAGTATTCTTGATAAGGATAAGGGAAGCTCTCTAGAGGAGTACCTAGGTTGCCGTAGACGAAATATGGTACTGGGCACTGAATGCTTTACTCGGGTGGGGGGTGATAGCTAAGATGGTCGGTCACAGATGCACGGATTCGGCAACAGGAAGAACTAGAACATCCCTAACTTGTCACCTTCGAAGCTTCAAAAACATAATCCGCTTTCACCCTAGGCACTGGGCATGGGCGAGTTTCTCTTTGGGTCGAATCGAACACATCCATGGATGCCATTCTCGCACCTGTTGGTTCTTCAAGTACACAAACTATTTTGAATGCCCTAACAAGTATCAATCACCGCCCCGACGCAGCAGGGAGGGCCAACCGATCCAAAGACCAAACGGTTTGATAAAGTCTTGGTATGACGTCTAACTGGGGAAGCAACAGCACGCTAGCAGTGCGGCGGCTGAATACCTATATAGTACTGTGCGATGGTAACGTCATAGGCAACAGGAAAGTATGTATACGAAGTATGTCTTCAAAAGCTGGCCTCTGTGATGCTGGAAGGAAGTCACTAAGCATTGTAAGGAGCGCATGACTTAGGCGAGGAAACTTGGGAAGATTACGTACCTAGGTACCCAACTTGCGTACAGTACATAATGTACTACGTAGGTGAGATCACACTGTATTGGAAACAACATGCAACGACGAAACGTCTTATCCGGTCGTTCTCGCCTGATTCTGTATTGCTTCGGACTTATCGTACCGAGTATATAAGACATCCGTCTGATAAAGGGCACGCATAGGTAAACCCTTCCTGCGAGTTCTGACGGGAAAGTATTCAATATAAAAGGGTTACATGATATGTATGTATTAGGTAGGTAGTAATGGTACAACAAGACTAAGCCGCTCCATACGTCATATACGAAGCTTCGTTGCCAGACCTTGTTCTACCTGGCAGAACATCGATTTGTGGGCGACTTGCAGAGCTGGGCGTCCAAGTTTATCGGTGACAATATCCTCGCTTTATAGTAGTTGCTAGCTGATATGAAACAGGCGATAAAGTGAGGGAACGGGTAAGGTAGTGTAGGCTCCATCGCAACTGCCTACCCACATAGATGTGTAGGAGGATTGGTACAATATTAAGAAATATATCTCTCCTATATGGTATATAAAGAAGATGCACCTATCGGCGCGATATATATAATTGCGCATTATGTATAGGCGCTTCTGAAGTAGGGGATGCAGGTAATACGTATGTGCAGTGTATGTCCTGATAGGTGGTGAATGGCGGGACTCAAATTCAACTCAACTCCCTCTGCGTCATCAACGGCCTGAGTTAGCGAAGCTGCTTACATACCTGGTACCGGGCCCTGCCTAACAGCGTATCTCTGCTCCATGCTCCTATGCATGTGATTGGGAAGTGAATTGCGACGGGACCCCACGGTGAGCTTCAATTTCGACACAGCACCTACACCGTACAAAGTACCCCTAATACAGACAATGCGGCGTTTAGACTACAAGGTTTAAAGTACCTACAGTAGCGCTGAATGTCCGCTGTAAGTCCATGTCCTTATTCCCTGTTTTATGGCCGCATCATTCTTGATACTCAACGTCAAGCCGGCGCTTCTCCCACAACCTTCCTCTTCCTCCTCCTCGTCAAACTTCAGAAAGCCCACCTCGCAACACCGACGGCGACCACCATCACGACCGACGGCGTAGCCTCTCCTCATTCATCCCGCCTTCACCTCGACCGTCCAAAGCTGCTGGATTTAGCTGTATGCGGCGGGTGTCGCTTCTGCAAGCTGGCTTACATATACCTCTCGGTCAGCTTGGGTGGGATAAAAGTCTCGGAGACTGTCTCAAGAACCCCCGTCTGGTTGTTCTTCTGTTCTTAGCAAAGGCCCCTTCCAGGCATACCCCTCATCTACCGTCCTTTACTTATCATCATCCGTTGGATCCTTAGTCACGATTGGTTTCGTCATTGTTTCATATCTGAGGTGACAACCGCAACGACCTGCCCAGTTTCTCTTTATTTCTAAGTATCTACTCGAGAACTGAGCTACGCTCGGATGTGAACACAGCCAACACACCCCTCGTACCTGGCGTACTGAAAACGTCCTCCTCCCCCAGAATGGCTGTCGCTAGGCCGGGCGAAGCCAAATCAAACGGCCATCACAATGGCCACGCAAACGGATCCCTCAAGAAGGCGTCCAAGTCCATCAAGGGCGCAAACGGTCTTGATTCCGCCGTTTCTAGGAGCGCACCCAAGAAGCAGACTGGCTCAGGCTTCTTTGTCAGAAGCTTCCACGTGGCAGCGAGGTAAGCGGCGCATCACCTCCTCAAGCCTGGCTGGAATCAATCTTCCTCTACATGAATTAGACATCATGCTGACGAGAGTCTATTTTGCTCGCTTTATAGGCTATTGACATGGTACTCTATCATCACTATCCTCTTCCGTTGTCCGTCTTCTCTCGATGCCCGTACCGAGTCGTCTCCTACCATCTGCAAGCCATATTTCCAGCTCAAGCAGACCGTTTCGCCCCATCTGGGTCCGTACTATGATGCATACGCCGCGCCCTATGTCGATATGGCCAAGCCTTATTATGAGACCTTTGACCGCGCCGTCGTTACTCCGGGACGCACATATGCCGTCAAATACGGCGGACCGAAGCTCGCCCAGGCCCAAGCCTACGGTCAGGTGCAGTGGGAGAAGCAGGTGCAGCCTCAAGTTGCCAAGCTCCAGACTCTGGCCAGGCACCAGTACGACCAGACTATATCGCCTTATGTCGCCAAGGCATCCGTCGTCCTAGGACCCTATTACGATATCGCCAAGGCGAACGCCTTCCAGACATATCACGAACTGCTTCTCCCCACCTATACCTTTGTTCAGCCGTATATCCTTCACAGCTACGACGCCGTTTACGCCTTTACCAAGGACACTGTGGTCCCCTCGACTGTCTGGGCCGGGAACAAGACATACCTGTTCCTCGACTCCACCATCTGGCCTCGTCTACGCGATGTCTATACAGCCACTGTCGAACCCCAGCTCGTGCGCATTGGAGAACGACTGGGCCGATACAACCGAAAGAGAACTAGGCCGACCGCCGAAGACACTAAGGCGTAAGTTCTCCCTCCTTCCTACTCTACCACAATCTGCTAATGCTCACATCACAGCACCGCCCTGAAGTCGACGTTTGCCAAACCCTCGTCCTCAGTCGCCTCCCCGACCTCGGCACCCTCTGTAACTGCCGCCAAAACTAGGACGCAGAGGGATTCGACGTCGACCGCAACCAATGATGCGGTGGAACCGCAGGACACGGTAGGCGAAGTCAAGGCGGATGTGAAGAAGTCGTCCAGCACGCCAGAGGAGGTGCGTGAACTCGCCGCCAAGACCGTCGCTGAGGACCTGGAGCTCTGGAAGGGCAAATTCGCCCAGGTCGCGGAGGAGGGTGCCAGCGGGATCGAGGAACAGCTCGACGAGATCTCCACGCGCATGACCGAGCGCCAGAGTATCATGGGCAGGTCTTTGATGACCCAGCTTGACGAGACCGTAAAGTCGGAACTCTCGCGACTAAGGCCGACCATTCTCTCTATCCTCGAGAACGGCGGCGACGACACTGGCAAGATCGAGGATGAAGTTGCTACCGCTGTCCGGGCTGCCGGGTTAAAGATCAAGAATAAGGCCCAGGACGTGCGTGCCTGGAGGCAGAACTACGAGCAGGAGACTGAGATTGCCGTTACCAAGGCAGCCCAGGAGCACTTTGCCATAATAGAGGAGACCCGAGACCTCGCCCTACAGAAGATCGGCATGAAGTGGGCTTGGATGGACGGCGTTACATATAAAGATTGGAAGAAGTTTCACGACCTGCGAGCCCAATTCAATGAGTGGACCGACGACCTCAAGCGTCTGGTCACGACGCACCCGGGCCTCGTCGCCGCCCAGAAAGTCGGCACCGATATCGAGGATCAGGCCATGAGCATCGCGCAGGAGGCCGCCGAGGAGCTAGGAAGGTTGAAGAAGGTCGCATCCTGGAAGGCCGTCGCGCGTGATTATAGTGAAGACTTCGACACCGATACAATGAAGCTGGCGGCCGAGGCCGCCCAGCAGAAGATCACAGGGGCCGCTAAGAAGGCCGCCGAAACCGTCGAGGATGTCGCCGGTTCGGTTGCCGAGGGAGTTGGGTCAGCAAGCGAGGGAATGCGGGAGGGTATCTCGCGCATCATTTCTCCGGACGCTCACGATACCGCCATCGACTCCCTCTCTGAGACCGACTCTGAGACTTCAGCAGTCCCGCCCCTGGAGAGCCTCACAGCTGAGCCTGTCGAGAGCGCCAGTGACCTGCCATCTTCGTCTATAATTAGTTCATCCGTCTCATCCTCGTCTCCATCCAATGATGACATCGATACGGAGACCAGCGATCCCGAGCCCGTCGAACCCCTTCGAACATCTGAGCATCTTGACGGACCTGAGCAGATCCAGGAGACCATCGTTGAGCCTACGGATGGGCAAATATCAATGGAGGACGCGGACACTAAGCCCGACAGCACCGCCAGCGTTAAACCCGCGCTCTTCGGAGCTGCCGCACAAGCTGTCCCTAGCCGTCAGCCAATCCTAGACGACGACATCATCGAATCCGCATCGAGCTCCCTCTCCAGCGCTGCCTCGGTAGTCCGGTCGGATTTTCCAGACGGTATCACGTCCGCTGCCCAGTCCGCCTATACGGTCGCCCTTGCTAAGGCCGCGGAACAGTACTCCAGCGCCATGAGCGCCTTATCGGCCCAGATCTCCGGTGAGCCTAAACCAGCGCACGAGGAGTTGTTCAGCTCTGTCTCTGGTGCGTACTTCGGGGCTGTTGCCGCAGCCAATTCGCAACTCTCTGAAGCCTCAGCCGCCGCGTCGCGGTCTATATACGGCACCCCCACCACGAAGTGGATCCCTAACAGCATGCCCGTGCCGACTAACATCCCGTCCGTCGACTGGGAGAGGGTACATTCCATTGCCCAGCACAACTGGCGAGACTCCGTCAACTGGGCCGGCGAGCAGTACGCCTCTGCAAAGAACGCCATCAGCGACCAGTATGAATCAGCCAAGGTGGCTGTCGGTGCTGCCGAGCCCACGCCCAGTACGCAGCTCGAGAACGTGGAGCGGAGGGCCCAGAAACTGCTCGATCAGGCCAAACATAACTATTATGCCGGGCTCGGGATGGCTCATGCGAGGTACTCGGACTTCCTTTCCGCGGCCTCGACGGCGGTGAGCTCCCTTACGGCGAGCCCCACGCCAACCGATCTCAAAGGCTCTGCCTCCTCGGCTGCTTCCGTTGCCAGTGAATCCGCGTCCTCGGTCGCGTCGGCCGCTAACGAGGCGGCTGGATCCGCTGCTTCTTACGCTTCCGATGCTGCCGGGTCTGTGGTAGATTCAATTACGGGCACGGCATCCGACGCTAGTGACAAGATTGCGGAGAACTGGGAATATATTATCACTCAAGTCAGTTCGCAGGTGTATGGCGCGCCTACACCCACCCCTTGGTATGTGGTATCTTCGACTTTCGGTTTTCGTCTTCTTCTGCAGGCTATATACAGCCTCTGCCTCGAGCTCCCATTGTGCCTTTAAGCGTAGGCCTTGTGAACATTACTAACCAAAATCTCAATAGGTACCAGAACCTGTATGAGGCAGCCAGCGGCTACGCCGAGGATGCCGGTGATGCAGCCCATGGCTACGCTTCTGCGGCCGGCGACTATGCATCATCAGCGGTGGACGCGGCAGCTGATCAGTACTCTGCTGCCACTTCTGCCGCCGGTGATTACGCCGAGTCCGCAAGCGACGCCGCTTCTTCACAGTTTTCCGTTGTCAGCTCCCTCGTCTCAGAACTCATCGTCGGCAAAGAACCTACCTTCACCGAGTCTGTGTACTCGCGTCTGGCCGGAGCTCTTGCTTCCGGTTCCTCGTCAGCCTCAAGTTTTGCCAGTGCGGCTTCCGCAACAGCCGCCAGCGCCGCAAGTGAGGTAACCGATGCGGCAGAATCTGTGATTGACCGGGTCAAGGATGAACTTTGAACGCATTTTACCGTCTCTTTTCACCGTGCATTTCCACAAACCCATTTCTTCAACAACATCCAGCATGTGAGCAGGCCTTTCGGGGCTTCATGGCCATGATTGATGGTGGCAGGATTTCGTCATGGGGCTCTGCATGGATGATGATGACCAAGAGCGCCTACTTTGAAAACAGACGAACTAATCAGTGTATAGCAAACGGCACGGTTCTTTACTCACATTCCTTCGCTCTTTTGGACGACTGATGGACATCAGCGTACACCTAGTCTTTTTTTCCTTACACTTTTCTCTCTTGGCGCTTGGAACTAGACCCGCTTGGCGGTTTTCTCTCAAACGATTATCTATGCCGGTGGCCCTTCCTTTCGGTAACCCGCTCTTCGAGGAGTGGTAATCGAGCAATATTTGGGAATGATGCCGTGGTGTCGATAGCGTGAGGTGTGACTCACTTATCCATGGTCTTTGCGGGTGGGCTTTGGGGAATGACAAAAGGGGTAGGGTCCAGCGAGGCAGATGGATTCTTCGTCGGTCGAGCAGGCCGAGGTCTAGATTGTCTGGCCGGGTCCAACAAATGTAGCGCGTATGGCGGCGGCCCCGGGGACGTATGAATATCATGTATATGTAGCACGAGATGACCTAGTATGCAGACACAATTAAGGAGTATACATGAACCCGCCCTTTGGCCGGTAGAGGTTGTAGGATCTATGTACGTAAAGCTAACAACTACTAACGAGGATTTAGGGTCCTTTCTATACACGAGTGAAGAGGCAGATGCCTAGGCGCCTCCCAAATATTGAGACGCAGCGCGCCGGAACCGCCAACCTCGACAACGCAACGCGAAGCCACCCGAATAGTACCAAGGCCGACTGCCATCCCTTACGCTGAACGCAAACACTCATTGAGACATCTGAATACAAACCAGTATGAAAGGTGGTATTGAATGGCCGTCAGTCCCCAGCCACAACTCCGCCCTACAACGTAAAGCGGAAAGCTGGGTGATGATCACCCATGTTCTCCACCTCGTCTCCGGTAGCGCCGGTCAATCTCCCGTCGCGGACCCCACCCTCGCGAAGCCGGTTCTCACGCCGCAGCAACACCCACATCGCCGTCGCTGCGAGACCCCCGATCCACGTCATGGCGAGCGCGACGCCGTACCCAGTCTTATAAGCCGGGCTCTCGTGCTTGATGAAGATGTTCGAGGCCACGACACCCGCCAGGTTGCCGACGGTAACCTGGATGCCGGATCCGAAAGCTCGTTTCCAGTGCCCCGAGAGGTTGTTGGATAGCCAGGCGAGCGCCAAGGGCGTGCTTATGTAGCCCCCGAGCGCGGCGAGGAAGATGGCAGCATACTTGGCCTCGGAGGACGGGTACGCGCTGAGCTGGGGGGAAGCTGATTGGGAGAGCAGAACGCCGTATCCGAAGGTCGAGGTCACTACCCCCACCATGACGAACCCGTACCGGTGTCGCACTCGGTCCGACGCCCAGGCCACTGCAAGCATGCCCACGGCACACACCACGTACACAAGGATCGTGTACACCTGCGCCGACTGGGCCGTCCAGCCGAACTCCTTGAGGATCGTTGGCATAAAAAACGTAGTCGAGTACCCAGTGATGCCGACGCCCATCTACCCGGTTTCGAAATCACCATTAGCCAGTATTCATAATCTCGATTCCTCACCGAGAACCGGAAGCAAGCGCGAAGGACGAGCGAAGCCTGATGGTGAACAACAGCACACTCACATAAATCAGGGAACCCAGCCAGATCTTCCAGTCGCTCAGAATCAACTTGTAGGCGTAAGCGTTCAGGGTATCCATGCGTGCGATGTCGGCGCCGTCTTCGGCGAGCCTCTTCTTCAGCAGCGCAATCTCGTCGGGGTTCAGGAACTGGCACTGCTCCGGCCAATCGACGATTAGGAACGCCGCGCACAACGAGACAATGGCCGTCGCTGCGCCTTCGATGATGAAGATCCATCGCCAGGCGGCGAGGCCCGCGAGCCCCCCCATTTGCGCGATCGCGTATGCGAGGAGCTATTATTAGAGGAGATCAGTTGCACCATTCATGAGTGGCAGGGTAGTCAAGGCGGCCAAAGCAACTTACTCCACCGAAAGCACCGCCGACAAGCGTGGAGCAGAAGAAGAAGCTCATGCGCGTCTGGAACTCGTGCCGCTTGTAGTACATGGACGTCAGATATACGACGCCCGGCATCACACCAGCCTCGAAGACGCCCAACAGGAACCGCAGCGCCACGAGAGCTTCGTAGCTGTGGACGAAGCCCATGCACATGTTGATGATGCCCCAGAAGAACATGAGGCCGCCGAGGTAGAGCCTTGTAGGTGATGCCGGTTAGTACCGGCAGCATGTGTGAAACGAATCGGCAAACAAGGGATCGGTGGCGGGTTTGTGCATGGGTCACTCACGATGGTCTCACGTTGCGGATGATCATGTTGCTCGGGATCTCGAGCAAGATGTACGGGACGAAGTAGACCTGACAATGGCTCGAGTCAGTGACGTTACGAAGAGAGAAGGCTGGAAGCATCTCACAAAGAGGGCGATGTTGAATCGGTTCCCGGATAGGTCGAGATCATCGGTTAGACCCTGGATCCTCGCGTTGCTAATGTTGATGCGGTCGAGGAACGACAGCATGTACACGACGAACAGGATCGGGAAGACGGTAAAGTCGATCTTGCGGACGAGGCGCTTCTCGCCCTCAGCATCGCTGTCTGTCAAGCTATTGGCGGAACAAGCAGTCGTCGACAGCGGCGAGGAGGCTGCCGTCGCAGAGCCAGCGACAGGAGGAAGGCAGTCGGACGCATGACAAGCTTCCGCGTCAAGGGTCTTCTCAGACATGGTTAATCAATGCAGGTAGTGAGGATGCGTGGCGGGGTTATGCGAGGAGAGTTACAGTGCAGTGGATGGGAAATTATCGAGTGCAAATCTAAAACAGGAGAAACACGTCGACGGCAATTTAGAAGGGAAATCACGTATTAGCGGTGTGCATAAAAAAAGACGAGAATGTAAAGATGGACGCGCAGAAAGGTAGGGCTGCCCAGGGCATCAAACTCGAGGCGGGATGGAAGCTGCTCCATTCTACATTCACTCGTAGCAAACGCGTTAGATATTCCTTCGACTACTACTCTCGAGATTTCATACACCTGACCAAAATCTCTTTAAATATTTCACATTCCAGACCCGCAAGAGTTCAACCATCACATGTCTAACCCTCCTTCCTAGCTCCTGCTAGGGCTGCATAGCACCCTCCTCCACTGAGGACGCATGCTTGAGACACGGAGTTCCCTCGAGATGAGGGATAGACAGAAAAGGTGGCCTCCCATACTTACCACGACGCACCATAGTGAGCCAAACTTAGCAAAATCAAAAGCTTGATGCAGTCGAGGTAATGACAAAGCATGATAGTGAGACATATGACTTCAACCTGGAGTGTGTCACGTTTCCTTGCAGTCGCAGTGCATGACATGTTTCGGTTAGACTTGGCACCATCCCAGCTGCAACCCGACTCATCTGAGCCTCTCAAATTCGGAATCAGATGAAACAAATCTTCTGCCACTACATCACTCAGACATACACCTGTATATATCTTAGTACCCTGTCAAAGCAATGGTTCTGTCACCAGCCTACTGGAAGTATAATGCTTCCCTTCCCTTGGCGACATCAACTCCTTGGTTTGATAGCGACCTCGGGAAATTGGTATTATTATGCTGACTCTTATAATAATACTGCACTGCAGCAGATGAACACCATGATGGAGCAGATAAAAAAGGAATCAGGTCAGGAGGCTCTAACCCGAACAGCCCAAGAAGGCTCACTGACTGAGTTCCCGCCCGGCCGCGCCTGGCGAGACGTTTCATTGCCGGCTGGTTTTGTACCGCCTGCAAGTGGACGCATTGTCAAGGGAA
Organism: Monosporascus sp. 5C6A; assembly: GCA_004155035.1. Classification (NCBI taxonomy): domain Eukaryota; kingdom Fungi; phylum Ascomycota; class Sordariomycetes; order Xylariales; genus Monosporascus; species Monosporascus sp. 5C6A. Next base: position 138,084 of record QJOB01000053.1, on the reverse strand, counting down.
CCAGCCACATGTAGGTGGATGTGCCTCCCAGCAAAGTCGTGCGTGCGATATCCGCACGGAACTTGGGGCTTCCAGATCAGGAAATCGAAAGCCGAGGAAGGTCCGGTCCAGTTGCCCGTAACACTCCTGATGGGATAACAATGCCCTTCATTGAGAGAGATCTCTTCGCAGTTATACGGGTTCACAAAGTTGCCTCTCCCGCTAGCGACGAGCGGCTCGACATCCGGCGAAATCGTTCCGTCAGCACCTAAAAGCATCGCCGCCCTCGTAGAGGACCTCATTACAGTCATCGGCAGAGGTGCATATCGTCAGTAACCATGTTCTAGGAGCACGGTAGTAGCCGTGATAGATGAGGGTGAAGTTGTTTGCGTCCACCTCGATGTCTCCATTTGTATCGCGGACCCAACCGACATGATACCGGAACACGTCGCCACCAAGGGATGGTTAGACCTCGGGAATCACCCCCGTTCCTCGTTCCCTTGAGGCAAGTATGCGATGTTGGGCAGGAATGACTTCAGAGGAGTAAGGCGTTCTGTGATATAATACGAAGAGGGCACGTTTCCGCTGGTATAGCCACCAATTGCGTGCTCGTAATAACCATGCCAAAACCTTCGGCACTACGACTCGGTTTAACCAAGACGAACAAGTTCCTTCGAAGGGGGACCGGGCGGGTATCTCGGCGTCAGCAAGGGTTGTAATGGTTATAGTCGTGGTTTCAGTAGGGAGGTAGGACGCGGCTCGATGAAAGACGTAAGCGCAGAACGTGAGACATTGTGGATGGTGCTGAGGATAGTTCCAGCTGGTCATTTGCCTGACCAGCTAATGACAGTTGATCTGTGGAATAAATCGACAGCGAGCATGGATGAAACATATGCTAAGTAATTATCCTTGGACCATGAAGACGTCAAACCAATCTTGGCAGACCCCTTATTCAGAGGAGATAAAGCGGTCTGTTACTGTCGGAACTTCTCCATTCTAGACATACTCGCGCTACAGTCTCAGCTTCTCATTGCCACTAATCCAGGCTTGCATGGTGCGTGTGATACGATCCAGCCCGTACCATTGATTAGCTTGTGCATAAGGAACGACCCAACTGACCTGGGTAGATAATTAGCATCTTTATTATATTGAAACTAAGATGACAAAACAAACCTGATGGTTTCAAGCATATGGAAATACATCGCCGACTTGTTTTGGGTTAAGCACGGTGATGTCGTCTTTGTGGGTCAGTTAGAGTTCGCCGACTGAGTCGAAGCTATTCTATCCAGCCCTTAGTCTTCGGCGACCTATGAGTACCTAGGTACCGAAGTTATGTTTGTAAGGTATATTATAGTGTGAGATACGTATTGACACTGGCAGGATATGCTCCTTACTTTGTGCGTGTGACCACGGAGAACCTCAGAAGTTCGCCGGCCTTAACTAACTTTTAAAAGTACTTGCCAAAAGCGTGGTGTCTGGATATAATGATAATCGGAGATTCAGGCTAGGAAGCCAGAGATATGGAGCTTACCGTACCAGGGGGCATAAGCGACGAATGTCAAGCAATCGCGGAAAGTCGCATATGAATGCTGCATAGTGTGGTCGTTGTGACACAAACCGCTCGCCTAGGTTAGAGGCATGAAGGGAAAAGCAACGCACTCAAAATTTCTGTTCAGCGTATCTGAGACACAATGACCTTATACTCCACCGTATGGTGCCATCAGCCCTAGCGATAAGACATTCTAGCGTTAATATCCGAAGCTCAATATTCCACGAGAAAAGGGAGACTGGCACCTTGTCTTCTTTTTACCCTCGACAGTATTCTTGAGGCCCGCATTCGTCAAGACCGGCACCTTTGCGAGCGTTATTGCGGTAACGGGTTGCTACCCGCAAACGATGAAAACGACTTCGGCTGAAAGTTCCTCAGTGGCTCAGAGATGCTCTATCGCTTGCTGAATGTACATCCACTAGACCAGCTCATATGGAGTCAGATTGATAAGAGGATAGTGTCTGTTATACGTCAGAGCTCGCTAGCTTTCCGCCTCGTCTAGTAAGCATCATTCATACTAAGTCCTGAAATATAAAAGGACTGAAAGCCCCTGTTCTCTTCCGCATCTCACAACAGCTGACATCTCCGGGAAAGAGTTATTTATTGTCGTCAACTTCCCTTCTGTCGATTTATTCATCGATTCTTGTTACCACTTACACCCCAGCTCCATGGAACCCAATCCGGCAACTCTCATTACAGGGAACAACCCACCCAATGCTAGCAATGCTTACATGATACAGACCCCAGTTGGTGTCTTCTTCGTTATCTGCCCGATGATCGTGGGGATCAGACTATGGTCCCGAAGACGGAAGAGCGGGAAGCCGGGTGTGGATGACTTTATCATCCTGGCGGCGCTGGTGAGGAAAGGCCTCTTGTCATTGCGGCAAGTTTTGTAACAGACTCCCAATGCTAACATTCACTAGGCATTTTCGTTGGCATCAGGGGCTCTCATGATAGCGGCATGCTCCCACGGATATGGTCGACATTGGCGCGACTTGGCACCCTCCGAAAAATACCAAGCCATGAAGGTTCGTGCCACGTTCTGAAATCTCCTATTCGCCTCGAGGGCTAATGAACGGCCGTCCAGTATTTCTATTTATGCCAAATTACCTACAAGGCCAGTATCAACCTGACTAAAACTTCGATCTTGTTGCTTTATCTTCGGATCTTTACTGGTGTCAAATGGTTTCGATGGGGTTGCATCTTTGTCATGGCCTGCGTCGCGGTGTTCTGCATTGCCACAATTACGGCGACGATTTTCCAATGCAGCCCTATCGAGAAGGCTTTCAACCAGACGATCAAGGGTCAGTGCATCAACAATGGTCGCTTCTGGTACGCAAACGCTAGCTTCAACATCTCCACGGACTTGATAATACTCATCATTCCTATGCCTCTCGTCTATGGGCTGCAAATTCCGCGCGTACAGAAAGCAGGCCTGGCCATCGTCTTTGCCTTAGGTATCTTGTAAGTCGACCTGGTTCTCATGAGCATCCTGCGAAGCTTACACTGGCTAGTGTCCTCATTACCTCCTGTCTTCGCACCACGACTATCAACACCCAGGCCAGGACCACCGACAAAACATTTGATATCGCCTCGACGATGTGGACCATCCTTGAGATGAATGTGGCGATCATATGCGCCTGTCTTCCACAGATCAGACCACTATTGGTCAAACTCTTCCCCAAGCTCATCCAAGCTTATCGCAGTTCACGTGAACGCGATAATGGAAGTACGCAAGATAGCAGCATGGCAGGACCCTCAACCCAAGGTGATACAAGATGGACATGCATAGTTGGCAAGGATCGGGTCAATCTAGCCAACCTCCACCACACTAGGAGTGATACAGGGTCCGAAGAATATATCATCACCGGGGCCCGTGAGATGCCAATCCAAAAGACAGTGCAGTACAGTATCGAGTACTCGCAGACAGGAGCGGCCCCTATGAACTCCTCTTTGACATGAAAAGATCGCTGGAGACCTGGGTAAAGAGGATATTCGACATCCCAAGATAGCCCCTGTATTGACGGTATTGGTACGGAGCAAGTCTATTTGGCGAGAGAGACATCGGCGCCGACCTCATCCACTGAGAATATTACGGATACTAGGCAGTCCTTAGCGGCCACAACTGATTGGATTCACGAGGGCATTCTCTGCAATATATGCGAAATAAAGAAAAGTTTTGTATAAAAACTGTTATCCCTCCACTTAGGCGACTCATCGTACTATTGAGAATTAGATCCCCCGGGGGTTTAACCTGTCAGCTCCTATTTCTGGGTATATAGCTGTAAGAATTTGACGACAGGACGGTGTCAGACCCTGCTGAAGGCTAGTGTCAGCTAGCTAGGTGTGCAAAAGCACCCTAACTAAAGAAGGCTACGCTCTGATCGGAGGATATTTGTTCCGTTGCTAGGCTATACAAAAGCAGTGCGCATCCGAAGAAGCAGTGTAATTAGCTGAATAGAACAACGCAACTGACATCCCCTATATCTGACAAATCCAATACCGGACGACAAGAGGGTCTCCTGCATAATTCGGCTTACTCGGCCTACTAACGTAAGCCTCGTACCCCTTATACGTTCCGGCACCCCTTTTTCCAATGCGACAATTGCAATACAGTTAGCTAGGTCGACGTTTAGCAAGGGCTTAAAAGGATTCTAGGGCTTTAAAGCTCCAAGGTATTTACTATGTCTCGCACGAACCATACAAATTGGCAGGGGTTATGGAAACAGCCCCATACGCACGGGCCACATGGGACGCTTACCCCCTACCCTCCAATACCCTCGTTTTAACGTACTGAGGAACAAAGGGAATGAAACGATAGGTAATTGTGTCGACCTCTGTTGCTCTTGTTTTAACGTACTGAGGAACGAAAAGAATGAAACGATAGGTTATTATATCGACCTTCTTTTTTTCCTAATTTGGAATTTTAACGCGTCTTAACTAGGAAAGTAAAGGTAAGCGTACCATACGGCCCGTACGTATCGATATAGGCCTGTTTTACGTTAGCAATCTAGCTGATTTAATTTTGTTTTTATAATTTATTTATTTTCGATAAAATACCGTTACCCGTAAGAACGTAACAATTATCGCGGGATTTCAACCTTGGTGTTTTGGGGTTTCTTAGGCGAAAATGCTAAATTTTAAAGTAATGGGTGTAATGCACGCTTTAGCACTAACAGCTCTAAGCGCACGGATGATTTTTAGAAGGAAAGGTGACTTCAAAGACTTAAAGAATGCCAAAAATGATATTGCCCGAATGCACAGAGAAGTTGTCAACCTGGAAAATGTCTCAAAGAGCGTCAACGAGCTACTCAGCAGGCCAGATAGACAGAGGTTGAAGGCATCTCAGCAGTTACTCGACGCCTCTCGAGAGTCTCAATCGCAGCTGCGAAGGCTGCACGACCAACTACGCCCGAAAACAGCTCGCCATGCAATAAATCGACTAGGCCTCCGCGCTCTAAGGTGGCCATTTGAGAGCAAGGAGGCAGAGAAAATTATCCAAGACCTTACACGATGCACGCAGACGATGACCCTAGCTCTACAGGTTGACCAGACATATGGTATAATCAGTGAACCCCTTACCGATACATGCTAACGATTTTATGGTTAGTGTCACTCTCCTCGATATAGATCAAAAGGCAGTCCTTGCCCGCCTCGAGGATCACGTCGCTGCTGGGGCCTCATTCGACTCTTGCGCTGAAGGACATAATTCGACATGTCTGTCAAATACCCGAGTCGAGCTTTTACAACAAATATCAGAATGGGCTGGCAATTCGAGCGCCGAAGCAGTCTTCTGGCTCAATGGTATGGCGGGAACTGGAAAGTCTACTATATCTCGGACTATCGCCCAGTCTTTCAAGAGTCAAAACCGCCTCGGCGCCAGCTTTTTCTTCAAAAGGGGCGAGACTGACCGAAGCGGCATGATCAAGTTCTTCTCGACCATTGCGGCGGATCTTACGACAATGGAGCCTACTATCGCTCGCCACGTTAAAGATGCTATTGAGAGTAACCCTGCTATCTTCAGGAGGGCAATGCAAGAGCAGTTCGATATGCTTATCCTACAGCCACTATCGATGATATGGAGAAAGGAGCCAATCTTAGTTATTATCGATGCACTAGCCTAGATGAGTGCGAGCAGGAGAATGATACGGATGCGCCGTCCTGGCTTGGCTTGGCTTGGTTTGGCTTCGCCACGTGGATGGCCGTTTTAGGGTGGTACGCAGGTAGAGGCGCATATTAAGGGGCAAATTATCGAATGGATGATGGGATGAGGCTTGTGTTTGTTGCAAGCTGGGAACAATCCGAGGGGAGAGATTGGCCCTTGCCGATCTAGCGCCGATCCGTCCGCATTGGGCTTGTATTGGTCGTACTCGTTTAGCTCGTGTTCTTGCTTGCTGGATTCGTCGAACCCGTCGTGACATGACGGGTAAATTGTTTCATTGCGTTACTGCCTCTTTGTTTGTGGTACGTATTCGTTCACCGTGGCATATTGGTCTCAGATCTGTCATCATTCCCCATCCAGTTATGCCGCGACCATCACAATCCGTGCCAGGGAAGGGAATCAATCAATCCACGAACGCCCCTCGTGGATTGATTCCCTTCCCTGGTCCGCGCTTCACATTTCGCTTCGCATGGTTTCTTTTTTCACAGCCTTAGCCGTATGACAGGAAAGGCAGTGCTGTATGCGCCGAGGCCTGGACAAGGCCGCTGTTCAACACTTGGTATCGCCAAGCCTTTTTGAACAATAGTCGGTTGCGTGACGACAGATGACCTTCAAAGTAAACCTAGTTATCCCCGCGCAAATCGCTATCCATGAGCCCGCAATGCTGTGTTCTTGCAAGCTACAGCTTTACTGACAGGGAGATTGTATGCATTGTGAGATACTTAAGTGAAAGCGCATCAGCCTGGGATCCAACCAGTTTCCTCCATCGGCCGCCGCATCCAAATCTTATGCTCTTCGTCGAGTGAAGAGTAAATCTCCGATAATAAATGTTCTACCCAGCCACGGGTCCACCAGAATGAACTGAGACCATTAAGAAGAATGCAGAAATACGAAAGAATGACGAGCGGAATTGGCTTTTCTTCCTGCAATAGACGGACGAAATCATCCTCCAGGTGATAGACCCAAACGAATACCTGTTGGGGGGACAGTTGCGTTACTCTAGAAGTGGAAAGCAATGCGAAATCAAATCTTTGTGAGAGCTGATCCAATGCTTTCGAGTAATGCACTAGTTCCGGATCTCCTGATGCGGCCTGTTGAATCTGCTCACGTAGCTCGGGGAAATGGTCGATGCGATAAATCGACGGGGCCAAGCTGCGCACAGCGACCTGGAACATCGGGGCCAGGGTGTTGTCCTGGAAAATCTCAGGCTTGGTCTCCAGCAGAGACCTCATGCCTTGGAGCTGTCCAAGCCATTGTGCAATGCCCCGTTGTCCGAAGAGAAGAAAATTGCCGGGTTTTGGCCCTAGTCCCAAGGTAAAGGAGAAACACAGCGTCGAAAATAAGTACAGAGCAGGGCCATTCTCGGCATTGATGCTTGCCATAAGAGAAGTTGCTGTTCGTAGGGCGGTACCGTAATGATGCAATGCCTTCGTCATATACGAGTTGGCCTCCGACGCATTCTTTTTGAAGCGCGATAGGTGAAGCGCGGAAATTGCGAGGGTGCCGTGCAGAAGGAACTTGTTAGAGAAGGCAATTTGTGGAAGATTGATGCGCATGAAGGTGTCAAGGCCCGGGACAACGGCTAGAGTATATGACGTGGAGATGGTGTAGTGATGGAGTAAAAAGAAATCCTCGATATCTAGGCCTTCCGAGGCCGGCTCTAGGGAAAGCGTCCGGGGAACGTCTGGCAGTGCTGTTGGCACGTAATGTCCACAGCCTGAAGTTGAAGGAGGGGGAATCTGCGTGACAGGTGTTGCGTCGCAAGCTGACGTCAAAGACGACGAGCCGAAGTTTCCACAAGGCGATGCTGTATGAGAGTTTGGCGGTAGGAAACTACAACGGAGCTCCCGCCTCACGCAGTTCGAACACTGTGGCTTTCGTTCGTCACACTTGGCACATGTATGTTAGCCTAGTTGTAGCTACCTTCAGCACCCACGGTGTATTCGCGACCCTGCATATCGGTGTTCATACCTTTACTCTACGAGACTTGCAATTAGTACAGCCGTTTCGGGATTTCAGGTGACGTCTGCGCGATGCCTTGTGTGTAGATGGACTCGATGGGCTCGTTTCGTTGTTGCCGAGTGACATGGCGAAAAGAATCTTGTGATGAGATCATGTGAATCTTGGGAGTGTAAGGGGGACCATAAACGAAAATGCGACGACTACGAGGCTTTACGACCTTTAGTACGAAGGGGGGAAATATGTGGGGCAGGATGTGGTCGTACAGCTCGGTTGGGAGCTAGTGTTGTGTTGGGTGGGTCGGGCAGTGACTGAATGTGGCAGTGCTCTGGCCTCTCAATGCGAAGTTCCGGCATACGACCAACGATACGACGGAGAACATCATGTACGACGCATTCGCCATAGTGTCTCGTAACGATCGTATCTCTCGTATGATCGTACCCAGACTGGAGCTAAACGCCTCGAATTTGTCGAAGCTAAGTGATGGCTGTGTGATGCGGTACTTGGTGCAGGATTTTCCACGGAGTAAAGCAAATTTCAACCTGTCAATGCTCGCTTTTACTATACGACGACGGCATCCACAATATGGCATTCGCGAGACAGCATTCACGAGATGACATTCGCAAGACGGCCTCCGCTGATGTATGGTGGCTTCGACGCCATAAATACGGCCACTGTCCGGACTTCAGTGTAACTTTTTCCTCACCTGCACAATCAATCAGCAGTCTCTCTTTCATCCAATCTTTTCTGTCGTTCCCGTTATCATACACCAGACCGAAACCACCACGCTCCCTTGTCCATATCTTACACCATGACGAACAACTACACCGCCGGGGCTCTAGTCGCCTGTTCGGCAGAGAATCTGGTAGCTCCCGATATCTTTGGTACCCAGGTTCTCAGTATCAGCGCATCCATGGTCACCAATTTCACAACCAGTGTTCCAGGGGACTTCAACTTCCATCATGGCCCATTCGAAGTTGAAAACGTCGATTACTGCAACATCACCGTCTCCTACACGCATTCCGGCCAGGACGACATGGTCACTGTCGAGACTTGGCTTCCCATTGAGTGGAACGGCCGACTGCAGGCCGTTGGGGGCGGCGGATTGGTCGCCGGACGTTATGCGCTCTCCGATGCTCAAATGTCCGCTGCCGTGGGCGAAGGGTACGCAACTACCACAACTGACGCTGGGCAGCAGGGAAAGCTTGCCACCGAATGGGGCTCCCTAAGCCCAGGGAACGTCAACCTCTACCTGTTCCAGAACTTAATGACAACCTCTCTCAACGAACAAGCCATAATTGGCAAGAGCCTCGTCAACAGCTTTTACGGCCGGAAGCCGGAATTCTCCTACTTCAGCGGCTGCTCGCAAGGTGGTCGTCAGGGTCTCATGCTTGCCCAACGCTATCCTGATGCATATGACGGCATTGCATCCTCGGCCCCAGCTATCAACTGGAACCAGCTCATCAACGGCAATTTCTGGCCGCAGCTTGTCATGAACATGATGGGCGAATACCCAGCACCCTGCGAGCTGCATGAGATTGCCATGGCGGCTACAGCCTCATGCGATGGACAAGACGGCGTCCTTGACGGCATAGTATCTGATGTTGGCTCGTGCAAGTTCGACCCCTTCACCGTCGTAGGCATCACCTTCGACTGTGCTGGCACTCAGATGGAAATATCCGAGGCCGCGGCTGTCGTATCTAACGCAACTTGGGCGGGCCCCAGATCCGTCAATGGCAACTTTCAATGGTACGGTGTAGCGCCCGGGACAAACATCACCGCCATCGATGGCGTTGGGGTGGGACCCGCTACCACCACGTGTTTGGGCAATGGTACTTGTACTGGTGTCCCATTCAATGTCTTCACGGATTGGGCATCCGTCTTCGTCGAGCGCAACCTCAACATGACTTTCAGCACCCTCACGCATGATGACTATGACCGCATCTTTCGAGTCGGCGCTCGTTCAATACTCTCATATCAACGGAGACGACACCAACCTGGCACCGTTCTTCCAACGAGGCGGTAAGATCCTGGGGTACCACGGCACGGTAAGATATCCTCCTTTCATGGCCTTGCTTAACGGCCTATTTGTACACAAGAACTGACACACATAAAGCTTGACCCCGTCATCCCTCTTGAGGGCTCCCTAAAATACTATGACTCCGTCGCGGCCGTGGTTCCTGACATTCACGATCATTACCGAATGTTCGAAGCGCCCGGTATGGGCCACTGTTATGGAGGACACGGAGGACAGCCTGAAACCACCTTCGATGCCCTGCGAGCGTGGGTGGAGAACGGGACTGTGCCGGACACCCTGCCGGTCAGCTTTACCGACAAGAACGGAACGTTGAACAGCAGGTTCCTCTGCCCGTACCCCAAAAAGGTCCGGTACAATGGTCAAGGCAACACTGCACTTGAGACCAGCTACACTTGTGGGGTCTAAGTGGTTCTCCTGTCATCTATTTGATCGGTCAATGCCGGCCGCTGAAAGCGGGCTCAGACATGGTGGGCGCGGCAGGAGGTCGTCACGGTTCGTCTGAAGGGGCGTGCCATCCTAGTCGTCAACCTATGATCGCCCGTCGTTGATTGATTCCCTTCCCTGCCGGAAATACATGGTCGGCAACGGCGAGTCGGCGAGCTTACACCAAGTTTCGCAGTGTTCATGTGTCTTGTAGTGGTTAATGAACCCTTTGATGCGTTCATGCTATTACTGTTTGCGTTATCGAAGTTATAGGGCACGTGAGCGACACTTGGAACCTGTCCGTTATGTTTCTGGATGCGCGACATCGAGTCCAGTCAAGACGTCTGTTCGCATCCATGGAAACACGGGGTAGTACATGATAATCAATTAAATTTTTATCCATCTTCAGTGTCTAAAACAGCACTTCATGGCAAACTGCACATGCCCAATATGCAGAAAAATGGCTGCGCACGCACAAACTGCACAGATCGGCTATGTCTCCGTAAAATACGGTTTGTTGACCGGCGGAGAGGTCAAAAAGAGAAAGCAGTAACTTAACTCGGGGTGCAGTCTCGAATCGAAGGAGTAAGACAGAGTTCTTAACGGTGAAAATACTGGATTTCTTAAATGTAAATTAGAGTATACTTATCTGAACTCTTCCCTTTGCTACTACGGCTTTCTATACGTAACAACACTCAAGATGCCGAAAGCATCCCGTTCGGACCATCCGGGCTTCATTCAGGGGCCCATCTGATGGGTGGCTTGGATATCCGTCCACTTCGCGTTACAGTGTTAATTGCGGCTATGGACCGGCGTTGAGATCGAATCCGGCCAGCGCCAAGGGACTGTGTAGAGGATTGTCTCGACTCGGGGACTGCCTGGCGTGGTTGATGATTTTGCGTCTCGTCCTGAGCACGTCGGGGTTTTATGCCTCGACGCTTCGGCGTATGCGAAATGCCTTGCATGGCGGCACCCGTGTCCCCGATATCAGCCTCGGGGCCTGAAGCCTTGCGCTTTCGGGTAGCGTTCGACATCGGCTTGGCTTTCAGGAAGCCGGCCATCCCAAGGCCCGCAGACTGTTGCTTCTCTGCTCGCCGGCGAGCAGTGGCCGTTTGTAGTGCTTTCGGTATGTTCTGGTTGCCATGGTTTGGCTGCTCTGTCTCCATTTCCTTTCTTTGTTGCTCGATCCAGTTGAGGAGAACTTCGTGCTGTTCATGTTGCTTCACTGTGTCCTTTAAGATCTGCTGAATAGCCCGGATGTCCCCTGCGCTGTCCGCTGTATGTTCGCCATCTCCTTCATTTTGTATTTTGTTGAGCTCTTTTTTCAGATCATCTGCCTTCTCTTTGAGCCGCTCGTTTTGAAGTAGATGATAGTTCTGAAACTCTACCCAATTCCCGAGGCGAGACTGTTTTTCCACGTCCAATAATAAATGCACATCACCAGCCAGGTGATACGCCTGGCATTACCGTTATTTCGAAACGACCTTAACTTTGTTAATCTCACCAAATCGGCATGCATGCTTGTAAGTAATGTTAATTTTACCTGTTATTTATTTGCCACACTTTAATATCCATTCTTTTGCAGTATTTTATATATCTTGGCTTTTTATTCGTTTACCGTTACTTTTTTTATTTCCTAGCAGGATTTCCGGGTTCCAGGTTAATACCATTTAACAACGTATGTATATTAAAGCCTATTTCCTATATTTAGTATTAAGCGGGATATGCCTGATCTTGATTTATATTACAAGCGTTATAATTCTGGACATTATTTAAAAGCAAAACGCTTTAAGTTAATTATTCCTGGTATAAAAAATATAGTACGATATAACTTTACTTTTTAATTGTTTTACCGTTAAATTATCTTTTAGCCCTTAAATCCGGTAATTCGAATTCCCATAAACTATTTCAATTTCTTTACTAATATTACCCAAAAAATCGTTTACGGTTTCGGCATCAAGAAGGGTTTATTTTTTATCAAGGATTCGGAATTTTTTACCTCCGAAATTAATAATACCGTAAACATTATCATCGAAATCGAAAAAAAGCACCCGCGTATACGATATATATTAAATAATACGTTTATTAATACGAACTTATACAATAATAAACATATTATTACGCGACGTATAAATATAATGCTAAATTGCATATATAGCTTATTGTTAGGGGCTAAAGAAGTGTGGGCATCCTTAAAGGGGCGCTAAGTTGTTTATATGTTATCCCGACATAATCGTTACGAAGTGATTATAAGGTAATTGCTTTATAGGTAGCTGCTTATTTTTATTTTAGGAAAAAAAGGCAAGTTTTAGATTAATTCTTATTATTTCCGTATTATTCTTTATATTTTAATTTTAAAACATTTAACAAATTGAAACTTTTTTATGGCGATTAAACCGTAAGAAATAAGCGAAATAATTACGATTACGTACGACGACGAACCGGTTATTTTAATTACTAAGTTTTTTTAGATTTTAAAGCTTAAGTTTACCTTATTAAGGTCCCGGTGACGGTTTAGCAAATATGAAAAGGAAGTTTAGTTATTAAATACCGAAAATGACCACTTGAAAAAGAAAGTAACGATGTTTATAAAAAGTTATTACGAAAAAACAGCGACGTTTATAGTTAAACTATAAGGTTTAATAGCTAAGTGTTGTATTACGTAGCTTTAACGAAAGTGTAACAAGTTTTTCGTATATTTTTTCCGGGTTAGATTTTATAACGTTTAACACTACCGTTAATATAAGGACTTTGAAAACTGCGATATCTGTAAATTTTATATTCCCGATAGGTTTGAACGTTAAAGGATTTACGGTATTTATCGGTAAGTAAGTTGAAACTTTGCAGAAAATAAGAAAAGAAGATAAATTACTTAAAACCTTGCTTAATCTTAATTATTAAGGCAAGATTTACTTGAAATATACGAACTTTACGATTTAGTTAAATGTTATTTTTAAGGATTGGAAGCTTTCGTTATAACTTTATGGAATGAATTATGCGTTGACGTATATCGTATTTAACTTACCCGCAGATATTTATTGGAAATTATGGGAAGATAGCGAAACCGTAAGAACTAAGGTACAAAGTTTCTGTTACGTTCGTTTATAGATTAATAGGGCTTAAAGATAATTTTCGTAAGTGCTTTTAGAGATATAATACGGCGGTTTGCCCTTATTAACGTAGAATTCGATACGATATATTAGAAATCCGATAAGACGGTTAACGTTTTTTATTAATAATACAAACAAGATTTTATTACGTTTTTATGGGTAGGTGGTACCGTTTCTCTAATAAGCCGTTTTATTATGTAGTTTCGTTTTTATATAGCTAGTTTCGTATCTATAATTACCTTATAAAAAACCCTGGATATAACTTATAAAAAAGTTTTAGATATAGCATTATTACCCCGGGTCTTCGCTTTAAAAGACTTTACGTCGCGAATAAATCGATACCTTTTTAAAATCTAACAGTTACCTTAAAATTCGTAATTGCCATAAAATTCAGGCCGCATAATAAATACGATTATATCTTGCGGAAAGCTTTTAGGAATACCGTAAAAAGCTTGCTTTAAGTATGGAAAAATAAGTTATTGCAAATTCGATTGCTTTAAAAAAATTCAAAACATATCGGATATACCTTGAATGTATATATGCGGCTATTGTATGAAAAAAAGTTATGTACTTAGTTACTGTTCCGAAACGATATGTTTTAGTTATAGCAAAAAAGGTTATTTCCGAATAAAATATCCGAAGAAACTTTTAATAGGTATTAATTTAAGCCTTATAAATAACTTTTGTTAATAGGAAAAAGACTTTTTGTTACGTATATATTGTTTTTTAAAAGTACGTAAAAGGAATTAATAGATAACGTTTCGTAATTAAGTAAATTTAAGGGTAGATTATAACGCGATACGTTGCGAAACGTTCGAAAAGGATAGTTAGTTATTTCGATTGAAGCTTAAACCGAAATTAGAAATTTACTTAAGCGATTTTATTACGATATACGGATATGTTATGTTATAAATACGAATTATAAACTTATTTAATATTACGAAATTAAAAAAATATCGCTTCGCCGTCGTAAAAGCAAAAGGATTAAATATTTATTAAAATTTCCATGGCTTCGAAAATAAATCCCCCTATTAACTAGTTGTTATTTTAATAAAAATATCGATTTAAACCTAAAGATATTAAGTTTGTTAACTTAATGAAAAAGTTACAAAATAGTAACTTTGCTAGAACGGTAGCGGTTATTATACCTGTAAGGCCGGATAAAAAAAATAAAGTGATGCCGGATAAAGAAAAAGATAAAAAGTTTATACCAAAAAGATACAAAAAGTACAAAAAAAGATATTATAGCGATTATGCCGATATGTTTTTAAAGAAAAAAGTTGTTAAATTACTAGAACATTTACTTTACAAATATACGATAAATCTATTTCACGGAAAGAAACCTTCTTAAAGACCTTTTTATTTTTTTTAAAGAAGGAACTTAAGACTTTTAAAGAATTTTTAAAGATGGCAAAAGGAAAGGATGGATTAAGCGGAATAATAACTCAACCGGAGTACCTGTATTATTCGCCCCGAAAAAAAGAAGTACGTTGCGTTTTTATATTAATTGTAAAAGGCTGAGTCGGATAATTCGCAAAAACCGTATTCCGTTACCGTTAATATAAGAAATTCTGGATCGTTTAATAACTACCAAGATATATACGAAGCTGGATTTAAAGGATACGTACCGTCGAATACGTATTAAGGAGGGCGATGAATGGAAAACTGCTTTTAAGATAAGATATGGTTACTTCGAGTATTTAATGCTGCTGTTAGGATTTTCTAACGGCTTAGCTACATTTTAAACATATATTAACCGAATGGTAACGGGCTTGATAGATTATATTTGCATAATTTACCTCGACGACATAGTAATATATAACATAAACCTAGTAAAGCACGCATAATATATTCGAAAAGTATTCGAAAAGTTAAAAGAATGGCAGTTTTACGCGAATATTAACAAATATAAATTTTATATATCGTTAGTTTCTTTTTTAAAGTTTTAAATCTTGCCGAATAACATTAAAATAAAAAGATTGCGTTAAAGCTATTAAGACTTAGTCGTTACCGAAAAGCGTTTATGATATTTAAATATTTTTAGGATTTATAGGATTTTATCGAAAATTTATCAAAAATTATGCAAAAATATTTATCCCGTTAACGGATCGGTTTTGCGGAAAGGTTAAAAATCTTATATAATTATCATTTTGCAAAAAAATAACGTTTAAAATATTTTAAGTAGTTTTTATAACAAGGAAGATATTTAAGCATTTTAACCCGTCGTTATTTATTTGCATCGAGATAGATATGTTAAGGAAAGTTATTAAAGTAATTATATTTTAATTATATAAAAACCGTTAATACCTAATAACATTTAGGTTTCGAAAAATGATATTAAAAAAGACTCGTTACGTTATAGGAAATGGCGAGCTTTTAACTATCGTCGACGCCTTCGAAAAATGGCGTTATTTTATTAACTATTCGTAATTTCCCGTTAAGGCTATTATAAATTATTTTAATTTCAAGTATTTGGAATTAAAGTAACGGCTTAACGTAAGGTAGTTAAAATAGCTGGATTACTTCGTAACCGTCGATTTTGTTATTACATTCCGGCCGGGGAAAAGTAACCTAGCCGATAAATTATTAAAAAGGCTTAACCTGTTATAAAATAACGGAAAAAAAAGCCCAGAAAAGAAATAACGGCGAAATAATGAGAAAAACACTAAAAGTAAAAATGTCTTAATTAAATTTTAGAATTACAAATATTTATCGGCTTCTTAAAAAATCGCAGATATTTCGCTAAAAGAAAATACATATAGGCCTAAGGACAAGGCGGCTAGGGACGTACTTAAAAAGGTAAGGTATATATTAGCTGGAATTGCAGGTCACAAATTATTCGTTCTACGGGAACAAAACGTTAATAACGTTACCAAAATGGTATTATTACCGAAAAAAAAACCTCGTAATTATTTTAATTTTTAAATTATAACAAAAGGATAAAGTTTTTTAGCAAAACTTAAAAAGTTAAGCGTTTTAAAAAATGCGAAACGGGTAAGTAATTATAATATATCAAGAAAAAAAGGCTTATTAGAATATAACAACGTAATTTATATATTATACAACCCGGATTTACGTAAAGAATTTGTTAATTAGTATTATAATTCTTTTATAATAGGTTATTTCGGCGTAACGAAAACATATAAACAGTTAATTTAAAACTACTTTTAAAAAACCTAAAAGCAAAACGTAAACAATTACTTAAAAAGCTGCTTTAAATACCAAAAATCTAAAACGGCAAAACATCGATTTTATGGAAAGCTCGTTTCGTTACCGATTTTGAATCGCCTGTTTAAAAAGTCAATATAGATTTTATTATAAACCTGCCGTTATTTATAAAGCCGTACCGCGAAAAAGGTTATAACGTTATCTTCGTCGTTATAAATAAAATAACGAAATATACTTGTTATATCGTTACGATAACAAAACTTACCGCTAACGGTTTAACTGAAATATTTTTTTATTACGTTTTTAATTAATACGGCATGTCTGATACTATAGTTTTTAACCGTAATTCTTTATTTACGAATAAGTTTTAAAAAACCTTTTACGAACTTTTTGTAATTAAACGGAACATAAATATAACTTTTTATTTACAAATAAATAAATAAATGAAACGTTAAAATTAACTTTTAAAACATTATTTACGAATATTTTGCAACTTAAATTAAGCAAATTAAGTATTATACTTATTAACGGTACAATTTATAAATAATAATAATTATTATTTAGTAATAAAAATAATACCAGCCGAAACGTTTTTCGGGTATACGCTACGAATTTTAAAAATCGTCGCATTTATAACGAAATAATTTAAAAATTTTAGGTTTATTAAAATAACTTAGGAAAAAATTGTAACGATATTGTTACGAACCCCAGAAGCTCTTTGAGGAGGAACCCCTCTTGGTTTTCCTCTGGGCCCAGAAACGGATAAACTTCGGACCCTAAGGGCTTGGCCCAGGGATAATGATCTAGGTAATTTAAGTAATCTAGGAGAAGTGGAGTAGATCACGATAGATTACATAGATCTACGACATACTTATTAACATGACGGTGGATATATAAAGAACCAATTTCCTATATAGATAGCTTTTGAATAGTTTCGTTTTTTAGTTATTAATTTAAGTTTTCAGTTAAAGGCACCGTTTTTTGATTAAAGGAAGAATCCGCAAATCTTTTTAACGAACAGATTAATGAATTATTTCTTGCTTTATTATTATCTGCAAATTAAGACCTTATTTCGGATACTGCTTATATTTCCAAATAGATGTATAACAGGTTCGTTATATTTTGATAGCTTCTTAATTAATAGCCGACGAATGATTTAAGGCCTAGTTAGGTATAAGCTTTCCTGAATTTAATAAAGATGATATTACAGAACGACGTTTAGAGGATAGACAGCATACCCGATTTTTATTATTAGTTAATGAAGGATTAGTAACCAGAATTAACAACCTACCTTTTATTAAAAAAGTGCTTTAATTTATCGATAACATGGCGTTTTTTACGATTCGAGCCTAAACCGGTTCCTTTTTTTCCCAGCAGTAACCTGCCCCAGCCCTTAGGGAAATTATTGAGGTATAAGGCGATTTAGAGGAAAAAAAGGATTATGAAAAAGAGGAGCCCGTAACCGAAAAACCAGAACTTAAAGGTAAGGAAAAGGAACTTATTACAGACGAAAAACTGGATTTCTTAACGATAGAAATACAGGCTTTAAAAAAGGAGAATGTTAGATTTGCCCGAAAGGAAAGAGAAAGTGTCTGACTAGCTCGAAAAGAGAAAAAGAAGGCCTCCGTACCACCTTTGTTTGTCCCTGACCCCTATCGCGAAATTACCATTCCATTTCTTGGGTACCATGGAATGCCAGAAGTTAAAGGTTATAAACCGGCCGCTTTTAAACTTTATGATAGATTTATAGATGTAGAAGGATTTTTAATCCAGGCCCGGATTTATTTTAAGTTTTACCAAAACTTTTTGGTAGAGGATTATTAAAAGGTGCTGGTTATTTTTTTAAATATTTGTAAAAAAAGTTCTTTTGTGGTTCGAATTAATTTTAAGGGATTACCTAAAGAACTATTCCGAACGCTTATCCGACGTTATTAATTACATTTTTAACGATTACGAGTATTTCGAAAATAGAATGCGAATATTATTCGGAAATACCGATAAAGAATAGTATGTAATAAAATAACTGCATTTGTTACGATAAGTTAAGTTAGCAGTAAAGTATACAACCGAGTTTAATCGCTTGGCCGCCGTTTTGCAACTGTTTATAAATGTATTGTTTTATTCATATTACGACGGCCTGAAGTTTCAGGTTAAAGACGAAATGTACAAAGTACCTAAAATAGAATTTTTTAAGGAATATACAAACCAGGTTATTATCGCCGATCGACGCACCTTTGACAGGTAGTTCGAGAAGAAAGGATCTAATAAGCGAAAAGACGATAAAAGTTTAAATAACCGAATTTAGAAAAAAAAAAGGACAGATTTTAAAAAAAAGTTAGTTCAGTTTCGAGAGATTTTAAAATAGATAAGTTTAATATTAAGTATTTTAACTGTAGCAAGAAAGGCTAATATAAAAACGAATGTCGTTCCCTAGTTAAAAGAGATACCAAAAGGAAAGAAGTTTTCCAGTTTTAGAGAAAATCCTAAGGGAAGTCTTAGAAAAAGGTACAAATAGCAGAATGTGAATTAGATAGCGAGGACGAGGAGAAGGAGAAAGAAGTTAGTACCGCCTCCGTTTAGCTAGAATTTATTATTGCTATAACGAGCCAGGTTTAGAATGGTAACCCAGAGTACGAGCGTTGCTTAATTTGCTAGAATCAGATTACAAGAGCTTGCAAATATTATCCCGGATAAATAACTTTTAGAATAGCCATAAAGCTAGGATGTATCTGTTACTTGAATAAACAGGAATATAAGATTTACGAGGAAAACGGTTAGATACGGCCGGACTTTAATAATTACGGATAGTTGTTTCTTAAGCTTTGTAAGCTTCCCGAATATACGGTATATCTAAAATCCGATAGTACCAAAATATAACAGATAAACGATTATAATTTTTTTAATTTCTTTGCCTGTTACGATTATGATTATTTGACCTATTTGCGAGCTAAAGAAAACAATGACTGTTGGCCCGGATGGGATAAAAAGATACTTACCGAACCTGATAACGAATGTAGATGTATTGAAATTCCCCGATAGCCAGAATACCTTAAGTCTTGTTATTTATACCTAAAATCAGAACAAAGCCAGAGCTATAGCCCAAGGATGCCTATGTTATGTTCCTACTTTATGTATATTGCACGAATTTCTAGATATGGAAGCAAGCCTTACAGAAATCCAAGATTTAGATATAATGCCCTTTCTAATACTAGAGGTAAAAGAAGTTTCCCGACAAAAGTGTTAAATTGGTCAGCGAAAATGGTATACTTGTATAGACGACAGATGTACAAAACATGCAGTTAAAAAGGCCCGTAAATAGAAACGCCTTTTAGCTAATAAGACCATTAAATCAAAAAACTTTAAAGGTTTTCGATATTAAGGCATCGAGGAGCTTATCGATATAAGACCTTATGCGAAACTAGAACAGGACTTAGGAGTTAGATTGAAATCCTATTACATTATAAAAACAAGACGTTTAAAGCCATAATTAATTTAGGCGCGGAAAGTAACTTTATTTCGCCCGCTGTGGCAGAAAAGTACCAGATCTTTTGGAGGTATAAGTTATAGTCTTATAAATTACGTACCGTTAATGGAAACCTGTCCATTTACGAAAACGGTTAAGTTTTTAGAAAAATAGAAAAGTTTCCAGTTTAAATATAAGAATACTTAAAAAGGATTGTCCTTAACATAGCCGACATTTCAGGATATGACATTATTTTAGGAATACTTTAGTTTCGTTCCAGCAACCTACGTATTGACTGGAAAAAG
This sequence comes from Monosporascus sp. 5C6A, assembly GCA_004155035.1. Taxonomy (NCBI): domain Eukaryota; kingdom Fungi; phylum Ascomycota; class Sordariomycetes; order Xylariales; genus Monosporascus; species Monosporascus sp. 5C6A. The sequence continues at coordinate 117,928 of QJOB01000053.1, read as the reverse complement.
CAAGCATTTTCTTAGGAAAACAAGGCAAAACCGATAAAGAAAAACAACCAAAAGGTCTGTTATATTATTAAAAAAGTACGAGTCCCAGATTAAGATGTTATAGTATTTCAGGAATACCGGCAATTTAAGAAATTGTTTAAAAATAGGGAAGATTACGAGTTACCCCTTTACGGATAATGGAACTACAGGATACCCATTAAAAAAGGGCATTATTTTAAACTTTACAAGATCTACCATATAAACCCTGAAAAATCCAAGGCCTTATGGAAAAGTATACAACTGGATCTGAAAAATGGATATATTTAACTTTTTAATTTCCTTACCGGATACCCCGTTTTTATGGTTCTAAAGATAAAGGACGGTAAGCAAAAAATTAACGAAGACGGAAACCCAGTTTTTAAAAAAATAATCGATTATAGACAATTAAATAATATTACGGTTAAAAACGGATATCTTTTAACCTTTATAAATACCTTAAAAAAAACGCTAGCAGAGCTAAATGGTTTATTGCATTAAACCTCCGAGATAATTACTACCGCATTAAAATAGCTAAAAAAGAGGAGTAAAAAACGGCATTTAGAATAATACATGGATTTTACGAGTATAAAGTTATATTTATGGGACTTATTAACGCCCTTGCTAGTTTTTAATACCTGGTTATAACTACCTTTAGATAATTTTTGGACAAGTTTGTCTTTATCTATTTTAACGATATCTTTATTTATTCCGAAACCTTAAAAGAATATAAAAAGCACGTTACCCAAGTGTTCGAGATCCTGAACGAAGCAAATATACGCGTTAACCCAGCCAAAAGCATATGGTTTACATAAAAGATAGACTTTTTGGGTTACACCATTATTTCTGGATAAATTTAAATCCAAGATTTTAAATTGGAAGTAGTTAAAAATTGGCTAATTCTAGATAAAGCAACCGTTACGGACATTCGACAGTTTTTAGGATTTACCGGATACGTATGTAATTTAGTTAAAGATTATGGAGGATTAACTAGTTTTTTAACGAAACTTACTATTAAGGAATATGCCAGAAAAGAATTTAAACTTCCGAAAGAAGTTAAAGAAGCCTTCCAGAAAGTTAAGGACAAGATTATTAGTATCCCTATAATAAAACTTCCCAATTACCACAAAAAGAAACGACTAAAGATAGATGTATCAGATTATGCTTTTAAAGCAATTCTGGAACAACAAAAAAATAACGAAAAGTGGTACTTTGTAACTTATTTCTTAAAAGCTCTCCGAAACGCTAAACTTAGATACCCTATCTATAACAAGGAATTACTAGCAATTATCCTAGCACTTAAAAAATAAGAACCTTTCCTTAATGGAACTAAGAAACTTTTTAATATTTACTCGGATTACAAAAATCTTACTCGATTTATAACAATTCAGAACCTAAATAGGCGTTATAAAACCTGGATGGTTTTCCTGTTGAAATTCAACTTTAGGATACATCACATTAAAGGAAAAAAAAAAACATCCAAGCGGATATTCTCAGTCGCAAAAGGGACTACGATTTAAAAGTCCCTAAAAAAAGTATGTAAATGTTACAATACAACAAGAACGGTACTGTATAGCTATATGAGATAGTTAAAAAACCAACTCCTAAACTTTTAACCCAATTCCGAACTTCTTACAATCTAGAAGAAAAAAAAAATCCGGAAGTTAAAAGGATAACCAGACGATCAGCTGCTGTACATGGCAAAATCTACATCCTTCGGAACTGGCAGAAATAGTTCGTCGGGAAGTTTTACGGAAATCCATTACACGGACACCAAGGTATTTTCAAAACTACCAAACGACTACAAGAAAAGTACGACTTTCCAAAGCTACGCCGAATAATCAAGAAAACAGTTAAGGACTGCAATATCTGTAACAAAGTTAAAGCAGCCCGATACAAGCCCTACGGCTTACTGCAACCCACAAACATCCCCGACAAGGCATGGAATACCATCGTTTAAAACTTCATTATTAACTTACCCCTATCGAAAAACCCAGTTATTGGAATTAAGTATAATGGAATATGGGTAATCGTTAATAGATTTACCAAATATGGGTATTTTCTACCTTTCAAAGGAAATACGATAGCAGAATAATTAGCTTACGCCTTTATACGACACTATTTCGATAAGCACGGGATACCAAAAAAAATCATCTTTAACAAAAACAAGTTGTTTACCTTTAAATTCGGCACTAGCTTTTTCAAACAGATCGGTACCAAGCTTAAGTTTTCCACAACTTATCACCCATAGACAGATGGACAGATTAAACGATTAAATCAAACCTTAAAACAATATCTCAAAAGCTATGTTAACTACCAGCAAAACAACTAGGTAAAGCTTTTACCACTTGCTTAGATAACCTATAACACCTTTATCAACGAAAACATGGGCGTATCCTCTTATATAGCGGTATATGGACACGAAGCAAAGACTTAACGCCTAGAATAACCATTAAGCAAGGCTCTTACAGTTATTACAATTGTACCACGAGCAGAGATAATCGTAACAAAAGTTAAGACGATACAAACCCGATTGTAAACCGAACTGCAATTCCTCTAATAACGGATGGCCCAATATTATAATAAAAAAAGGATTAAAGGACCAATTCTATCGAAAGGAAACAAGGTCTACTTGCTACGGCCAAGGCCTAATATAACCTCGAACATCTCATAAATTAAAACAAAAAGGCCCAGCAACAAGCTCGATTTCAAGAAACTCGACCCCTTTAAAATTAACGAAATTATTTCTAAAACTAATTATCGATTGTTATTACCCAAAATAATAAAAATACACCCCGTTTTTCACATTTCCCTACTTAAACCGGCACCAAAAAACGTCCCGCTAAAAAAAAAACCTAAAATTAAAAAACAAAACCGACAAATACGAAATCGAAAGGATCCTGGATTCCAGAATAGTCAAAAACAAAATCCAGTACCTGGTTAAATAGGAAGGTTACTGATACGACGAAAATACTTGGGAATTACTTAACCACCTAACGAATATGATGGACCTGGTTAAAACGTTTCACCGACAAAATCCTAACCGACCGTCTCCAGTACGGCCAAGGTTACAGGTAATAAAGGCCTCCTACCCAAGTCCAACCCTGCGGCGTTCCAATCGAAGGAAATAAACGCCTCTGCTATGGCATCTATCTCGGAAACAAGCTGTGCTTGCTCCGCTTCTACCTGTCGCCGCTTTTCTTCTAACCTTTCTTATTCTTCCAACTGATCAAACTTATAACTTTCCTTTAAAATAACAAAAGCTTTTTTTTTAAAACGTCCTACTAAAAACGCAAATGTTTCAATCGGCTAATAAATTCTTGGGATTTTTCTTTTCGACGATAAAGCGCCTTTTCCTGGCGTTAACGCAGTTTATTCAACTTTTTCTCGAAAAATTCCTGGTATGCCAGGAAACTATCTTCAACCTTACGCTGTTTTTTCTGTAATCAATCGCGCTCTTCCCCAATCTTCACCAGCGAATTCATCTCCAACACGTCACAGGATAAACGTTAATAACAAATGCAGCAACCATAATTCGGAAAATCAAATACGTAAAAACAATTGCGTTTTCCTAAACGAATATAATTTAAACAAAAGTTAATCTCCGAACCAAACTTCTCGATATAATTTGCACGGTTATCGCGCGCCTCGCGCTAATTCAAACGAGGTTTCCTTTTTTCTTTACGACCTGACATTATAAAAGCATGTTAGAAAGTTCAAGATTTTTCCAACGGAAGGAACCACTTACCGTTTTATCTTTGGGACAAAGATCCTTAAAAAAGGAACATAGTGTTACAAACCCCAGAAGCTCTCTGAAAAGGAACCCCTCTTGATTCTCCTCTAGGCCCAGGAACGGATAAACTTCGGACCCTAAAGGCTTGGCCCAAGGACAATAATCTAAAAAGATCTAAGTAATCTAGGAAAAGTGGAGTAGATTACAATAAATTACATAGATCCACGACATACTTACTAACATAACGGTAGATATATAAAAAACCAATTTCCTATATAGATAACCTCTGAATAATTTCGCTCTTTAGCTATTAATCTAAATCTTCAGTCAAAAATACCGTTTTTTAATTAAAGGAAAAGTCCGCAAATCTCTTTAACGAATAAACTAATAAATCATTCCTCGCCTTATTGTTACCTGCAAATCAAAACCTTATTTCGGATACTGCTTATACCTCCAGGTAAATGTATAACAGGTTCGTTACAGATATAAGAAAAAAGTTACAAAAACAACTTTATAAAGCTTAAAATGCGTATAAAAAGTATTATAACAAAGGCCGCCTTACGAAGGAATTTTAAAAGGAACAATAAATAAGGATTTTTATTAAAAATATTAATTAATAAAGGTTTAATAGGAAAATTTCCGATAAATACATTAAACCCTTTTAAATTACAAAAGTTATAAATTCGAAATTAACCTGCAAAATACGACTTCTACCTTTATATAATAAAATCTATAACGTCTTCTTCATATTATTACTAAAGCTATGCCACAGCAAAAGTAACCTTAATATAAAAACGGAAAAACGTTATAAAATAAGAGAAGTTCTAGCATACCGAAAAAACCTCAAAAATAAATAATACCTTATTAAACAAAAAAGACATTTAAAAAATTTACGATTATTTATCAAAAAAGCTTATTACTTTATAAAAAGCGTTATTAAAATAAAGGAAATCAAAGAAAATAAAGAATTATTAAAAAAAGTACGGCATAACAAAAAAGTTGCAATATAAAAAAAAGTTACCGTTAAATTTTTAAATACCTTCATTTCGTAATAAAGTATTTACGGTTTATCCGGTATTTTAAAACGAAACTTAAATCCAGTTCGTAATAACATCGAAACGAAAACTATTTAATTATCGTAAAAACGTTTAAACGTTATTATTACCTTACTTATTACCTTATTTATCATTTTTCGTAACAAAAACAACGTATTACTTGGCAATATTAACGATATGCTTAATTTTTCTTTTCGCAAAAGGTTAACAATTAATTAAAGAAAAAAGGTCGTTAAATACTTACATTAAAAACGGCCTGGATATTTTTTACCCACTAAATATTTTTTTAAAAAAAACTATAAGGAAACGGATTGTAAAAAAAAAATAACGCCGTTACTACCGGGTAACAACTTAAAATAATAAACTTAAAAAATACCGGCATTTACTACAGAAAAATCAATATTAAGTTAATAACAAATTAATTATATAATTCGTTACGAAAACGTTACAGGAAAAACTTACTTTTTTTTTATAAACTTAATATATCTTATCGAAGTAAACTTTAACGTTAATTCAAATCTTTTCGAATTAAATATTATATTAATAAAATAATTATTAAAAAACGAAAAGAATTTACCTTACGCTTATAAATAACGAAATTCTTTTTAAAGACTTTAATCTTGCCCTTATCGACGGCTTCGAATTCGGTAAGATTATAAAATAATTTATAAGTTTTTCGGTAAATTTAAAAAAAAACGTAAAAACCTATCGTTACAAATTAATATTAACATCGTTAAAAGGCAGTAATATATAAAAATTACCTTAACCATAACTTTACCGTTACTTCAAAAAGCGACGTACTTATTAGTACTTTTCAAGGCCTTATCAACTTCGTAACGATAACCAAACGCGTAAACTATCGCTATAATGCATCGAAAATACGAAATATCACGAGCGGTTTTAAAAACGAACTATTAACGAAAAAAAAAGGTTACCGAAAAAAACTTACAAAATACGGGCTTACTTTTTCTTAAAAAGGACCATCTTGGAAATTAAAAAATTTATGAAAAGTTATATTGAAAATGCAAAAAAAGGAATCTAAAAATAAATTACGAACAAAAATCTACCTCACTACTAATTAATAATGGAAACATACAAAAGCCCGCAGCAAGCTTAAAAAAACAAACTTGCCGCAAATAAATAACAAGTTACATATCGACAAATACGATACGATAAAAAAATAACTAAATAATAAAAAAGAAAATAATTTATATATGCTGAAAATGATAGGCTTAAAAAGGGTAAAGCTTTTCTGCCGGCAGAATCTTCGGCATCTTAACTATTTTGTTACAAATTATCCCAGGTATACCGCCTATTTAAAAGAAAATCATATAAATCACATCTTATCATTAATTATTACTTACTTCCATTTACTACGAAAACGTTACAACCCCTTAATAAAAATCTCTTACTAACTACAATATATAATAAAGCAAGTTTTACTTAAGCTTTTAAAAACAAAAGCTCAAAAGAAAAAAAGCTTTATCAGGAGCTAAAAAAAATATACGCATCTTTAAAAAAGCGCTAAGCCCTCTATATGTTATCCCGACATAATCGTTACGAAGTCGTTACGGGGTAATTGCTTTACAAGTAATTGCTTATTCCTATTTCAAGGAAAAAAGGCAAATTTCAAACTAGTTCTTATCATACCCGTATTCTTCCTTACACTCTGATTTTAAAACATTTAACATTTATAGGACGAAAAAGGCAAAAAAATATTAACTTTATAAAATAATTATATTATATAATATATGATATTATAAAAAAGATATATTTTAACGATTTATAAGATATGCAGATAATAAAATAACCGGCAGGCAAATTCCACTAGGCCGTTGTAATTACTGTTACGATTAACGTAAATAACATGTTTTTAGGTTATTTATATTACCCCCGGGTTATTTAGTTTGGTAACTTGGTATATACTTAAAAACATGCAGGATACCATTATTCGTTATGCCGAATACGCGTATAAATATACCTAAACGTAGGGTTTTTCCTTATCCTTCCGGAAGTCCCTCGAATTTTGGTTAATAGGATGATTTTCCGCAAGGCGTTTCGCTATAAAAACAAAACGCAAAAACGTCCTTTATTATATATTTTATAATAAAAGCATTTCCCGCCTCGCCGACAACGAAATAACCTTGCATTTCTAAGCCATTATGTTTGCCGATAACATTATTACCGTAACTTTCTTACCCGGGACGTTTTATTATTTATATAAAAAGCCGGCTAAACGTATTTGTCTTATTAAGGAAATCCGCAACTAATTCTTTACGGTAGCAGAAACTAATATTATGGCATTTAATTAAAAACTGCCCGTATTTAAATGCCGTATATAAAAAAACCTACGCATTTAACCGCCTACGGGCGTTACGTATCTGTCGAAAATCGTACCCGAAAACGGATGCGACATCGCCGGTTACTGGATACCTAAAAAAGTAAGTACATTCCTAACCGTAACATCTAGCTTTATTAAGGTTTCGTATTTACTTTATTTTTTTAACAAACCTGCGTTTCCGTTTACTTGTGGTCCATTTTCTGCAATAAGGCCAACTATTACGCCCTGGATAAGTTTATTCCCAAGCGCTAGTTCTGTCAGCTAGCCAGGGTGCCAAAGCACCCTAGCTACGCTTTGATCGGAGGATAATTGTTCCGTTGCTAGGCTACACAAAAGCTGTACGCGTACTGAGAAGTGGCACAATTAGCTGAATACAACAACGTAACTGACATTCCTTATATCTAACAATTAAAAGGTTTATTCGTTCAATTTAAGCAATTATTAATTAATTAGCTGTTGCTGAGACGATATAAGCTGTATATTAATAGCAATTATCCTAATATACTTTAATAATAATAATGGCGACTATACCGTTTATATTTTCTGTTATTTAATAGGGACTTAAGGATTAAGACGGCTTTAAAAGCGAATTTTAATCTAAAACGTGCGCGTTTGATATATGGGATTTTATCGATTTTAATTAGTTATTTCCGTAACTTATTAAACTTATAAAACTCGATATAACCTTTTATCCGAAAAAACGAATTCCTTATATAATGCAAATTAATATCTTATTTTTTTTATTTTTAGGAAGAATAACCGAAAAAATCGACCTTATAAAGTACCTAATAAATATCTTTAAGATAACGACCAAAGGTAAATAAGCCTATAATTAGGGTTTTACGGCGTATATTTATAAAAACCGTAAATATGATACCTTTTGAAAGAATATTAACGATTTTACGAAATAAATTCTGGAATTTGTATTTTTAGTAATTAAAAAAATAAGTTTTTTTAAAGAAAGAACTTACGAGAATAATATGCTAAGTTAGCCGAATCCGGCAAAGTGTACGATAGCAGATTCCTAATTAATACTTAACGAAAATACCGAAAAAGGGTAAAATAAGCCGCGAAATTAAAAAAAACCTAAACGAATAAATTATGAAATAACAAAAACTAATAACTTAAGGATAACGATATAATATTTAAAAACGAAAATAACAGTTATATGAATTAACGATTTATATATAATTTTAGCTTTCGTTATGGAAACCTGGATTATTATTTTTTAAATAATAAAGAAAGTTAAAATTAGCAACAGAACGACTAGTTATTAAAAGGTAACGGTTAACTTTTTGAATTACTGGATTATAATTCTTTTTATTAAAGAATTTTAAAATATCGTTTCCGACTTTTTACGGGTTTTTTATAAACCTTGTTAATTAAGATAATCTTAATTAAGAAAATAACCGATTTTTTAATTGTTAACTGTAAGGTAAATTTTTTAAACGAAGACCGAAATAAAGCAATTAAGGAAGTTTTAATACGGATAAAAATATTAGCAAATAAAAACGCAAGGAATTAAATGTTCAAGATATACGTTATAAGGCGTACCTAAGTTTTATATATAAGTTTCTTTAATGTTATTATGCGTTTTTAAATAAAGTTTTAACAAAATTTATATTTAATAAAATAATTAAAAAATTAACCGAATATTTAAATTTATAAACAAAATAATTATATAAGAAACCGATTAATTCTTAAAAAAATTAAAACGAATCCTGGCGAATTTTTTAATTATTAATTAATAAAACGTTATAAGCTTATTATTTTACTTTTTACGAAATTCGTTTATTTTGGATTTAAAATTTATAATATACGTTTTTAACTTTATTAACAAGTTTTTAAATTTTAAATTAACCGTATAAGAAAACGGGATATACGTAAATAATAGTTTTATCTTAATTAAAAAATACAAAAAAGTTAATATGTTATTTCGAAGCTTTAACGGTACGAAAACGTTACGGTTATATAACGTAACTTATTATAAATAATTCGCTTATAATTTAATATTATTTCGACAGTTTCGAAAAAAAGGTTTTTAATAAAATAATTAAGGAATTAATAATTACATTCGAAATAAATATAACATACCACACAAGCGAGTCGGACACATAAGCGAGTCGGACACTTTTTAGCATCTCATAACAACAAATTTAAATAACTCAACAACAACATATTGCATTAATTAAAATTAATCGGATTCTTTTCCGCTAGACGTATCTACAACTTCTTTATAAATACGCGCATTATGTCCGGGCTTCCCGCATACGCCACATTTCCGTTCCTTCGTTTTAACCTTTTTACGACGACTACCTTTAGCCGTTATTAGCTGCATTTTTTCACCACCCCTTTTTTTACGGCCAAAAAAGCTTGTTCCTTTTGTATAGTAAGTGTCTCTCCTTTTTGAAAACGTTTGTTTTTGGTCCTTCGACGTTTGCTAAGAAGATGGTTGGTTTCGCGTAATTTGGCTGCTTTTTTTTAAAAAGAACGTTTTCGTACAAAAGTATCAAGTTACTTTTTGTTAAAAGATTAACCGATTTAACCAATTTTATCGGCGAGCTTCCCTGGTAATTCCTGATCTTTTTCTATAAGTAACGCCCCCGTTTTTTTGTTTCTTAGATATTTCGAGGGGTTTTCGCTGGAAGGGAACGTATGGAATCGAAAGAAGTAAGCGGGGAGACGGTCGGCGTAGGTACAGCTGGAGGAATTTCTAATTCGGAAAAGACGTTATTAGGATTAAATGGAACAAGTCCAGCTTTTGCAAATCCAGCTTTGATATTGTCGGACGTTATGGCAGCTTTAAACGCGTCGTGGAAACCGGCGAGGAAATCTTCTTTCGTAATATGGGTATGGTAGCGTCGCATTAAATTTTCGATATAAAGCGAATAAGCGCGTTTTAAAACGGAAAAGCAGGATACGTTAAAAGGTTGGAGCCGATAGGAAGAATAAAAAGGCATGCAAAAAATAATAATATCGTTGTTCGCGTAGTATCTTTCGAATTTTATCGAATAATGGTTTTCGTAGCCGTTAAGGATAAGGAGGCGTTTCGTTCCTTTCGTACGCGTTCGAGTATGTTTATCGAAATGCTGGATTTATTTTAAACCTAATTCGTTCGTTGTTTAATTATTATAATTAGTACCGATTTTCCAATCGGCTGGTAATGGGTTGTTGCGATACCAAGAACCAAGGTGGGTTTTCCCTGCCAAAATAATAAATGGCGGTATAGCCCAAGTTTGCGAATTAACAGCTTGTATTATTGTAACCTATTTCCGATTGCTTTATTGCGCTTGTTTAGGTTTTCCACGTTTTTCGGCACTTGTAATTACCATACCGCATGTTATTAAAAGCCTTATTAAAAAGCCCGTTTCGTCGAAGTTGTAAATATCTTCTTTTGTAATGCCGTATTTTGCAATTGTAACCCGAACCAGCTTAAACCATTTGCGAAATACCTCTGGATTTTCGCATAATATCCTTTAATAATCAATCTTCCGATTTAAACGCGTTTTAAGTTTTTTTTGCCGTCGAACAAAGTTCGACGCCTAGTTAACCCCGACGCGTATCGTAACGCGCTAAGCAAACAGTAAATTTGCCATATCTTTAATATGTTAAAGCCGGACAGGAAACGCTTGCGTATCTAGGTTAAGGATTCGGTCGACGATCGATTTTTCTTCGGTCGGGGTTAATTTTCGCGAATTAAGGACGGTATCAAATCGGGAAGTTTTATCGTTAAATCGGTTCTCTAAGATAAAATATAGGACGTTATAAATAAAACTTAGCTTTCTATAACTAAGTTTCGGGTTATTCTTCTTAACCTAAACGGCTAAATTCATTCTAGATGCCTTTGTAAGTTGTTCCATGTTGTGGTTGTTAAGAAATAAGTGATTAAAGTTGGATAGTTAAAATGTTAAAAAAGTGTCCGACTCGCTTATATATCCGACTCGCTTATATGGGATGTTAATTAAATTGTAATTATTTTAATAAATAAATTTAATTAATTTGTTATCGAAAATATTAACGTAATAACGTTTTCCGTAATTTTAGTTATTTATAAACGAAATAATAACTTATTAACGCTAAAACCGTTACGTACTAGTAATAATACCTTAATTATAATTTTATATTAAAAAAATTAAATTAGAAAGTTTTATAACTATCGAATACCAGGTATGTAATAAAGCGAAAATTAAAAGGTAAATACGCCGCGAATTTAAAAAAGAAGTTTTCCGATTAAGGCAAAGAATATTTATTAATTTTATTAATTTCGAAGAAAACTTTAAAAGGTATAAATACGTTATATTTGTAACCGATAAATATTCAGGTTTTATTTAGGATATTTATTTTAAAAACCGAAAGCAGGATATATTAATTATTACGTTTGGATATTTACTAGGCGTTTTGAAAAATTAAGATAAGGTTTTTTTATAAGTAATCGAATACGATAATGAAATTTTAAAAAATTACTTATTTCGAGATATTTTTTAGTTGTTTTTTTTAACATTAGGTTTAAATTTTTAATATTATATACCCAGTTTTAAAACGGGGGTACGAAACGTTTAAGAAATATAATTAAGAAAAAGGTAATTGTTATTTAAAATGGCGTTAAGTTACTTACGTTTTTAATCGTATATATTTTTAAAGCTGTGGTATATTTATATAACCGTATCCCTAAATATGCTTTTTTGGTAAACTTTATACGAAATTTATTATATTTATTTGGTATATAAAAACCGCGTTTTAATACTTAGTCGTAAGTTTTAATAAGCTTTTTTACGAACTTACGATTATATAACTTACGTTATAACGACCGTTATTATAAAAAAAAATAAAGCTTTTAAAAATTAAATTCCAAAACGTAAATAAGCTTTTTTATCGGTTACCGATTAATTAATATTTACGAGATTTGGAACCCGTTAACGAATAAAATTATTATTATTCGAAACGTATAATTTAACGAAAAGATTATTTTTTAAGTAATATTAAAAACTTAAAAAATAAGTTTTTTACGTTATCGAAAACGAATTACAAAACTTATTCCGATAAATTTACGTACTTAATTAAGCCTATAGTTACTTTATAAATATATATATATAAATGAAAACTTAAATAAAATAATTTAATTACCGGTTAAACAAAAGGAATAACTTTAAAGTAATATAAGCGTTTAAAGAAACGTATAGAATAAGAAAAAATAAGCCTGTTTGTAAAGGATTAATTATTTTTATATGACCGTTATATTCGAATTATTTTCGTTCCTTAAATTATTACTACTGTTAACGTTTATTTTAATAATTATTACGATTATTACGCCGACGGAAAAAATAAAAGCGGTTTTAGATTTTTGTTAAACTGTTTAATTTAATATAATGATAAAAAGTAAAAATATTTTATGGGTTATAAACGTAAATTTCCCATATTTTCCGTACCGAAAGAGTATTATTAAATATAATTATAATGTATGGGAAGTTATTTTTAATATAAAACGGTTAATTTATTTTATAAGTACGATTAATAACCGGCCGGTAAGTTACGGAAATTTAAGGCGAATAAAAACCTAAAATACGCATTACCTCAATCGAAAAAACTTTAATATATTAAAATAAAATTAAAAATAAAAGTATTATTTAAGTTATAAAGCCGGGTATATAAACGAAACTCATCGTTATTTCCGAAAAGGTATAAAAAATTAAATATATACCTATTAAAAAAGTTATTTTTAAAAATTAAAAAGGTTTATTTATAAAGTTATAGAAATATATAATTTTAGAAAATCGTCGATTAATCCGTTATTAAAAAGAAATAAATCTTAAAATGTATGTAAATATACGTTTACAAGTTTAATAAATATAGCTAGCTTTAAAAATACAAGGCCCGTTTCGTAATACGAAATAATTAATAACTTAAAAACGTTTATAACGATATATACGTATTTATTTTAACCGGAAGGTTTTTTTAAAGCTTTAATAGTTATTATAATTAAATTCGATTTAAATCTTAAGTAATATAACGTTATAAACGTTTTTGTTAATGCGAACTTACTTTATAAAGTTTTTATAAAAATATTTCCGAAATACCTTTAACGTAATAAGATATTTTTAATTAAAAAAGCCTTATACGGCCTGAAAAAATCGTTATTATTTTAGCAAAAAAACTTTATTAATACGTTTAGAAACTTAAGATTTAACCCCGTTTTTTATAAGCCTTATTATTTTATTCGTTAAAAGGTGTTATTTTTTTTACGTCGATAATATTATCGCCGCGTACAATAAAAAAAACCAAACTTTCGTTAATCGGTTAATCCAGCAAATATAAAAACGATATACCTTTATAAAAAATACGAATTTATAATAATTCCTAAGTATCCAAATAATTAAAAATAAACCTAACCGAAAAACCTAATTATTTTAATTTAACTTTATAAATAAATTAATTAACTTAATTTTTTAAAAAAAGCTTAAATAACTTTCCAAAAACGCTTATAGCAAATGTTAAGTTATTGCCAAATCCTGATCTGGCTTATCCAAACTTTGTTAATAGATATTAAAAAAATCGGTTCCAATTTTTATATTACGGTTTATACGTAACTTAGTATATTTTTTACAATATCTAAACTTACTTAATTTAATTAGAATTTTAATAAAGTATATTATAAAATAACGAATCGCGGTATATAATATTTAATTAATATCAAAACGTTAACGTTACAGTTAAGTAGCGAAAATTTCTTAAATACCTAAAACGACGTTTTTTTTGTAAATAATATATTGAATCAAAAAAACTTTTAAATTTACGTTATAAAGTTATTTAAAAAAGTTATAAAATAACGTGCGAATAAGTATAATATAGTAATTACTTTTACAACCGAAACGGAATTATTATTTTTTACGTAAGTTGTTAAAAAATTTTCATTTGCCTTTAAATTAATCAAAAGCTAAAAGTTGGCCTAAATGCGGGATTATTAAAGTTGTGGTGTAATAATTAGCAGATTATACGGTTTATTAACGCCGACGTCGTCCTTTTTAAAAATAAACCTGTAATACGTAAATATACATAATTCCTAATTGCGAAAAGCAGCAAAAAAAGCGTTTAATTAAAGTAGATTATACGCCTATAAGCGATATATTAACTGATAAATTAACTAAAGCTTTATCCCAAAAACTTTTTAAGCATTTCAGAAAACAATTAAAATTAATAAATATTATAAAAGCCTTAAACTTACGGAGGAAAACTTTAAGGGCGATTTCTGATAAGGAATTAGCTAATCAGGAAGATATAATTACCGGAAAAGAGGTTAAATGGAAAGCTGTGGTTTTAAAAAGTGATAAAAATGTGGCGATTAACGCCCCGAATTCTTCAAGGCGTTGAGGGGGTGTGTCAGCTAGCCAGGGTGCCAAAGCACCCTAGCTACGCTCTGATCGGAGGATAATTGTTCCGTTGCTAGGTTACACAAAAGCTGTACGCGTACTGAGAAGTGGCACAATTAGCTGAATACAACAACGCAACTGACATCCCCTATATCTGACAAGTTCCGTATCGAACTCGAGAGCTAGCAGGGCGATAAGCTCGAAACCAGCCTATCTTTTTTATCCGGCCCGAAGGGATGCTTTGGCAAGAACCTAGCTTATTTCGAAATGCGAATCATCCTGGCCAGATTTTTTTAACGCTATAACATCGACTGGTTTAACCCGAACATCGATTGGAAGCGCGATAGCATGGGATATACCGTATGGAAGAAGCCTGACTTTCGGGTTTTACTAAAACAGAAAGGGAACCTGTGGGCAGCGGGAACGCCCTTTGGGCATTAGGACAACATGCTGCACGCTACCTTCTGTATAACCCGGCACTGGTTGTTCCAGCTAACCTGGAAGTTTAGCGTACGAAGATATTACACGTCTGGTAATAGCAAAGTTGGTTTAAGTAACGAAGTTGTAATTGCAAGCTAGTGAACTATGTACGCTATAGGAGAGGTAATGAGTGATATCCATTTTTGCAGTCGTTGCTGCTTGTAGCGGCTCACCTAATCGAGACGAGCCCGTCGAGCCCCTTTATGTCCGAGTGGGCGGGTCACGTGATTTCTGCTTGCAGGGTCATCAGCTGGTAGGTAGACTTCATGGGCAGTGCCAGGGGAACCCAATGCTTATTTAAATAAGGTGACGTTGGCGAAACTGAAAGGAACTTCGTAACGAGATACAGTAAGGGGACAAAATAATCCGGCCCAAGTTGAAAATCGCACCAAAAACAGCGATTTTGCTACTTTTTCAATCAGCCATAACTTTCTAATAAAAAGTCTTAAAAATAAGTGAATGGAGTTATTTTATAAATAATTACAAACGGCTTAGAGTTTACTTAAACGGAATTATAAAATCTTCTAAACTGCAAAAGTTACATTAAGGTATTCGTATAAAATCGTTAAGACATCCCAGGATAGCCTCTGTATTGACGGTATTAATACGGAGCAAGTCTATTTCGCAAGAGAGACATCGGCGCCGACCTTATTTATTAAGAAATATTACGGATATTAGGCAGTCCTTAACGGTTATAATTAATTGGATTTTCGAAGGCATTTTTTGTAATATATGCGAAATAAAGAAGATTTTTGTATGAAAACTGTTATCCCTTTACTTAGGCGATTTATCGTATTATTGAGAATTAGGTCCCCCCGGGGGGGTTAACCTGTCAGCTTCTATTTCTGGGTATATAGCTGTAAGAATTTGACCACAGGACGGTGTCAGACCCTGCTGAAGGCTAGTGTCAGCAAGCCAGGTATGCTAAAGCTGTTAGCTAGCCAGGTGTGCAAAAGCACCCTAACTGAAGAAGGCTACGGTCTGATCGGAGGATATTTGTTCCGTTGCTAGGCTATACAAAAGCAGTACGTATCCAAAGAAGCAGTGCAATTAGCTGAATAGAACTTACCTCACCAAGGTTAGGCCGCGTTTTTGAGGTTGTGGCTGCGCCTGCGGCGCAGCTGTGGCTAGGGCTTGCACCTTTAGGTACACCGCCAAGGCAGACCCATAAAAAACACCAAAACCTCAAAAATGCGGCCTGACCTCAAGTTGTGATTTCTTGGCTCCGTTCTCCGCATTCCCATACAAATTTTCGAAAATCTATCTTAGAAACTTGCAAATATAACAGCAACAATAGTATTTACTAAAATAATAAAAATGGCCATTAGATACAGCTTTAAAAGGGCTTCTTAACCGTATATATAACATCCCAATCGGAGCTGGTATCGCGGAGATATTAAAGAAACAAATCAAAATTTCCGTTCTCCGCAGTCCTTCCCATCCGGAACGCCCTCATGGCTGCGACGCAACAACCACAACCCGTACGGCCAAAAAAATAGCTGCACGGGCTTCTCCCATACTGAATTACCCTTGGAAGGCCCAAGGCGAAATGTTGTATGCGGTGGTTGCGTTGTCGCAGCAAGGAGGGCGTTCCGGTTAATCAAGTCCGGGACCTTCTCAGGGCTGCGACGCAATAACCACAGCCCGTACGGCCGAAAAATTTGAGATACTGACTTTCCCCATATCAAATATACTTAAGAAGCCCGGTGCACGATGATGCGACCGATGGTTGTGCTGTCGCAGCCATGAGGGCGTTGCGGTCGCCCATTTCCCAGACCTTCATTTAGCCGTATTAGCTGCAATTCCCGTTTAAAAAAATGGAAAAAAATCCCAATATGCAAATTAGCTTATATTCGACGCGTATATAAAGTTACATACTTAACGGGCTTAATTTGGTTGCGTAACAATTTCTTTTTATTTAAATCTTTTGATTTTTTAAAAGAAATGGAAAGAAAATTGATGATTTTGGTGGCGACGCCCAGAACGGACCCTCTTTTCGCACAACTAGATCTCAGGCCTCGCTGGCTACTTACGGGGATACGGCATTTGATTGGTTAATTTTTAGTGTGATACAACAGTACATTGAAAAAGTTGGAACTACGAAGGTCGGGCGCAAAAATGTGCGTACATTGCCCCACTTCTTCACAGTGGGGATTCTTAGATATGCGTTAATATCCACTATAGGTGAAACCTAGCAGTTAGATAATTTTAGCTTTTCAAATTACTTATTTTAGCTATAAATTAGGGCTTTTTTAAAAGTAGCCATAATTCTGATTATAAAATAAAATTATCTATTATATATACATTTATCTAAATGATTATTATCAACGAAACATGCGTTATTATACGGGCTTAAGCCTTAATACTTTATTCCAAAAAAGCTTCGTTTAAAAAAATCCAACAAGTTATAGGATATTCGCGTTCGGGTTTTAATATTTTGCGCTATAGCGCTATTCGCCGTAAATAAGTTAAAGGTAGCCCTATTCGGAAAAAACATATAATTTCGGCGTAACGGGTATATAAGTTATAGAAAGTAACGAATAAAAAAAAAGTAAAAGCGGCGGTAACGAAGAATAATATTATAAAGTTATAGTTATTAACTTAAATTGCAGCGAAAGTAAATAAACGTAAACTTAACAAAGAAAAGATTTTACGATATACCGTTTTAAGGATCTTTAAAACCTTAAGCTTTCGATCTGTTAAATAAATTACTAAATCCGAGTTAAATAATTAGCAAATAAAAAAATATTACTATTTCTGCTTTAAAGTAAAAAACTGGTTCAATTCGTACTTTTATTCGATTATTTAAAGTAACGAAACGTTAATATAGTTTAATATATTAAAAAAAGACGTCGGCTATAAAAAACGTTAAAGACCGTTATTATCGTTATTATACGTATATAAAATAAAAAAATAAGGAAAAGTTTATATTTTAAGGATATGTTTTATACTTCTAAATCGGACCTTATTACGTTTAGCCCTTAAAAACCGTAAAAATAACCTAATATTACATTAAGATAATAAGGAAATATAATTTATTAATAAAGTTTAAAGTTCGAAAAAATGGAAATTAAAAATAACGATAAAAAGGTTAAATTTCACCCGTATAAAGGTAAGCCCGAAACCGAAATAGAAATTTAAGCTTAAATATAATAAGCAGGAAAAATACGGAAAAAAAGTAATATCGATTAAATTAAATTTGTAAGGAAGTTTTAAAGTAATTATATTTTTTTTATTTTTCGAATAATTAAAAGCAAAATACCTTTACGTATTATTCGTTAACGTTATCTCGCACGAACTATAAAAATTGGCAGGGGTCATGGAAACAGCCCTATACGCACGGGCCACATGGGACGCTTACCCCTACCCTCCAATACAGACGCGTTAAAATTCCAAATTAGGAAACCGTTGTTAAGGGAGCCGATGGATGACATAATAACTCTTTTGTAAGGGAACAGAGAGTTACGGCAGATCCTCGGCGACCAGCCGTTGATCTACGTGTACTAGAAACAACTACGAAACCCCGTAGTAGTGCATCTTACATACAACCTAGATGGAAGTCTGCTAATATACTTCTTGGAACGATCTACCACTGCTCGGTTACCACCTTGCTCTTATATAATACCTTACATCTTCGTTCCACCCCCTTCACAAGCTCAGTAGTTAAACGTAGGCATATTCAAGCTAGGTCCAAACATTCTAATCGGCCGGTCGGTTTATACAAAGGATTTCAGATAAGTGGCGCAATACGTGCCCACTTATCAATCCAGTCTCTTGGCGCAGTGACCAGCCGACAAAATATCCCAGTCTAATAGCCCTCTAGCGACATTATACAGTCTGACTTAAGCAGACAGGCAGCTTTTAAAGGCGGTTCTAGGCTTTCTGATGTGCCCCCAGGATCAGATACTCCTCTTGGTCAAGCAGCTGTTTCCACCAATCGGATAACCGAAACACCTGTGTACTTCACTACTATTAAAGAGGCTCAATTGCCTGGAACTTCTCAACGTCCGCTTCGAAGCCGAATATCCGTGACTAGCTTCATATCCTTGTCCCCCCGTTCATCCCAAAAGACTCCAAGCAAGGGTCGTTAACGAAGCGTATGCTGGGATGCTATCTCGCTCAAGGATTAATAACAAGAATGGATCTTATAGTTCGTTTATACCTCTTTTCATTTACTACCAAGTATAATGTTAACCGTTTTAAGGTCTAATAACAACAACGCCTGTTTAATATAAGATAACTTTTTTCTACACCCACAACGTCTCTTTTCCAGCTAGTATAGTTAATTAGGAACGCCGCTAAATACCTGTTAATACCCGATAGCTTTATGGCATAGTTTATTTTTTCCCAACAGCGTCTAATTTGCTACCTCTTCGCGCTCAGCTATTACTCCTAGTGCGGTTTTAGCTGCGCTCTAGATTCCGTTAAAATATACTCAAGCAAGGGAAAAATGCTCCTAGCGGCTGAGGCGGCCGCTTCGTTGATGGGCTCCATGGTACGACCTATACCCTTGCACGAGGCTCGATGATTTGATGGCTTTTTAGATGTTACCTAATGGACCTGGTTTCACCACCACTTGCCTATGAGCGAGGCCAAAAATTATCTATATAACAAGCCACTGTCGTTCCGGTCTTGCTCCTCCCCAGAATATCGTTCAGACTCACAAATATCAGGCATCTCTTCAACATACCAGTTGATCAACAAAACGATCACAACTCGGTTCTCAATCACCGCCTCAACTCCCAAAATGCAGCTAAACGCTCTCATCCTCGCCCTTCTCCCCGCGGTTGCCACCGTCTCGGCGGAGTGCCACCGCAGCGGCATCAACTGGGGCGTCCACAGGGACGCCGCCCTGCGCGCTGTCGACGCGTTCTGCAGCCCGTCCGGCATCAGCGGATTCTTCAACCAGGGCCAGAAGAAAACCCGCTGCGTGAACACCGGCCAGCAGCACGTCGACCTCGAAGTGCAGTGGGTGGGCCGTGGCGGCCTCACCCTAAACGACGGGGACTGCCAGAAGAGGCTGAAGGACGAGATCCTCGCGTGCGATCGAGGCGGCCGCAAGACGACTGCAGATTGGTATTTTTCGTAAGTAATACCCGCACACATACGTACACCTATCCTCCATCTCCCGTGCTCGGTTTCTGCCCGGGCTGACAATTTCGCAAAAATAGGGCCGACCCTAACGAAGGCCGGTGCTAGAAGTACTGGGAGACAATTGGAGTGGACGTCGAGTTCATAAGTCTTTTGGTTCGAACCATATTTTAGATATCGATTCCTCTGTGTTTGGGACGTCGATATGGTATTTTATGAAATGTTTGATTAAGGATGTTGTTTACCTTAGGAGGACGTATCTGCTTTTAGATAGACCTTGCGACTTGAATATATTCCTGTACTCCGAGCCCGTGCACCTACCATTCGTTGGTACGGGGGCTTTTCTATCAAACTATACGTAGCCTTGTAGTAAAGTAGTCCAATAACCAACCTCTAGTAATATTACTTTTTTAATTTTAACGATTAAATACCGAAGCTTTTCCATTTTTATAGTGAAATCATTTTGAAAATCTTTAAAAAAAAACCGGGTTTGTATAATAGCAGGTTTAATTACCCAATTACTAAACATAACCGTACGGGTTTTGTTAGTAATAATACTGTAAGAAGCTAAGTAATAATAGGGAAACTAGTTACGTATAGTAATAACAGATAATTAAAAGTAATCTAAAAAACCAGGTTGTATTATAAATGTAACAGCTGGGCTAGTTAACTAACTATTAAACCTAGCTATACGGGTTTATGTTAATAATAATACGGTAAAAAACTAGGTAATAACAAATAAATTAATTACGTTTAACGTTACATACCACCTCCCTGTTTACACTATCTCGCTGCTCGGTTTTTAACATTTCGCAATAACAAATCCAAATAAAATAACTATAATGCTATAAATTAATTTAAATTAATCGGAATTTTCATCGTTAGATATATCTACAGCTTTTTTCATAAGTATGTGCATTATGTCCGGGTTTGCCGTAAACGTCATATTTCCGTTTTTTTGTTTTAACTTTTTTGTAACGATTATCCTTAGCCGTTATTAACTGCATTTTTTTATTATCCCCTTTTTTTTCGGCTAAAAAAGCTTATTCTTTTTGTATAGTAAATATTCTTTTTTTAAAAAAAAACATTTGTTTTTAATTTTTTACTTTTTATTAAGAAAATAATTAGTTTCGCGTAATTTAACGGTTTTTTAAAGAAAACGTTTTCGCATAAAAGTATTAAGTTATTTTTTTATTAAAAATTAACCGTTTTAATTATTTTTGTCGGCGAGCTCTCCTGGTAATTTTTAATCTTTTTTCTGTAAATAACGTTTTTGTTTTTTTATTTTTTGTATATTTCGAAGGGTTTTCGAAAGTAAGGAAAAAATGGAACTAACGGAAATAAGCGGCGAAATAATTGGCGTCAATACAGTTGGAGGAATATTCAAACTAGAAAAACGGTATTAAGATCGAATAAAACAAATTTAGTTTTTGTAAAATCGAAATTAATAGTATCGGACATTATAGCGGCTTTAAACGTATCGTAAAAACCGGCGAAAAAGTTTTTTTACGATGTAAATATAGTAACGTCGTATTAAATTTTCGATATAAAACGTATAAGCGCGTTTTAAACCGGAAAAGTAGGATACGTTAAAAAGTTAAAGCCGATAGAAAAAATGGGAAATTATGTAAAATATAATAATATCGTTATTTACGTAATACTTTTCGAATTTTATCGAATAATAATTTTCGTAACCGTCGAAAAAAAAAGGTTTCGTTTTTTTTATATACGTTTAAATATATTTGTCGAAATATTAAATTTATTTGACATTTAATTCCTTTATTATTTAATTATTATGATTAATAACGAATTTCTTTTTAACGAGTAATAAACTATTATAATACTAAGAATTAAGGTAAAGATTTTTCGTTAAAATAATAAATAGTAATATAACTTAATTGTACAAATTAATAATATATATAATTATATTTTATTTTTAATTGTTTTATTACGTTTATTGAAACTTTTTATATATTTCGGCGTTTATAATTATTATGCTGTATGTTATTAAAGGTTTTATTAAAAAGTTTGTTTTGTCGAAATTGAAAATATCTTTTTTTGCGATACCGTATTTTGTAATTATAATCCGAATAAGTTCGAATTATTTACGAAATACTTCCGGATTTTTGTATAATATTTTTTAATAATCGATTTTTCGATTTAAACGCGTTATAAGTTTTTTTGCCGTCGAAAAAATTTCGACGCTTAATTAAGTCTGACGTATATCGTAATATGTTAGGTTCGTAACAAATTCGTTATATTTTTAGTATATTAAAATTGAACAAGAAACGTTTACATATTTAAGTTAAAGATTCTGTCCGATATAGGAGATGTTAGTTGCGTTGTTATATTCAGCTAATTACGCAGCTTTTTAGTACGCGTATAGCTGTTATGTAACCTAGTAACGGAATAATTATCCTTCGATTAAAACGTAGCTTTTTATAGCTAAGGTATTAAAGCACCTTAGCTAGCTAACATACCCTTTTAACGCCTTAAAAAATTCGGGGCGTTAATTGGTATATTTTTATTACTTTTTAAAGTTATAGTTTTCTAGTTAATTTTTTCTCCGGTAATTATATCCTTTTAATTAGTTAAATTCTTATTAAAAATCGCCCTTAAAGTTTTTTTACGCAAGTTTAAAGCTTCCGTAATATCTATTAATTCTAACTGCTTTTTGAAGTGCTTAAAAAGCTTTTAAAATAAGGCTTTAATTAGTTCATTAGTTAACATATCGCTTATAAACGTATAATCCACTTTAATTAGGTTTTTCTCTGTTATTTTTCTCAACTAGTAATTATATATATTTACGTACCGTAACTTTGTTTATAAAAAGGCAACGTCGACGTTAATAAGCCGTATAGTTTGTTAATTATTGCATTATATATTTAAAGGTTTTACATCCAGGTTAACTTTTAGCTTTTTAATTAATCGAAAGGTAAATAAAGCCTTTTTATTAACTTACGCAAAAAATAATAATTCTGTTTCGGTTATGGAAGTAATTATTATATCTTACTTATTCGCTTACTATCTTATCACTTTTTCGAATAACTTCATAACCTAAACTTAAAAGCTTTTTCGGTCGATTATATTATTTACGATAAAGGTGTTGTTTCAGGTATTTATTAAATCCTTGCCGCCGAATTATAACGTTAACATTTTGGTACCGACTAAATATCGTATAACGCGATTAATTGCTTTATAGTATACGTTGTTAAGATTTTGGTTAAATCGGGCAAACCTGTATATTTAAAAAAATATATTAAGTTGTATATAAATTGCGACATATAGAATAAAACCGGTTTTTTTCTGGTATCTATAAACACAACCTAGATAGGCCAGATTAGGATTCGGCAGTAATTTTCCTTTTATTATTAGCGTTTTTAAGAAGTTATTTAAATTTCTTTTAAGGATTAAGTTAGCCAGCTTATTTCTAAAGTCGGATTGGAATAATTAGATTTTTTTTGTTAGGTTGATCTGTAATTATTTCGATCACAAGGAATTACTGGAAGTTCTTATTTTTTATAAAAATGTACCGTTCCTGTATTTGCTGGATTAACCGATCGACGAGGGTTTGATTTTTTTTATTATACGCGGCGATAATGTCGTCGACGAAAAAAAAGAAAAGTACGCCTTAACAAATAAAGCAACAGGGTTTATAAGGAACGGGATTAAATCTTAAGTTTTTAAATGTGTTAATAAAGTTTTTCTATTAAAGTAACGGTAATTCTTTTAAGTTATATAAGGCTTTTTTAATTATGAATATCCTGCTACGTTAAGAATATTTTAAAGGCGTTTTTATGTATACTTTGGAAAGTAGATTTGCGTTAATAAAGGCGTTTATAACGTTATATTACTTAAGTTTTAAGTCGAACTTAGCCGTAATAATTATTAAGGTTTTTAAGGATCTTTCGGCTAGGGTAAAGGCGTATATATTACTATAAGCAATAAGCTGTTAATTACTTCGTATAATAAAACGTACCTTATATTTCTAAAGCTAGTTATATTTATTAAACTTATAAACGTATACTTACATATATCTTAAAACCTGTTTCTTTTTAACAACGGATTAATCGACGATCTCCTAGGACTACATATCTCTGTAACTTTACAAATAGGCCTTTTCGCCTTTTAGAAACAACTTTCTTAATAGGTATGTATTTAGATTTTTATAGTTTTTCGGCAGTAACGGTAAATTTCGCCTATATACCCGGCCTTATAACCTAGGTAGCATTTTTACTTTTAATTTTATTTTTGGTATATTAAAACTTTTTCGATTAAGGTAACGCAAACTTTAAGTTATCTTTTTCCTTAAGTTTTCGCAGTTTACCGGCCGATTATCGATCGTATTAACAAAATAATCTAATCGTTTAGCATTAAACGCGACTTTTTATACCTTATAATCGTACCGATAACTATTTTTTCGATATGGAATGTACGGAAAGCTTACGTTTACAATCTGTAAGGTATTTTTGTTTTTTACCGTTATTTTAGGTTAAATAACGTAATAAAAACATAAGGCTGCCTTTATTTTTTCCGTTAGCGTAATAATCGTAACAATTATTAAGGCAAACGTGAACAGAAGTAACGGTTTAAAAAACGGTAATGGTTCGAATATAACTGTCGTATAAAAGTAATTAGTTTTTTACATATGGGCTTATCTTGCCCCTTTCCGTACCTTTTTGACGTTAGTGCTATTTTGAAGCTATCTTTTTGGTTTAATCGCTAATTAAATTGTTTTACTTAAGTTTTTATTTTCTTCGTATATATGTATAAGATGGCCGTAAGCCTGATTAAGTACGTAGACCTATCGGAATAAGTTTTGTAGTTCGTTTTCGATAAAGTAAAAAAGGTTGTTTTTTAAGTTTTTGATACTACCTGAAAAAGTAGCTTTTTCGTTAAATTGTATATTTCGAATAGCAATAACCTTATTCGTTAAAGGGGTCCAAATTTCGTAGATATTTGTCGATCGGTAGCCGATAAGGAAACCTATCCATGCTTTAGGATTTAGCTTTTGGAGCTTTTGTTTTTTTTTTCATAGTAATGGACGTTATAACATAGGTTATATAGCTATAAGTTCTTAAATAGGCCTATTAGAGCTTGCGATTAAGCATTATAACGCCGTTTTTATATGACAATTAAATGTAGTAAATTTCGTCTGGAGTTTGCCAAAAAAAAAACGTATTTAAAAGTACGGTTATATAGGTATACTGTAACTTTAAAGATATGTACGATTAGAAACGTAAGTAACTTAGCGTTATTTCGTATAGCATTCGTTTTTTCCTTAATTACATCCTTTAAACGTTCCGTACCCCCGTTTTAGGCCTAGGTATATAATATTAAAGGTTTAAGCTTAATGCTAAAAGGAAGCGATTAAAGGATATTTCGAAACTGATAGTTTTTCAAAATTTCGTTATCGTATTCGGTTGTTTATAGGAAAACCTTATTTTGATATTTTAGAACGTTTAAAATATGTTTAAACGCGGTAATTAATATATCTGGTGTTCGGTTTTTAAGGTAGATATTTTAAATAAAGCCTGAATATCTATCGGTTGCAAACATAACGTATTTATATTCTTTAAGATTCTTTTTAAAGTTTGTAAAGTCGACGGCGATTCTTTGTCCTAATCGGGAAGCTCCTTTTTCGGGTTTGCGGCGTATTTGCTTTTTAGCTTTCGCCTTGTTATATATTTAATATTTGACAGTTATAAAACTTTTTAGCCGGATTTCCTTAATATGGGATTGTAACTAAATAATTACTTTAAGGTTTAGGTGGCTTAATCGGAAGTGCCATAAGGTACCGTTACTTATACGTAATCATTTCAACGTCCTTAAGTTAATATTTCGTCTATAAATAATTAAAATTACGCTAAACGTTATTACGTTAATGTTTTCGATAATAAATAAATTAAATTTAATTATATTTATTTCGAATGCAGTTGTTAATTTTTCGGTTATCTTACTAGAAATCTTTTTTTCGGAATTATCGAAATAATACCAAATTGTAAGCGAATTTTTCGTAATAGGTTACGTCGTATAAACGTAACGTTTTCGTACTGTTAAGGTTTTAAAGTAATACATTAACCTTTTCGTAACCATTAATCGGAACGAAGTTGTTACCTGCGTATACCCCGTTACTTTATACGGTTAATTTAAGTTTTAAAACCTGCTAAAAGAATTAAAAATATATATCGTAAACCTTAAATCCAAAATAGATAAATTTCTTAACGGGTAAAACGAAACGTTTATAATAACCTGTTAATTAATAATTAAGTAATACGTTAGCACCCGTTTTACTTCCTTTAGGACTTAATTTATTTCGTATATAATTAACTTATTTATAGATTTGGATATACGGTTAATTTCTTCCATTAAAAACTAATCAAAAATAATTCAATTCTTAAATAATAATATTATTCGGCCCGTAAGTCGGAAGTTTAGTAAAGCTTTTTTAAGGAAGACATAAAAGTATTAGGGTAACCTATAAGTAACGTTAAAGTACGCTTTGCAACGGGTGTTTTATACGTCCGATTTCTTACGTTTCCGTTTGCTGGAATTTCGATCCGTATAAAAACCTTTACGGCTACCTCGTTTCGGGTTTAAAAGCCTGCCTTTCGGTTTATTATTTTCTTAATTAGGACTTTCTTAATTAGAAAAGTTTATAAAGGTCCCTTGGAACGTTGGAAATGCTGCTTGAATATTTCGTAATATAAACAGTAAATGGGTTATAACCTAGTAATTTAAAAGGTTAGCAGCCATTTTTTGGTAATTAATTATGCCGTTTCTGATCTTAGCCTTCTATACCATCTAAAAAGTATTTATTTAATTCTTCATAAAAAAAGCCATTGTTATATATAAATCGTTAACTTATATAACTGTTAATTTCGTTTCCGGAATTCCGTATCGCTGTTCCTAGGTTATTATTTTTTGCTATTTTACGACTTATTCGTTTAACTTCTTATTTAGCTTTAAGGTTTGCTTTAGCTTTTCGCGGTATTTTCGTTAGGTATTAATTAAGAATTTATCGCCGTATACCTTACCTGATTTAGCCAGCGTAACGTATTATTTCCGTAAATTCTTTTTTAAAAAAAAGTTCGTTTTCTTAATCGTTAAAAATACCGATTTTAGGATTTAATTTATAAGGATATTTACATTTTTACAGAATATATCTTATTTCCGATTTATGTAAGTAATTTCGGTAAAGTCCTGATTATAGGTTTATCGGCCTTTAGTCGTTATCTTAAGAGTATTTATTAAATAACCCGTATAATCGATATTTTCGATAGTTTCTTTCAAAAATAAAGCTAAAACTGCTGGGATATTAATCCGCGTTATATAACCAATTCTTTTTTTCGGGTAAGAAGTTATATCGGGTTTCGTAGGTTTAATAAGCTATTAAAACTTTTAATTAGGATTAATATAATCCCAAAAATTTAAAACGCGTGCTTTAAATTGGAATTCGTTTTTAAAGCGGTCCCAGTTTTTAGGTCCTTTATAAATAACGAAGGTCAACGGTACGGTTATTATTGTTGTTATTAAAGTATATAAAGATAATTACTATTAAAATATAGTCTATATTGTTTTAGCAATAGCTAATAGTAAATAAATAAGCATAATTTAGATTATTAAATTATGTTATAAACTAGTATAATCTAGATTTATAACAAAGTTAATAAATGTATATTTATATTAAAGCCGTAACGACATATTTTCTTAATTCGAATGGCTCTATTATTAAACCAATGTAACTCGTTAAACCTGTTTTGAAAAACTTTATTATTTAATATATAAACCCTTTAAGTACGGTTACGTATTATTGAATTATACAGTATTTACATTATAATTTAACTATTTTTAAATAAGCTAAATTTATTAAGTTATAATATTAATTTTCTTTCCTTAAAACTTGTGCTTTTACCTATTAACGCTGTATTTAATAAGTTATTCTTTCTTTTTTTAATTTTTATTATTGGTAGTTTTATTATATTAAACCGCATTGAAAACTTTGTTTTATATTTTTAAACGTAGGAAACCCTTTTTAATCTTTTGCTTTTTAGCTTTACTGGTATACCTTTTAGTTTTCGGTATATTTAATACGGCTTTTTTAATTACCGTATTTTCTTAATCGATCTTTTTAATGTAAAATATACAATACCGATTTAATAAGATATATATATTATTAACGGCTGTTTTCTACATCATTGAAACGGTTAATTGGTTATCATATAAAAAGCGAAATTAATTTATATCAAGCTTAGAAAGAATTCAAAAGTTTCCAAGAAAAAACTGCTTTAATTTCTGCGAAACTCTATAATTTTCCGTTTTGAAGAGAAAGAAAAGATCCACTTTCGCGTGTATTTGCTTTTAGTTTTTACATTTGGAAAAACTGCATAAGTCAAAACGTTAAAGAAAAGAGTAACATTTTAAAATCCGAAGTCTTTTTAATAGTAGAAATTATAAAGATAACCGACTAATTTAATTTCGAAGCTTTCTATTTTTTAATAATATTAACTTGGGGTTTAATAATTTAAATTTCGGCGTTATTAATATTAAATTTTTAAAAGACGGCAAGTGTCTTTAAGCTGTTTAGCAGGTTTTTAGATATTTTCAGTATCCGGATAATTTTCTATTTTACTAGGAATTTCTTCACCTCGCTGTTTCTACGTATGTCTAGAGTTTCCACGGATTTATATATTAGTATATCTTTTTTACTTTATCTCTTTGTTTGTATTAGTTTATTTATATCCGTTATTAACGTCAATAAAAAATATAAAAACCTGGAAAAGTTTAATTTTTGATAACTATGGGCAAACGCGTTGTGATTGGGTGTGCGATGCTGTTTAATTGATGTCCTACAAATTGGAATAGGAGAGCAGGTACATATAGCCTTCAGCTCCTTTGTTTTGCAATCCTAGGCCACATAAAAACCGGGTTGGACTTCCTTCACCGTTTTTCCAACAAATCACATTAACTGCCGAAAGTCATAGTTTTAATTCGTAATTATCTTTTGAAATTTTCTTACTAGTTTTGCCAGGACCGATATATTTAAAGTCAACCTTCTAATTTAAGAGTTTGTATTTGGTATTTTTGATAATTAACTAATCACTTTCTTTATAAAAAACCTAGTTTTTTGAAAACCCTTTAATTATTAAATTACTTTATTTGATTAGATATAAACTCGAATTCCGTTTTTAATCATACGTATAATTATTTGAATTATTTTAATACTAACAAATCTTTTTCAGAATTCTTTTTTATTCGAACTTTCTTTCTGCTAGGAAATTCCTTATAATATATTTAAACGAGTCGCAAGTATCTCTTTCTAAGCAAGCTGGAATAACAAAGATCTATTCCGCTAAATCAATAAAGTCTTTCAGAACGAAGATAAAGTTAAACGGTAAGCTAAAAGCTTATATGTTCTTTTCCCTTTTAAAAAGCTAAGGTTTTTAAACTTTAGCTTATAAATGTTTATTACTATTTAATAAACGAGTACTATTTTAATCAATAAGGTATTAAACAATAACTATAACGGGTAAGGGGTTCCTAATTATCAAACTCAAATCGTACGGTTTATATTAATAAATAAATCGTGAATATTAAGCAATAAGGTCTTTTTGCTACGTCCAGATAATAACAAAGTACGTTTTACGTAATCAAAGTTTATTACAAACCATTACTTTCAAGTTTAAAAAACAAGTAACGATCGCGGTTAGATATTTAAATCATGCGTTTTCTGGCGTCTTTGCATTTTTTAACGCCTTTCCGGCTTAATTAAATAAAGATACTTTGGTATTCGGCGTTATACTATATAACTGCATATGGCGTTATTTTGCATTTTATCGCTATCCCGTACTTCCTATAACGTAAGTTCTTTTTTTTTAGCTACTTATAACGTCGTTATAACCGTTTTTTAAATCGCCCACATGTCCGAGGCGTTAAGTCGTAATACGATCTCCCCTTTTTTAAAATATTCGTTTTCGAAAATTATCCGTAATTCTGTAATAAATGCATTTTTTGTAATTATCCCATTATAGCTTACCGTGCAGCTAAGTTTCGCAAGCGTAATTACGAAAAGGAACGTAACGAATTCGCTTTTTATTTTAATTAATCGGGGTTTAAAATAGTCTTTTGCTTATAGTGTTTCCGTTATTATACAAAATGTATTATGGCCGAAAGTCTTTTTTATTATAAAAACTATATTCTTTATTAACATTTTTATAATAAATCCGACGTAGGCGTTTTTTCTTTACGTAACATTACTTAAAAATCCGAACGTTTAAAACGTAAGGAAATTTTAGCTAAATAACAACTTTTATATTTTTAACAGGAAATAAATAAAGTTATTAACCGTTTTTAGCGTTTAAAACGTTAATAAAAATGGTTTCATATACGAAGTATCAACATGGTTCGTCGTGGCCTATAGTTATTAGACGAATTGAAGGAATAAAAAAAGCCAAAGCAAGGGCATAGGGAATCCTGTATGTTTGTACCTATCTTAACATCTGTTCCTATTCGGGATTAGTCGGATATCGAAAATATTAACTAATCGTTGGTTAACTAATTTAATTAAGATTGGATAATTAATGCCCTCAGCGTTATTAATAAATATTTCGTAACAACTGTTAAACCTTTATAAAATACTTAGTAAGTTTTTATGTACTTTTTAAATCTAGGTATTTTTCTATTTAACGAAATATTAAATAAGTTCGTTTTTTTATTTCGTAAATTAATGTATCTTTTTCGATTTTTCTGTTAAATCCTACATTGATTTTAACAATATCCGTTATTAATTTAAGTCAGGAAAGGTGGAAAACTAGGTATATCTTAACTTTAGAAAATAGCTCCAGTTTGTAATTGTTACGGTTCTGGTGTAAGTGGTTCGTACGCCTTACCTTATTTGTATACGTTTCTGGAGATAGCTCTATAGGACTTTTTCTTTTTCCTTTTCCGTATCTTAATATATTAAGCTTTTCTTTGGTAATTAATATATACGCCGCTTTTCCGGTTTACCACCATAACAGTAATTCCTTTTAGGATTTCTTTAATAATTTTATATAAACCAATATAGTTATAATTTAATTTTTAGCTTAAGTGGTTAATTTAAATGTTTTTTATAACGAAGTAAATTATGTTTTTCTTTTAAAAAGTTAATATCTTTTAAAATTTTATAATTATAAACTCTTTGTATTTATTGGTATACGAATTTCTATTTTATTTTTACTTCGTTATATAATGATTTAAATATTTCTATTATTAAAATAACCTGTATGTTAGTTAATTTTTCGTATAAACCTTTATAAATATTTGATGTAAACCAGAAAATGATGTATATAGGAGTAATTTGATATTATTACAATAACTTATATTATAATTAAATTATTTAATGTACCATATAAGCGAGCTGCGCAGATTTAAACAATCTTCAACTACAAATTTAAATAAAATAACCATAACGCAATAAATCAATTCAAACTAATCGGATTTTTGTCGCTAGGTATATCTACAGCTTCTTTACAAATACGCGCATTATGTCCGGGCTTACTGCAAACGCCATATTTTCGTTTTTTCGTTTTAACCTTTCTACGACGATTACCTTTAGCCGTTATTAATTACGTTTTTTTACCACCCCTTTTTTTTCGACTAAAAAAGTTTGTCCCTTTTATATAATAAGTATTTCTCCTTTTTAAAAACGTTTATTGGTGGTTTTTCGGGATTTATTGAAAAAATAATTAGTTTCGCGTAATTTGGTGATTTTTTTTAAAAAAATACGTTTTCGTACAAAAATATCAAGTTACTTTTTATCAAAAAATTAACCGATTTAACTATTTTTGTCAGCGAGCTTCCCAAGTAACTTTTAATTTTTTTTGTAAATATTATCCCCGTTTTTTTATTTTTTATATATTTCGTAAAACTTCCAAAAGTAAGGAAAAAAAGAAACCGGCGGAGGTAAACGGCGAGACGGTCGGCGTAGATATAGCTAAAAGAATTTCTAAATCGGAAAAAACGTTATTACGATTAAATAAAATAAGTCCAATTTTAGTAAAACCGGATTTAATATTATCGAGCGTTATAGCGGCTTTAAACGCGTCGAAAAAACCGGTAAGAAAATTTTCCTTAGCGATATAAATATAATAACGCTATATTAAATTTTCGATATAAAGTATATATACGTATTTTAAAACGAAAAAATAAAATATATCGAAAAGTTAAAACTAATAAAAGGAATAAAAAGGTATGAAAAACGTAATAATATCGTTATTCGCGTAATATTGTTCGAATTTTATTAAATAGTAACTTTCGTAACTGTTAAAAATAAAAAAACGTTTCGCTTTTTTCTTACGCGTTCGAATATATTTATCGAAATGTAAAATTTATTTTAAACTTAATTCGTTCGTTATTTAATTATTATAATTAGTTTTAACCTTTTAATCGGGTAATAATAAATTATCGCGATATTAAAATTTAAAATAAGTTCTTTTATTAAAATAAAAAATAACGGTATAATTTAATTTTACAAATTAATAACTTATATAATTATAACCCATTTCCGCTTGCTTTATTACGTTTATTTAAGTTTTTTTACGTTTTTTGACATTTGTTATTATTATGCCGCATATTATGAAGAGCCCTATTAAAAATTCGTCTCGTCGAAATTATAAATATCCTTTTTTACGATACCGTATTTTGTAATTATAACCCGAATTAATTCGAACTATTTACGCAATACTTCCGGATTTTCGCATAATACCTTTTAATAATCGATTTTCCGATTTAAACGTATTTAAAGCTTTTTTTGCCGTCGAACAAAGTTCGACGCCCAGTTATTCCTTACGCGTATCGTAACGCGTTAGGCAAGCAGTAAATATGCCATATTTTCAATATATTAAAGCCGTACAGAAAATGCTCTCGTATCTAGGTTAAGGATTCGGCCGACAATGGCTTTTTTTTCGGTCGGCGTTAATTTTCGCGAATTAGGTATACTATCGCATCGGGCGGGTATACCGTTATATCGAAATCTTAAAGTAAAAAATGAAACCGTATATATAAAAGCAAGTTTAAGATAAGAAAGTTTAAAGTTGTTTTTTTTAACTTAAACAGGCAAGTTTATTTAAGATTCTTTTATAAAACGTTTTATAATTATAATATCAAGAAATAAATATTTGAAATTAAATTATGAAAAAGTTGTAAAATAACGCGCAGTTTGCCTAAGTGCGCAGCTTGTTTATGTAATACGTTAACAAAAAACTTATTAACTTAACTTTTTTTTGTAATTAATATAAGATCGTAAATACGTTTTTAATATTTAATTTATATTTGGGGTTATTTAAAATTTTAAAAAGTTAAATAAATAATAATTTAACTTAAATTATTAAGCCTTCCCAGAGCTTTAAAATCAAAAATATTTTAGGATCCGAAATAAATTTTATAAATAATTCGTATATATTAATAATATATTTAAGAAAATATAACGTCCTACACCAGCTCGTCGGCCATACGAGCTCGTCGCTTAGTCTTTTAAACTTTTAAACTTTTAAATTTTTATCATCGGTTTTGTAATAGCAATAGCATAAAACGTTTTATAAAAGCATTTAAAAAAAACCTAGCCGTTTAGGTTAAAAAGAATAATTCGAAATTAAGTTATTAAAAAGTTAATTTTATTTACGGCGTTTCCGAATTTATATTAAAAGATTAAGATAACGATAAATACGCTCGAACCAACATTATCTTTAATTTGCGGAAATTAACGCCGATCGAAAAGAAATCGATTATCGACCGAATCTTTAACTTAAATATGCAAACGTTTCCTATCTGGCTTTGACATATTAACAATATATCGAATTTATTATTTATTTAACGCGTTATAAAACGCGTTGGGGTTAATTAAATATTAAAATATATTACACGGCAAAAAAGGTTTTAAACAGGTTTATATCGAAAAATTAATTATTAACAGATATTATACGAAAATCTGGAAATATTTCATACAAAATTCAAATTAGTTCGGATTCTAGTTATAGAATACGGCATCGCAAAAAGAATATTTATAATTTCGACGAAATGGAAGTTTAAATAAAACTTTTAATAATAACGTCACAGATAAGCTCGCGAGCCGGACAAGCTCGCGAGCCAATTTTTTTAACATCTTAATTACCCAACTTTAATTACTAATTTTTTAACATTACAACATGGAGCGTCTTACAAAAGAATCTAGAATAAATCTAGCCATTTAGGCGAAAAAGCAAAACCCGAAACTTAGTTTTAAAAGGTTACATTCGATATACGATATTTCCGAATCTATATTGAAAGCCCGTTATTACGGACGATGCGCCCGAGCCGATATTATCCCCCATTTTCGAAAATTGACGGCGACCGAAGAGAAATTTATTATCGAAAAAATCCTTGATCTAGATACGCGAGCGTTTCCTGTCCGGCTTTAGCACGTTGAAGATATGGCCAATATATTGCTTGCCCAACGCGTTGTAGGGCGCGTTGGAGTTAAATGGGCTTCGAATTTTGTTAGAGGGCAAAAAAAAACACCAGACGTATCTAAATCGGAAGATCGATTATTAACGGGTTTTATGCGAAAATCCAGAAATATTTCGCAAGTGGTTCGAACTTATCCGGGTTATTATCGCAAAATACGGCATTATAAAAGAGGATATTTACAACTTCGACGAGACGGGATTTTTGATAGGGCTTCTTATGGTAACGGGTATGGTAATTATTAGTACCGAAAAACGTAAAAGATTTAGATAAGCTTAACAAAGAAATAAAGAATGGGTTACAGTTATTTAGGCTGTTAATTTCCAAGGTTGGGTTTTGCCGTTATTTATTATTATGGCGGGGAAAAATCACCTTGTGTTTTGGTATCGCGACAGCAAATTACCGACCGATTAGAGGCTTAATATAAGCCATAATAGCTGGATAATAAACGAATTAGGTTTAAAATAGATTTAGTATTTCGATAAATATATTCGGACGCGTACGAAAAGTTCGAAACGTGTCTTTATTCTTGACGGTTACGAAAGTTATTATTCGATAGAATTCGAAGAATATTATGTTAATTACGATATTATTATATTTTATATGCCCGCATATTCCTTTTATCGGTTCCAACCTTTTAATGTATCTTGTTTTTTTGTTTTAAAACGCGTTTATTCGCAGTATATCGAAGACTTAATGCGACGTTATTATACCTATATTGCTAAAGAAGATTTTCTCGCCGGCTTTTACGACGCGTTCTAAGCTGCCATGACGTTTAACAATATCAAATCTGGATTTGCAAAAGCTGGTCTTGTTTTATTCGATCTTAATAACGTTTTTTCCGAATTGGAAATTCCTTTAGTTGTACCTACGCCGACCGTTTCCCCGCTGACCTCCGCCGGTTCCATTCGTTCCCCGTCCGCGAAAACCCCTAGGAATATCAAAGAAGTAATGAGGTAAGGACGTTATTTGCAAAAAAAGATTGGAAATTATCAAGGTATTTTGTTAACAAGGGTTGTTAAATCGGCTGGTTTTTTAACAAAAAGTAACTTGTTATTTTTATACGAAGTTGCTTTTTTTCGGGAAGAAAACGCCTAATTGCGCAAAACCAACCATATCTTAAGCAAACGTCGGAGGATTAAAAATAAACGTATTTAAAAAAAAGGAATACTTATTATATAAAAAGGACAAGTTCTTTTGGCCGAAAAGAAAGGGGTTGGTAAAAAAATGCAGCCAACAGCAGCTGGAGGGGGTCGTCGCAAGAGGGTTGAAACCAAGGAACGGAAATGTGGCGTTTGCGGTAAGCCCGGATATAATACGCGTATTTATGAAGAAGCTGTAGATACGTTTAGCGAAGGAGAGTCCGATTAATTTGAATTTGTTGTTGCAAGGTGCCCAAAAACGGCTCGCGAGCTTGTCCGGCTCGCGAGCTTATCTGTGACGTTATACGGTATAATAATTACAAATATTAAAAAACGTAAAAAACTTAAATAAATATAATAAAAAAATTGGAAATAAATCACAGTTATATAAATTATTAATTTATAAAAATAAAATATGCCATTATTAATTATTTTAATAGAAAAAACTTACCTTAATTTTTAATATTACGATAATTTATTACTTACCGAATAGAAAATCGGAATTAATTATAATAACTAAATAACGAACGACTTAAATTTAAAGTAAATTTAATATTTCGATAAATATATTCGAACGCGTATAAAAAACAAAACATTTTTTATTTTTAATTGTGATACAAATTGTTATTCGATAAAATTCGAAAAGTATTACGTAAATAAAGATATTATTACGTTTTATATACCTTTTTATTTTTCTTTTCGGCTTTAACTTTTTAACGTATTTTAATTTTCCGTTTTCAAACGCGTTTATACATTTTATATCGAAAGTTTAATGCGACGTTATTATATTTACATCGCGAAAAAAATATTCTTATCGGTTTTTACGACGCGTTCAACGCCGTTATAACGTCCGATAAGTCGGACCCCCCCCTCACGCTCCACCCCCCTAACGCGCCACCCCACAACCGCGTTGCGCGTTGATCCACTTACTGATTTCTTTCCCTATAAAAGCCTTCTTAATAACGCTTTAAAAAATTGAAAAAATTATCCTTTTATTTATCAGAATCTGCGCTTTCAAACGATATGCAGCTTTCAGCTTAATTCTGTACGGCGCAGGCGATTGAGGAAATAACGCGTGGGAAATCCCTGCGTTTAGCCTCTAAGGGCTACCAGGTCGACAAGCGATATATCATACGCCGCATTAATAGTGTACCTACGCGGGAAAAGGTTAATAAGGCTTAGTAAAAACTATCACGAATCCAGGAGGAAGGTTTAGCCTATTAGGTTATTATACAAAACCATTTAGGTTATGCGCCGCCGTATTCCCGATTTCGCCTTTACGTCTAACGGCTCCTAATGAACAACGGCAGCCTTTAATATCTAGGAAAAGGATGGGTAACCCGTTTTCTGCGGTATTATCCTGATATTAGGACCCTTAAGGGCAAGACTATTGATTATAAGCGCCTAAATGGGGCTTCGCCAATTTCCATTAACGTATTATTCGACCGTTTCGAGCTGCCCGTTATTAAGGCTATCAAATGGTATAACAGATATAACGCCGACGAGATCGGTATAATGGAGGGCATGGGGGAAAACGTTTTCGTTCTCGGTGAAACCTTTAGGAAATTCGTGCTTTTAAAGGACGTTTCTAAACGG
This sequence comes from Monosporascus sp. 5C6A, assembly GCA_004155035.1. NCBI lineage: Eukaryota > Fungi > Ascomycota > Sordariomycetes > Xylariales > Monosporascus > Monosporascus sp. 5C6A. Next base: position 80,630 of record QJOB01000053.1, on the reverse strand, counting down.
CAGTGGGTTATTATAATCGCTTGTGTTAGCGCTAACGGGCGAGCCTTTTTACTACTTGTAATCTTCAGCGGCGGCGACGTATAATAACAATAATTTCCTAATTCCGATAATAAAGTATACGAAAACTAGTACTTTATTACCTTTAATAACGGTTAAACCAGTACCGAAATTGGCCTAAAGTGGCTACGCAAAATCTTTATCCCCCATACTAAGCCGGCAGACCCTAAAGAATGAAGATTGTTAGTAATCGACGGCCATAACAGCCATATTACCGAAAACTTCATGTGGATGTGCTTTCAAAATAAGATTTATATCGTCTTTTTGCCTGCCCACGCTTCTTACGTTTTCCAGCCTCTTGATGTAGGTATCTTTTCCACTTTAAAACGGAAGTTCCGTTATTGGTTCCGGAAGCGCTATTTTGGACGGGTTTCCGAAGCTACAGATAAAACGGACTTCCTTTAGGCGCTTTTATACGTTTAGTAGGAAATCATAATGGTTCCAAAATATATCATAAAGGGCTGGGAAGCTACAGGTTTGCGCCTTATTAATAAAGCGAAGGCGTTAAATAATAAGTACGTTAAGGCCGGGGCCCAAATAACGGAAATATCCAAGTCCAGATCGAATTCTACTTCCGTACGTTTTGATTTTAGTACGCAAATAACTGGTTTAGGTATCAAAACGCTTAAATTATTTAGGGATATGAAGGTTATCGAAAAAGCCCTAGTAAAAATCGATCCAGTTTTCGGAAGGCCTACCGCGCGGTTTCTGTTTCGCAAAATCGGCAAGGCCCTTAATAAAAAGAACAACAAATTAAGCATTACCGAAATCCAGAATAGTTAATTAACTGCTGTTATCGATAAAGCGAAGCCTAAAAAATAAGACAGTACAGCCCGAGCTAAATGAAAACTCCGTAAGGATGATATCGGTTAGAAAGGTAAAGGTAAGGTTACGGACCGCCCCGAAGCGACATTCCATTGCAACTTAACGAAATCAACAGGAAGATGAGCCTTCCGAAAGCGAAAAAGATAACGAGGATGATCCTGAATACATTATTGTACGTGGCGGTTAATATGGAATCAATTAAATAAAGGGTTGTTAAGATATTGTTATTTATATTGAAGAGTTGTGTTGTTGATGGCTTCAAAAATGGGTGGCGCGTTGGGGGGGTGGAGCGTGAGGGGGGGGTCCGACTTAATACAAAATCCGGCTTTGCAAAAGTTGAATTTGTTTTATTCGATTTTAATAACTTTTTTTCCGATTTGGAAATTCTTTTAGCCGTACCTACGCCGACTTTTTCGTTGTTTACCTCTACCTATTCCATTTTTTCTTTATTTTCGAAAACTTTTCAAAATATATAAAAAATACAAAACGGGGATAATATTTATAGCAAAAGATTAGAAATTACGAAAAGAGTTTACTAATAAAGATAGTTAAATCGGTTAATTTGTTGGCGAAAAGTAACTTGATATTTTGTACAAAAATGTTTTTTTAAACAAAAGATTAACGTTCCACACCACCGAGCGCAACATACCACCGAGCGCAACGCTTTTTCAATTATTCTAATTACCTATCTTCAATCGTCCATTTCTCAATACCAACATTATGGAACGCCTTACAAAAGAAGCGAAAATAAATCTAGCCTTTTAGGTTAAAAGACGAAACCCGAAACTTAGTTATAAAAGGCTTGGTTTTATCTATAAAGTCTCATCTTCTACTTTAACATACCGTTTTACCGGTAAACGCGCCCGAACCGATATTGCCCTCAATTCGCAAAAATTAACGCCGACCGAAGAAAAATCGATTATCGACCGAATCCTTAACCTAGATACGTGAGCGTTTCCTGTCCGGCTTTAATACGTTAAAGATATAACCAATTTATTACTTGCCTAACGCGTTACAGAACGCGTTGGAATTAACTGGGCGTCGAGATTTGTTAAACCGCAAAAAAAACTCCAGACGCGTTTAAATCGGAAAATCGATTATTAACGGGTTTTATATGAAAATCCAAAAACGTTTCGTAAGTGGTTTAAGTTTGTTCGGGCTATAATCGCAAAATACGGTATTATAAAAGAAGATATTTATAACTTCGACAAGACTGGATTTTTGATAAGGTTTTTTATAGTAACGGGCATGGTAATTACCAGTACCGAAAAACGTGGAAAACCTAGATAAGCTTAATAAGGAAATAAAGAATGGGTTATAGTTATTTAAGTTGTTAATTTTTAAAGTTATGCTTTGTTATTATTTATTATTATGGCGGGGAAAAATCACCTTGGGTTCTAATATTGCGACAGTAAATTACTGACCGATTAAAGGCTTGGTATAAGCCATAATAGCTGGATAACAAACGAATTAGGTTTAAAATAAATTTAATATTTCGATAAACATATTCGGACGCGTACGAAAAGTTCGAAACGTCTCCTTATCCTCGACGGTTACGAAAGTTACCATTCGATAGAATTCGAAAAATACTGTACTAACCACGACATTATTACATTTTGTATGCCCGCGTATTCCTATTATCGGTTCCAACCTTTTAACGTATCTTGTTTTTTTGTTTTAAAACGCGTTTATTCGTAATATATCGAAGACCTAATGCGACGTTATTATACCTATATTACCAAAAAAGATTTTCTTGCCGGCTTTTACGACGCGTTTTAAGCTGCCATAACGTCTAATAATATCAAATCTGGATTTACAAAAGCTAGTCTTGTTCCATTCGATCCCAATAACGTTCTTTCCGAATTGGAGGTTTTTTTAGTTGTACCTACGCCGACCGTCTCCCCGCTGACCTCCGCCGGTTCCATTCGTTCCCCATCCGCGAAAACCCCTAAGAATATTAAGGAAATAACGCGGCAATCGCGTTATTTGCAAAAAAAGATTGGAAACCAACAGGATAGCTCGTCTAAAGACAAAATGGCTAAATCGGTTAATCTTTTAACCAAAAATAACCTATTGCTTCTGTACGAAAATGTTCTTTTGCGGAAAGAAAATATCCAATTACGCGAAACGAATTATATCTTAAGCAAACATTGCAAAACCAAAAATAAACGTTTTCAAAAACGAGGAATACTTACTATACAAAAAGAACAAGCTTTTCTGGCCCAAAAAGAAAGGGGTGGTGAAAAAATGCAGCCAATAATAACTGGAGGGGGTTGTCGTAAAAGGGTTAAGACCAAGGAACGAAAGTGTGGCGTTTACGGCAAGCCCGGGCATAATGCGCGTATTTGTAAAAAAGTTGTAAATACGTTTAGCGAAAAAGAATCCGATTGATTTAAATTAATACGATATGTTATTGTTGAGTTATTTTAATTTGTTGCTGCAAAGTGCCAAAAAGCGTTGCGCTCGGTAATGTGTTGCGCTCGGTGGTATGAGACGTTATTAAATTACATGAAATTAATTGTTTTTTTAATAAATGCCCAAAAAGATTTAAAAAAGAACGCCTTAAAAATGTTTATTATATAAAAGGAATAAATTCTTTTCGCCGAAAAAGAAGGGGGTGGTAAACAAATGTAGCTAATAGTAATTAAAGGTAATCGTTATAAAAGGGTTAAAACGAAGAAACGGAAATGTGATGTTTATAGCAAGCCCGGATATAATACGCGTACTTGTAAAAAACTGTAAATACGTTTACTAAAGACGAATCCGATAAGTTTGAATTGATTTAATACGTTGTTATTAAGAAATAAATAAATAAATTTAGATAGTTGAAGTTGCTAAGAAAAAACGAACGGTTCGCTTGTGTTGCTAGTTCGTTTATATGCTACGTTATAGCTATTTAAATTAAAGTATATTATTGCGAATCCTTTTAGAAATGCGTAGCGCGTAAATAGGGCGGCCCGTAAAAAGATAGGCCATCTTATTTATGACTTTTCTAGAATAAAAATAGCCATGTAAGAAATTAAACGAAAATGTAACGTTACGCAAAAATTACAGTTTATGACATAAACGAAAGTGAAGATTGCAACCATTTCCGATTTTGCAGGGATTATTAAATTTAATTCTTTTAAGTTTTATTATAAAACTTAGTTTATTTTAAAAGTATAAAGATAAAAATATATTCTAATAACATTTTAGTATTATCGATTTATTTAAAAAGTTTTTCTATTTTTTTACCTTATAATAAAAATAGCGACGCAGAATAAATAACATATATCATCTTCGCCTTATTTTTAACATATATAAAGTACCGATACAAATTATTTCCGACAAAAATAGCACATTTAATTTAAATTGTAATAATGTCTTAGAGTTTAAATTAAGCCAAACTATAAACGATTTAGCACATTTAAACCTTAAATAAATAAATAAACAAAACGGTTAAATTAAATAGTTAAAACTCTTTACAATAGTATAGTAATTGCGAATAAAACTATGAAGTTAAAAGGTTATCAATAGCTTAATTAACTCATAATAGCAGTTATTACTAAAGTATCAAAATAACTTTAACAAATGTTAATTTCGGTTTTATACTAAAATTTTGCAAAAAGATATACGATATCGGTCCAATTAATATATAAACTATTTCTTTATCAAAATAATTTAAGTGATTATAAGCAAAAATAAAGGTAAAATTCGTATTATACGTAGCTAAATAAAAAAGCATTATAACCAAAAAAGTTAAAAATATCAATCTTTTGAAAAAGAAATATAGTTTACATAACTATCAAAAACGTCAAAATCAAATAACCAAATTAAAAACTCGGCTTTAAAATATCGGCTTATATAGAGTTGTTAAAAGAGTTTTGAAAAATAATAACGAATTAAAACTACCTTTAAAATTTTTATTTCAATTATCTTTTATGTTTCACTCTATAAGTTAATAGCAAATATTTTTAAGATTATTATAAAAAAAAATAAAGCAGAAAAAGATATACCGGTTTACGAAATAAAAAGAAATCTGGATATATGTAAAAGAAAACGGACTTATTATATACTTAATTAAATAAATGAATTACTTAAATTTCGAAAATACCTGGAAGCTCGCCAAAAACCTTATAAACGTCCCACTTTTTTTTAAAGAAAACTTTCATTAATAACGCCGTATTTAAGTATAAATAAATCTTGATCCATATTATTATAAATAAACCACTTTATAACATGAATAGCAAATTATTTAATTAAAATTACGTTTTATATTAACGCGGCAATTTTCATAAATAATCTTTTTCGTTCCTTTTCGAAACGAACGAATTTCTTTATTACCTCGGTACTTTTAATACCCTAACGAAACATTTCTAAACTACAATTACGAAACAATCGTCTTTATTTCTAAAAACGATCGAATTTATTTACGGCGTTACGTAACGTCTTTTTGGTCTACTTTTCCTCGTAATCCAAACGATCTTTTTCATCTAGCAATTTTTATTCCGCCCTCGAAAACCTAAAAACATCGTAAGAGTTACCGTAACGTATATAAGATACGTATTTCTCAAAATTATAAAAAACCTTACATTTTACACTTTGCTATTTCTATCGGAAATTACAAGGCATACTAAAACCAATTCGGATAATCCGCTTAAATAAAATTAAAACGTTAATACGTTAACGAAACCGAAGTTATACAATTCGACTAAATATAATAATTAACCCCGGAAAATTCTAAAAATAAAAATAATAATAGAAGTTACTTATTTAAAAACGATACAGCAAGCAATTAAATTTTAATAAAGAAAGGTTTAAAAGGAAAAAGATCGTATACTAACCTAATAAAGCTTAACTTCTTTAAGAAATGGTTGGAATTTCAAGAAAACAAGATTTACCAATAACTCAAAATTATGTAAGCGGTTTAAAAGTCTAAAAGGTTTTAACACCTTAAACGTTTTAAACTAGAATGACATTTAAAGGGTTTAACTTATTCAAAAGGTTAGACCGCTTAAGCATCCTAAACTAAAAAAAAGGTTACACACGCTCAGTATCTAGTTGAATCTTAAAAATTACCAGTTTATAATATAACTTAATTACTTAAATTATTCTTAGTTATTTATTATTATTATATATAATTAGTTTATCCGTTATTATTTAGTTTCCCACAGTACTACTGCTAATATAAACCCGTACAACTAGGTTTAATAGCTGGTTAACTAGCCTAGCCGTTACACTTTTACTTACCATGTCGGTTATTTTCATTTATTATACCTACCCTAATATTAAAACCTAGACCATCTTATATATTAAGATAATAAGCTCCCTTTTTAACAAAGCTTTTATAATCTGGTATAATAACAGCTTATAATACCGGGAGATATAGGTTTAAACGTGTTTAAGCTTCGATAGATTAAAAATTTACCTTGTTAAGCGATTTCTTCTTCATTTTTATGGTAATATTTAGAATCGTAAAAGCTTTAACTGTTAGTTCCTAACAGCTTGAAAGCCATGTTAGACCTAGCTAAAGGTTAGGTTTGTTAGCTATGCAATGGCTGAGGTAACTTCGCCACTAGTAAGATGCGCTATTCGAATTTCCAGTATCGCTTTTTTTAACTATATCTATTTCACGTATATTTAAAACGGCTTCGCAACCTTTTTTTACAAAACGTTTTAAAATATTAGCCTAATAATATCTTTTTTTAACTCTATGTACTTTAGTATATAAAATTAAAGTTTTATAAAAAGGCGTTATATAAAGATAATCTTATTAAAAATTACTTAATATAAATAATTAAACGTCTTAAAACCTTAGTGGTTGCAAGCTTCGATATATCTCGTTTCGTTTATTATTAGCCTAGGCAATTAAAAACTTACGAAAAACAGCTGGTTCGAATCCAGCTTAGGACAACGTATTCTAGGCCGTTAACCCAGCGTTTGGATTAGCAGATACGTTTGCGTTTCGCTTACATTTTTAATCGTATCGGCAATAATTAAAATAATTACGTTAACTGCGGTCTGTATTAATTAAAAATATCGTATACGCCATTAATTTGTTATCGTATTCAAGATTTTTGTACGGTGTTTTATCCGGCCCGCTTATAGGTACGGTTTTTAGAAATGCTTTCCGGTCGTATTATTCTACTGGACGTGTATATATATAGTAAAAGCAGGTCTACATAGCTGGAAATCTTAATAGCACTTTACCTTGCAAATAAGTAATTAAACTGTAGGCAATTGGTGCTTTTAGATATTGTCGGCTGGCGAGCTTTGTTGGCGCAGGCTGCAGGATGCAACCTGTGACACCCTTTGTCCGCTGGTCATCCTTTGACCGACCAATCATTTATGTAAGGGCGATTGCCCACGGACTAGATTAGTCCTTTCCTAGAACATTTAGAACCAACACATAGACATTACGCCAGATTCCCGCATTCGATCACTGTGACCGCCGACATAAACTATTTAAATACCTTACTTGTGCTATGAACGATCCCTCAATGTAAATAGTAATAAAGAACTCATATATGTACATTAAGCTCTTCTAGGAAGACACCCTTACTACAGGCGTAGTGGGTAATAACATAGTTGCTTTTATTCCCTTACAGATGCTTTCTGCCACTTGACCGGTTTCTCTTGCGGGCTAATCAGCATTTTATTTTCAGCTCGGTCGCGAAAATATCTCCAGCCTTTTCGCCAATGGTGAAGGCCATGTTGGCCGTATTTGCCGCCAGATTGACAGGTACGACGCTCAGGTCAGCAATCTTGAGAGAGTTGACGCCATAAACACTTAGATTCTCGTCCACGACGCCCTTATTGTCGGGCGACCCCATCTTGCACGTCCCGCTGCCGTGCCAGTTCTGCGCGAGGGACGCACGAACCCACTGTTCGAGCACCACATCATCCGCCTCGGTATACACAATGTCCTTGACGTCTGGTGGCAGTGGCCCATCTATCTTCTTGCACGCGGCATCCGAGTCAGCGGCGAAAGGAGGGTGCAAGGGCTCGTATTCGCCACGGAACACGTCTAGGCGCCGGACGATCTCGCGCTGCTTCTTGTACAGCCACATGGCCATGGCGAGGTCGAATCCGTCGGGCTCAGCTAGAATGCCCGTTATCAAGTCAACCTTGTCGTTGATATCCGGCCTTTTTACGTGGACGTGGCCGTGAGAATAAGGGTAGAGGAGGAAATTGCCGGTACTTAAGAATCGCACATCCTTAAGAGACTCGGGTATATTGGCAATGAAGCTGGCAGTTGTTAGATTGGGACATGATGCGCGTTAAGGTTACTCACCCGTTAGCGGTTGAAATGGTGGCAACTGGCTTGTTCGTGATGTTTTTAAAATCGCGCTCCCAGAGCTCCAGCGCTTCGGGCCCCAAGATGGCGTCGATTTCTTCCTCAGTTGGGCGCACTTTGGAGGTGATTTCGGCAGAGTTCCAACCAAGAATCGGCGCTTCTTGCTCCAATAGCTGCTGGAACGTAACCTCGCCGTTGAGAAGGCTGTCGTACGTCTCGTTGGGGAGCAAGCTAGTGTAGTACGAGAGCAATATGGTGTTATGGTCCCGGAAGTTTTCGCCGACCCCGGGGGAGTCTGCGACAACTTTGATGCCAGCGCGTGTAAGCACTTCCTTGCCGCCCACACCTGAGCGCTCAAGCAATAGCGGGGTGCCTAGGGTGCCGGCGGACACGATCACCATCTTGTTGCCCTTAATCTTGTGGACTTGGGTGCTGTTCTGAAAGGCAGGGTTGGCGCGTATCTCGACACCCACGGCTTTGTTGTTCTCAGTAATCACCCGCAACACCTCGTGCTCGACAACCGCGTGAAGATTGGGATGTTTGCAGTCTCGGAGCCTTGGGTGTAAGTAGGCGTGAGCAGCATCCTGCCGAATCCCGTCCGGGCTAATGTAGCGTAGATTCCGCTGTACCGCTTGGCTAGAATCTAAGTCTTGAAGGTCGACGGATTCGGGAAATCCGACTGTAGCTGCGGCCTTAATGAACTGGTCCTGAAGCTGTGTTGGACCGTAAGGGCCATTCGAAATCTGAAGAGGCCCGTCGTTGCCGTGAGTTTCGGGAGAGCCGGGACCATAGTACGTTTCGAGCTGTGGAACCAGGTCAGCTGATATAAGAGAAATGCAATGACGTCCGCGGTACCTTCTTCATGTACGGCAGCAATTCATCGGCCGACCATCCTGGCATCTCCCAGGCGTCCATGTCCTCTCGCTGAGCTCTGGTGTAGGTTAGCATGTTGATGGACGATCCACCCCCAATGACATTCCCGACCGGGACGACCATGGTCCTATTGGCAGTGCTGGATTCATTCTGCCCCTGATAGTACATCATCCTCGGGTTGGGCTCACCCAAGTCGAGGATGTTCTGCATGAAGAAGAGCGGATCGATGACCGTAGGGTCGTTCCAATTGTCCTGCCCCCTTTCCACAACCAGTATGGAGAGGTTCGGGTCCGCGTCGCTAAGTCGCGCGGCGACGACACAGCCCGCGGTTCCGCCTGGAGAGTATTTGAGCTTCTGAGTGGCACGGCGAACAGCCGGACTGGTCACTTACCTCCGGCAATGATGACATCCACCTCGTCGAGGCAGGCAGGAATCTGCTTGTAGACGCCGCCCATCATTGATGAGGCCGTGGTGGTGGTGATGTTGGCGGATATTGCTGCTAGCAGATGAGAGACCTTTAAGACAGAAGGCAAAGCTGAGCGGGGCATGATGGAACCATTATAAGCTGCCTTAGAATGCTAAGTATATATATGGTTTTCTTGGCCATTCGGTTAATGAAGCCGTAACAGGAACGATGCCGCAAGACGTAAAGTTGATAGTTTAGTGATATTAATTGGCCGGATTATGTAGTATTTGTGTGATGCAGGATGCATTCGGCCCGGCACGGTAGCATTGTCCGTACAGTACATGCGTAGGAAGTACTTTTACGTGTGTAATATCCGATACGAGTGTTGACGCATCCCATTGGACTCTGTTCGAGGGTTGTATTACTCGGCATATGCAGTTGGCGACTGACTGATCCCCCTTAATCATTCAATGCCCCGAATTAAGGACGAGCTGTGGGAGTTTGGTGCGTTGATATGCCACCAGCTGGGTGGCCCGTGCTTAGGCTACCTTAACGCGTCTGCGGGGGCCCCTGCACCCCACTTGTTTATCTAGCGACAAATGGATAGATTAGTGTCAGATATAGGGGATGTCAGTTGCGTTGTTGTATTCAGCTAATTGTGCCACTTCTCAGTACGCGTACAGCTTTTATGTAGCCTAGCAACGGAACAATTATCCTCCGATCAGAGCGTAGCCTTTTTCAGTTAGGGCGCTTCAGCGCACCTGGCTAGCTGATACACCCCCTTAACGCCTTAAAGAATTCGGGGCGTTAATTATCACACCTTATCACTCTTTAGAGCCACAGCCTTCCATTTAACTTCTCCTCCGGTGATTATATCCTTCTAATCAATCAATTCCTTATCAGGAATTACTTTCAGCGTTTTCCTCCGGTAATCTAAAGCCTCTGTAATATCTACCAATCCTAACTGCTTTTTAAAGTGCTTAAAGGCTTCGCGTAACAAAGCTTTAATTAATCCATTAGTTAACATATCGCTTATAAACGTATAATCCACTTTAATTAGGTTTTTCTCTGTTATTTTTCTCAACTAGTAATTATATATATTTACGTACCGCAACTTTGTTTTTAAAAAGGCAACGTCGGCATTAATAAGCCGTATAATCTATTAATTATCGTATTATAAATTTAACGGTTTTACATCCAAGTTAACTTTCAATTTTTTAATTAATTAAAAAGCGAATAAGGTTTTTTTAACAGCTTACTAAAAAATAACAATTCCGTTTCGGTTATGAAAGTAATTATTATATTTTGTTTATTCGTATACCATCTTATAATTCCTTTAAACAGCTTTATAACGTAAGCTTGGAAATTTTTTCGATCGATTATATTATTTACGAAAAAAGCGTTATTTCAGGTATTTAAAAAATCCTCGTTACTTAATTACAACGTTAACGTTTTGATGTTAATTAAGTACCGTATAACGCAATTAGCTGCTTTATAATAACGTCCCACACCTATAAACGGGACATACCTATGAGCGGGACACTTTTTGGCACCTCGTAACAACAAATTCAAATAACTTAACAATAACATATCGTATTGATTTAAATTAATCGGATTTTTTTTCGCTAGACGTATTTACAACTTTTACACAAGTACGCGTATTATGCCCAGGTTTGCCGCAGACGCCACATTTCCGTTCCTTGGTTTCAACCCTTTTGCGACGACCCCCTTCAGCTGCTATTGGCTGCATTTTTTCACCACCTTTTTCTTTTTGGGCCAGAAGAGCTTATTTTTTTTATATAGTAAGTATTCCTCTTTTTTAAAAACGTTTATTTTTGGTTTTGCGACGCTTGCTTAAAATGTGATTCGTTTCGCGTAATTGGACGTTTTCTTCCCGGAGAAAAACGGCTTTATGTAACAGTAACATATAACCTTTTATTACAAGATTAGCCGATTTAAATATTTTGGTTAGCGAGTTACCTTAATAATTTCTGATCTTTCTTTGCAAGTATCGTCTTTATCTTATTGCTTTACGGATATTTTTAAGGGTTTTCGCGGGGGGTGAAATGGAACCGGCGGAGGTTAACGGGGAGACGGTCGGCGTAGGTATAACTGGAGGAACCTCCAATTCGGAAAGAACGTTATTGGAATCGAATAAAACAAGACCAGCTTTCGCGAATCCAGATTTGATATTATCGGACGTCATAATAGCTTAGAACGCGTCGTAGAAGCCGGCAAGAAAATCTTCTTTGGTAATGTGGGTATAATGGCATCGCATTAAGTTTTCGATATACCGCAAATAAGCGCGTTTCAAAACAGAAAAATAAGATATATTAAAAATTGAAGCCGATACGAAGAATGCGCGGGTATATAAAGCGTAATAATGTTATTATTAACGTAATATTTTTCGAATTCTATCGAATAGTAGCTTTTATGGCCGTCGAGAATAAGGAGACGTTTCAAACTTTTCGTATGCGTCCGAATATGCTTGTTAAAATGCTGGATTTATTCGAGACCTAAGTTATTTGTTATCCAGCTATTATTACTTAATGCAATTTTCCAATCGGCTGCTAATAATGGGTTATCGCAATATTAGAACCTAAGATGATTTTTTCCCGTTATGATAACAAACGGCGGTACAGCCCAACTTTGGAAATTAACAGCTTAAATAACTATAACCCATTTTTTATTCCCTTGTTACGTTTATTTAGGTTTTTTACGTTTTTCGGTACTGGTAATTACTATGTCCGTTACTATAAAAAGCCTCATTAAAAATCCAGTCTCGTCGAAGTTGTAAATATCTTCTTTTGAGATACCGTATTTCGCGATTGTAACCCGGATAAGTTCGAATTATTTACGAAACGTTTCTGGATTTTCGGATAAGACCTGTTAATAATCGATTTTCCGATTTAAACGCGTTTAAAGTTTTTTTTGCCGTCTAACAAATTTCGACGCCCAGTTAACTCCGATACGTTCTGTAACGCGTTAGGTAAGCAGTATATTACCTATATTTTTAACGTATTAAAGCCGGACAAGAAACGTTCGCGTATCTAGGTTAAGGATTCGTTCGATAATCGATTTTTTTTCGGTCGGCGTTAATCTTTGTAAAAAAGGGATAATATCGGCTCGGGCGTATTTACCATTAACGCGTGCTTTTAAAGTAAAAGGTGGAATTTCATAGATAGAACTAAGCTTTCTGTAACTAAGTTTCGGGTTTCGTTTTTTAGCCTGAACGGCTAGGTTCATTTTCGCTTCTTTTATAAGGCGTTTCATATTGTAATTGTTGAGAAATGGGCAATTGAAGATGTGTTGTTGGAATAGCTAAAAAAGTGTTCTGCTTATAGATGTGTCTCGTTCATAGGTGTGTGACGTTATACGTTATTAAGGTTTTGGTTAAATCGGGCAAGTTTATATATTGCAAAGGATATATTAAGTCGCGTATAAACTGCAATGTAAAGGATAAAACCGATTTTTTTCTAGTATTTATTAATGAAGCTTAAATAGGCCAGATTAAAATTCGGCAATAATTCGGCGTTTGCCATAAGCGTTTTTAAAAGGCTACTTAAACTTTTTTTAAGGACTAGGTTAACCAGCTTATTTATAAAGTCGGATTAGGAAAGCCAGATTTTTCGGTTAAGTCTATTTTTGATTATTTCGATATCTAGGAATTATTATAAGTCCCTATTCCTTATCAAGGTATACCGTTCCTATATTTATTAAATTAACCGATTAATAAGGGCTTGGTTTTTCTTATTATACGCGGCGATAATATCGTTAACGTAAAAAAAAATAACACCCTTTAACGAATAAAGTAACAGGGCTTATAAGGAACAGGGTTAAATCCTAAGTTTCTAAACGTATTAATAAAGTCTTTTTACTAAAGTAACGGCGATTCTTTCAGGCCGTACAGGGCCTTCCTAATCAGAAATATCTTACCACGTTAAGGATATTCCGGAAGCATCTTTATAAAGATTTTATAAGGTAAGTTAGCGTTAACGAAAGCGTTTACAGCGTTATATTACTTAAACTTTAAGTTAAACCTAACTGTAATAATTATTAAGGCTTTAAAAGACTTTCCGGCGAAGGTAAAAGCATATATATCGCCATAAGTAATAAGTTATTAATTACTTCGTATTACGAAACGGGCCTTATATTTCTGGAACCAACTATGCTTATCAAACTCTTAAATATATACTTATATATATTTTAAAATCTATTTCTTTTTAATAATAGATTAATCGACGATCCTCCAGGACTACATATCCCTATAACTTTGTAAATAGGCCTTTTTAGCTTTTAAAAATAACTTTTTTAACGGATATATATTTAGCTTTTTATAACTTTTCAGAAGTGGCGGTAGGTTTCGCTTATATACCCGGCCTTATAACCTAAGTAACATTTTTATTTTTGTTTTTATTTTTAATATATTAAAGCTTTTCCGATTAAAGTAACGCGTATTTCGGGTTTTTATTTACTTTAAACTTCTGTAACTTACCGGCCGATTATTAATCGTACTTATAAAATAAGCCAGCCGTCCTATATTAAAGGTAATTTCCCATACCTTATAATCGTATTTAATAATATTATTTCGGTACGGAGCATACGGGAACCTTACGTTTATAACCCGTAAAATACCTTCGTTTTTTATCGTTATATTAAGTTAAACAACTTAACAAAAGCTTAAGGCCGCTTTTATTTTTTCCGTCGGCGTAATAATCGTAACAGTTATTAAGGTAAACGTTAACGGCAGTAATGGTTTAAGGAACGGAAATAGTTCGAATATAACGGTCGTATAAGGATAATTAATTTTTTACGAACAGGCTTATTTTTTCCTATCCCGTACGTTTTTTTAAACGCCTGTATTACTTTAAAGCCATTTTTTCTGTCCAGCCGGTAACTAAATTATTCCATCTAGGTTTTCATCTTTTTCATGTATATATATAATGTGGCCATAGGCCTAATCAAGTACGTAAACCTGTCGGAATAAGTTCTGTAACTCGTTTTCGATAATGTGGAAAAAGTCGTTTTTTAGGTTTTTGATATTACCAAAAAAAGTAGCCTTTTCGTTAAACTGTACGTTTCGAATAGTAATAACCTTATTCGTTAAAAGGTTCCAAATCTCGTAAATATTAGTTAATCGGTAACTGACGAAAAAACTTATTTACGCTTTAAAATTTAACTTTTAAAACCTTTGTTTTTTCTTTATGGTAGCGGTCGTTATAACGTAAGCTATATAACCGTAAGTTTGTAAATAGGCCTCTTAAGGCTTGCGATTAAGCATTAAAACGCCGTTTTTATATACTAAATAAATATAATAAACTTCGTATAAGGTCTGCCAAAAAAGAACGTATTTGGGAGTACGGTTATATAGGTATACCGTAGCTTCAAAAATATGTACGATTAAAAACGCAGATAATTTAACGCCATTTCGCATAATAATCGCTTTTTTCTTAATTATACCTTTTAAGCGTTCCGTACCCCCGTTCTAGGCCTAGGTATACGGTATTAAAAGCTTAAGCTTAATGTTAAAAAAAAGCGATTAAAAGATATTTCAAAGTAAATGATTTTTTAAAATTTCGGTATCGCATTCGATTACCTCTAAAAAAACTTTATATTGATTTTTCAAAACACCTAGTAAATATCGGAACGCAGTAATTAATATATCCTGCTTTCGGTTCTTAAAATAAATATCCTAAATAAAGCCTAAGTATTTATCAGTAACGGACATAACGTATCTGTACCTTTTAGGGTTTCTTTCGAAATTAATAAAATTAATAGTTATTTTTTGTCCTAATCGGAAAGCCTCTTTTTTAAGTTCGTAACGTATTTGCTTCTTAACTTTTGCCTTGCCACATACTTAGCATTCGACAATTATAAAACCCTTTAACCTGACTTTTTTGGTATAGGACTGCAACTAAGTTATTACTTTAAAGCCTAAGTACCTTAATTGCAGGTATTACAGGGTACCGTTACCGGTACGCGGCGGTTTCGGCGTCGATAAGTTAATATTTCGTCTGTAAGTAACTAGAGTTACGGGAAACGTTATTATGTTAATATTTTCGATAGCAAATTAATTAAATTTATCTATTAAAATAGTTACAACTTAATTATATTTATTTCGAATGCAGTTATTAATCCCTTTGCTATCTTATTAATAACCTTTTTTTCGGAACTATCGAAATAACATTAAATTGCAGGCAAATTGCTCGTAATAGGTTACGTTATATAGCCGTAACACTTTCGTACCGCTACGGCTTCGAAATAATACATTAACTTTTTCGTACCCTTTAATCGGGATAAAGTTATTACCTACGTATATCCCGTCGCCTTATACGGTTAATCTGAAATTTAAAAACCTGCTAATAAAGTTAAAAACGTATATTATAAACCCTAAATCCAAAATAAACGAATTCCGTAAGGGATAAAACGAAACGTTTATGGCACCCTTTTAATTAATAATTAAAAAGCCCGCCAGGATTCGTCTTATTCCCTTTAGAAATTAATCGGTCTCTGTTATTATTTTGTTTATAGATTTCGATAAACGGTTAATTTCCTTTTTTAAGAACTAATTAAAGCTAATTTTCTAATAAATTAACTTTACTGTATCGTTACTAAAACGGAAACTAATTAAAGCCTTATTAGGAAACGCATAATAACATTTAGGCAATCTGTAAAAAGGCTTTAAATACGCCTTATAACGTATATTTTGGGCATTTAAATCTTCGCGTTTTCGTTTATTAACGCTTCTATCTATATTGGAACCTTTACGGCTACTTCGCTTCGGCCTTCGTTCTAGGGTTCTACCTTGCGGTTAACGGTTAAAAGGTTTGCTATTTTCCTAATTAAAACTTTCCTAATTAGAAAAATCCGTAAGGGTCCCTTAAAACGTCGGGAACGTTACTTTTATGTTTCGTGATATTAACGGTAAATGGGTTATAACCCAGTAATCCAAAAGGTTAGCAGTTATTTCTTGGTAACTAATTTTGCCGTTTTTAATTTCAGCGTTCCGTACTATCTGGAAAATAATTATCTAATTTTCCATAAAAGAAGCCACTGTTATACATAAATTGTTAACCTATATAATTGTTAATTTCGTTTCTGGAACTCCGTATCGTTATTCCTAGGCCATTATTTTTTGCCATTTTACGACTTATTCGTTTAATTTCTTGCCTAACTTCGAAACTTACTTTAGCCTTTCTCGGTATTTTCGTTGGGTATTAATCAAGAACCTGTCGTCGTACATCTTGCCGGATTCAGCCAACGTAACGTACCATTCCTATAAATTCTTTTCTGGAAAAAAACTTATTTCTTTAATTGCTAGAAATACCGTATCCAGGATTTAATTCGTAAGGATATTTACACTTTTACAGAATATATCGTATTGCCGATCCATATAAGTAAATTTCGTAAAGTCCTAATTATAAATTTATCTGCCTTCGGTCGTTATTTTTAAGATATTTATCAGGTAACCCGTAAAGTCGATTTTTTCGAAGGTTCTTCCTGAAAAAAAAAATCTAGCTGCTGGGATATTAATCCGCGTTACGTGGCGAATTCGTCTTTTTAAGTAAAAGGTTATATCGGGTTTCGTAGGTCTAATAAGCTATTAAAGCTTCTAATTAGAATCAATATAATCCCAAAAATCAAAAACGCGTGCCTTAAATTGGAATTCGCTTTTAAAGCGGTCCCAGTCTTTGGGTTTTTTGTAAATAACGGAAGACGTCGACGGTACGGTTGCTATTGTTATTATTAAAGTATATTAAAATAATTGCTATTGATATACAGCTTATATCGTTTTAACAATAACTAATCAATTAATAATTGCTTGAATTAAACGAATGAAACTTTTAATTGTTAAATATAAAGGATGTTAGTTACGTTGTTATATTCAGCTAATTGTGCCACTTTTCAGTATGCGTACAGCTTTTGTGTAGCCTAGTAACGGAACAATTATCCTCCGATTAAAGCGTAGCCTTCTTTAGTTAGGGCGCTTCAGCGTACTTGGCTAGCTAATAATTAGTTCATTTTGGATAGAAGTTAGTAATACACATATTTTTATACTAATAATCATTAGAACGCTTTTGCGTATTTTTACACGAGTTATAATAATGTATATCTTTTACGTATGCTATACAGTCCTAATCGCCTAAAGATGCCTGAAAGGTAGGTTTTAGGTTTGTATTTACTTCCTGCTTGCTGTGACGGCTGGGCTAGTTAACCAATTATTAAACCTAGTCGTACGGGTTTATGTTGGTAGTGGTACTGTGGGAAACTGAGTAATAACGGGTATGTTAGTTACGTCTGGTAATAGCAGATAATTAAGGGTAATTTGGGTAACTAAGTTGTATTATAAGCTGGTGTTATTTAAAATTATGAGAGGTAATGAACGTATTTATATATTGATGAATTGTGTGATGTTTTTTTGAATTATTGTATTTGATAATGATTTTAATAATTTTAGGATTATTATATTCGAAAATAATTTTAATAATTTTTGGATTATTACATTCGAGAATGATCCTAATAATTTTTAGATTATTGTACGTAATAATACGTGATTCGGAATTGGAGAACCCCTGTTTTTGACCGTTTGTAGAGGTTAAGAGGTGTTGGGTTATAATACGATTTTTCCTTTCCGAAATTTTCGTTCCGAAAATTGTAAGTTTTTGCTTTTTTATTATCGGAAATATGGTTAATAAAATATAAAGGCGCGTTAAACCTGTTTTAAAAGAAAAGGTTGCGTAACGCGACAGTTTTCTTTCCGCCGTTTTTACTAACCCTGTTGATATGGTGCTTTGTTTTTTCTGTAAGTCCCGCAAATTAGAATGTAAGTTGTCCGAAAACGATTCGTTTCGTTATTCGTTTTGCATTAAGTATAACTAGGTTAACTGTGACGTTAAAGGCTTGAGTTCCGAGTAGTTACAGAGGGTGGCCGCTTAATACCAGAGGTTGGAGTTAAAGCTGGAGGCCGCCGAAGAAGAGGTAAACCAGGTGAACGTTCGTTTCCGTCGTTTTCGTAAATAAAAAAGAATGTGGTATGAAAAAATGATGAAAGTTGTAACGCGGGGTATCGATAACTTTGAGGAATTAGAACGATTGGAGCGCGAAGAAGCGGGGGAACAGGATGAAGGTCTAGTTATAGGGATATAGCCCTTTAACCGGATTGATTGGTCCACCGTCGACGCCGTTCCGGACGACTTTAATTGGGACGCAGTTTTTGATCTTGTCGTTGCTGGTGAAAGTTTTTCAGGAGGCGCTGGGCGTTTATGAGATTCTTGGCGGGTTTTTAGGTGTTTTCGGAATCCGGGTGTTTTTTTTATTTAATGAGGTATTGGGTGAGTTTATTTTTTTTGCGCATATCCAGGATTTTCTTTATTTCGTATATTGGTGTATTTTCTTCCGTTTCGTTTTTTTATTTTGTGTTAATTTTGATGGTATCCGCTGTTAATTTGAATAAGGAAATATAAAAGATTGGATGAAGTTTAACTTTTGATAATAACTTTAATTTGTAATTATTTTCTGAAATATTTTTGGCGATCCTGTATGGGTTAATGTACTTGAAGTCGAGCTTTTGATTTGGGCGTTTGGTTTTGATGTTTTTGGTGGCTAGATAGACCATTTTTTCTTTTGAAAAGGTTGGTTTTTTTAATTTTTTCTGGTTGTAATATTTTTTTATTTGATTGCGGATAAATTCGAGTTTTGTTTTTATTTTTGCGTGTAACTGTCGGAGTTGTTTTGACGTTAAGATAGCCTTGACATTTACCGGACCGTCGTTACGTGATTTCCTGTAGACTTCTGGTGTAAAGCCAAAATTGGCGTTTGCCGGGGTTGTTTTGATGTTTTCGTGATAGCTGGTGTTGTAAGTTAATTGGGTTATTGGTAGTTTTTTAACCTAATTGTTTTGTTCGTAGTTGATGTAATACCGTAGGTAGGTTTCCAGTGTTTGATTTAGGCGTTTTGTTTATTTATTTGTTTGGGGTTTGAATGCGTTGGATAACTTGTGGTTTAGGCCGATTTGTGTTATAAGGCCTTGCCAGAATTTAAAGGTAAACGTGGTTTTTTTATCGGATATGATTTCCGTTAGTAGTCCATATATATTGAAGATATGTCGGAAAAAAATGTATGTTATTTGTTTTGCGTTCGTATTTTCGAGGTATAGAAGAAAATAGGAAAATTTGGTAAATCGGTTGATAATGACGAAAATGCTGTTATAGTGTATTTTTGTCGCTGGATTTTCGGATAAGGGAAGTTTGGTGATGAAATCCATAGTAATTAAATTCTATGGTTACTGTGAAACTGGAAGTGGTTGCAGTTTTCCGTATGGTTTGTGCCGTGGAACCTTAGTTTTGGCGCAAACGTTGCATTGTTTTCTGATTTTCTGTATTGTTATTTTTATTTTAGGAAAGTAATAAGTGCGTTATAATCGTTTTAGGGTTTTATGAATCCCTGGATATCCGTAAAATGGGTGTTGATGTATATCCCATATTAAATATTCTTAATGTTTTTTTGGAACTTGGATTTTATTTGTTTTTTGGTTTTCGGGTAAACTGTCGTTATATTGTTAAATTTCCTAATGTAGGTCGGGGGGTACTGTCTTGATTATTGCAAGTTGTCGTGATTTTAGATGTTTTTTTGGGGTAATATCGAAGATTTTGTAGCTGACCTTAATTAATTTTTCTTTTAGATTAGGTCGTTTGCTGAGAGCGTTTGCTTTATTATTTTTAGAGCCCTTTTGGTATATGATGATAAAATCGTACTTAGCCAGCTTTTTTGCGTAACGTAATTGTCGTCCTGTAAGCTTTCGTGTGATGGTAAAACGGGTAAGGTTTTTGTGGTTAGTGTAGATTTTAGTTTGGTAAAGGTTTTTTTTTAGCATATGTTTAAATTTTCGGAAAGCCTTAATAATGGCCATGAATTCTTTGTCGGGAATGTTATAGTTAAGTTTTGCTTTTTTCAATTTGTAGGAATAAAAGGTAATCGGGTGGAGCATTTTTTGATTATTTCGGTATCCGATTATTGCGCTTAATGCATAGTCCGAAAAGTCGGTTTCTAACTTAACTAGGCGACTTGGATCGTATATGATCAATACCGGTTTACTAGTGATTACGTTTTTAAGCTGTTGGAAAGTTTTTTCCGTTTTCGTTATTTATTTAAATTCGTTTTTTTTTTGGTTAAATTTGATAACGGTGTGGCGATTTTGCTGAAGTATTTGATAAACCTTCGATAGTAGTTGGCGAATTTAATAAATGCCTGTATTTCGGTGACTGTAATAGGCCTTGGTTATTCGGTAATTGCTGTAATCTTTTTAAGGTTTATTTTGATATATTTTGGGGTAATGATGTATCCTAGATATTTTATTTCCTGCGTATGGAACTGGCTTTTTTTTGCGTTAATTAACAGATTGGCGTTTTGTAAAGCTTAAAGAACTTAATAAACGTATCCTGTATGTGCTTTTTCCGATTTTGAAAAAATTAAAATATCGTTTAAATAATATATAACGAAAATGTTTAGGTACTTTTTAAATATATGGTTGACCATTTGCTAAAAGGTTACTGGTACGTTCGTAAGTCCTATTAACGTAACCAAATATTCGTATAGTTTATATTTTATTCTGAAAGCCGTTTTTTATTCGTAACTTAGTTTAATTCGAATTAGGTTATACCCGTTTTTAAGGTTTAGAGCGGTAAACCATTTGGCTTTTTGTAGGCGATCCTTTATTTTAATAATTAATGGTAAAGGAGTTTTATTTTTAACGGTAATGTTATTTAAGTGCCGATAGTCTATTATTAATTGTAATTTGCCGTTTTTTTTGGGTACGAAGAACATAGGGTATCTTGCTGAAAATGTGGATCGTCGAATCCACCCTTTTTGGAATCTGTTTTTTAGGTATTTTCGTAGGGTATGAAGTTTTGTTGTATTAAGATTGTAAATGGGATAGAATTTAGGTAAGGTATCTTTTTTAAGAACTATTTCGTAGTTTTTTTTGTTATGTTTTAGTAACTTTATCTTGAGCTTTTTCTGAAACAGTCGCTTATATTTACGATATTGTGGTGGTACATTGGTTATGTTTTTTTCTGGCTTTTCGGGCTGGTGTTCCAGGATTTCGTTAATGTTACGAAGTTATGCCCGGATGGTAGCTATGATGTGTCGAATATGTCTGTTATGCTTTTTTTTTTATGTCGTGTTTTTTTAAATGGTAAGGTTTTTGTCGTATTTTTATGCCTGTATTCGTTATTTTTCTCGTTGTTAATCGAGTGTAAAGATCTTGTTTGTTTTATTTGTTTGTCGATGGAATATAAAGCGAATTTTACCTGGCCAGTATTCCAGTCGATTAAAAGGTTGTATTAATATAACTATGGCCTTTTTAGGATTATGTCGTAATTTCTTAACGGAACGATATCGAAGTTAATTGTTTAGATTCGTTTTTTGATAAAAATCTCGAGGTGATTAATTTTGCGTGTAATTTTTCTGTTATCGTAAGCGAATGCCTGATTTTCGGCGTTTTCGGCGATGTAAGGGTTTTTTTTATCTTTTTATAACAGTTTAATCTGGTTTATTAATTTCGGGGTAATATAGTTGGCGCTTAAGGTTCCGCAGTTTATTATTGCGGTATATCAGTATGTTTTAATTCGTATTCTTAAAGTGACAGGATCGTTATGGGCTTTTGTTGTTGTGTATAAAGCTTTTTTAAGGGGTTTATGTTAACTTTTTTAGCTTCCGTTATTCTGTGGTTTTTTTACAGGTAACGCCTGTTTTTTGGGTTTTCCAGCTGCTTAATCCTTGCTTGCAGCTGCTCGATATATTCTTTTTATCGTCGTAATGTTACCTTTAGTTCCATGGTGCGTATATCGAACAATTTGTTATATTATTTTAAGGTAAAAAGGTCCTTTTCGATCTGTTCGATTGTGTTCTTTTTTAGGCAGTTTGCTTTTGTTATCTAATTATCTGGGCTGTTAAACCATTGTTAATATTATACGTCGTACTTGGCCATGTTTTTTTATCGGGATTATATTTCCTTTCGAAACTTTTGTCGTTTTTTCAAGCTAATCGTAAATGCTAGCTGAAATTACAAATCGTTAAAAGTTTTTTATCCTGCCCTTATAACTATCTGATAAATCTATTTTTTTTATATCTTGTGGTTATACGTTTTAAAGTAACATATTAGGTCCTTTTTTAGGTAACTCTGGCCCGTAGGCTAATTTTTTCTGGCAGTAAGGATATCGATAGTATCCTGTAATGCTATCGTACGTAGGTAACGATACTATCGCTAATTTCTAAGGTTGTTTCCGGTTTGGTTTTGGAAATCGAATCCTTAATGTTATATGCGGGTAATGCGGCGTTAGATGTAGTTTTGTTGTTTTTCGTATCGAGGGTAATAAGCTTATTTGTAATGGATAGCATGTAATTTCCCATGTCGGTTAGGCGTTTCTAGCAACAAGGTCTCGTCTTAACCGTAATACTTTTTAATTTATACGTTTAATTCTAATTGTTCGTACCGTTTTTACCTTTTCTTTTGTAATCGTAAATAGGGTTAAGACGTAAAAAGTTTTTCCTATCCTTGGTATTTAATTAACTATCCTATTATAGCAGACTGTTACCGTTTAATTATTACTTGGGAAAAGGCCTTGGCCGTTTTTATTCCTTATTGCATTTTTTTTTGTTTATCGTTACTGCAAATACGGATTATGTTAACTTATTTATTGTTGCTGGAATTCCTTAGTGGTCCTTTTAGAATTAAGATTTAATATATTTTCTTATCGTTTTTTGACGACGTTTTGTATCGTCGTATAATATGTCCTATTTTACCGTAATTATAACATTATACCTGGTTTATGTTTTATCGTTAAGTGGTGCTAAATTCCATAAATCCTAAAGTAGTTTTAAAGGAGGTAAAAGGTATTTTACGTTTTTTTCCTTAATTGGCTTTAAAATGTTTAACCCGTGAAATAAAATGTCCTCGTTTTTTTTGTCGTTTTTCGAACTGCCGATTGTCGATTTTTACTGTTTCGGTAATATACTTGTTAAGTATCGTAAGTCGTGGAAATTTGATAATTTTATCCTTAACGTTTTCTTTTAGGTTTTTGTAGAATACGTCGATTAAAGTATCGTTTTTATTATCCATTTATCCTGCCTTAGTTATAAGGTTCTTAAATTTTACAGCGTACTTAAAAACTGGTCCCTTCTGGCGTAATTGGAAGATCTGCTAAGCTGTAATTCGTTCTTCGTTTGGATTTTCGAAATTGTTTTTAAGTTTTTCCTTAAAATTAATGTAAGCGGAAAAGATTTCCTTAATAACCTTTTCTTAATTGGACTTTCCTTTTTTTAAAAAGTCTTTCATGGTAGGTTCGAATTAATCGAAAGTATCTCCTTTTAAACAGGTTGTAACGGCGAGAATTTAATCCGCTGGATCGGTAAGCCCCTTTAAGCGGATATAAACCCGAGTCTGGGTTAGGAAACTCTGGACGTTCCCTTTTCCGTTATACGGCCCTGGCTTTTTAGGCTTTATTTTGCGAATGCCTACTGGTACGGTTATTTAATTGATAAGTTATTAAACGATAACCTCGAGTTTCTTAACCTTATCTTAAAGTTGTTAAACCGTAAATTCCTAAGTTACGGTTGCTTAAACGCTGGTTGACATAATAACGATTCGAAATATTACTTAAAGTTTAATTATATTACTGAACAAAAGCTTGTAACGTATAACAGCTAGGTTAATTAACCAACTATTAAATCTAATCGTACGGATTTATGTTAGCAGTGGTATTATGGGAAATTAAGTAATAACGGGTATGCTAGTTACGTTTAGTAATAGCAGATAACTAAAGGTAATCTAGGTAATTAAGTTATATTATAAGCTGGTGCTATTTAAAATTATAAAAGGTAATGAACGTATTTATATACTGATGAATTATGTGATGTTTTCTTGGATTATTGCATTCGATAATAATTCTAATAATCCTAGGATTATTATATTCGAAAATAATCCCAATGATTTTTGGATTATTGCATTCGAGAATAATCCCAATAATCCTTAGATTATTGCACGTGATGATACGTGACTCGGAATTGGAGAACCCCTGCTTCTGACCGTTTGTGGAGGCCAAGAGGTATTGGGTCATAACACTTGCTTGCCTATCCTGCGTCGCATGTTTAGTAGGTCTATCAATCCGGCAATAAGTAAGCAAGGCGTCAGATTATATCCGTTAAGAAAGTCAATCCGGCGGGATAATAACGTTTATATATGTTTTAAATATAAGTTATATATTATAAAAACGTATTATGTAACGGCTGGGCTAGTTAACCAATTATTAAACCTAGTCGTACGGGTTTATGTTGGCAGTGGTATTGTGGGAAACTGAATATAACGGTATATTAGTTACGTTTGGTAATAACAGATAATTAAGGGTAATCTGGGTAACTAAGTTGTAATTACAAGCTGGTGTTATTTAAGATTATGAAAGGTAATAAACGTATTTATATATTGATAGGTTATGTTATGCAACTGTAGATTATTGAACTCGACTAATGATCTTAATGGTTCCTGGATTATTGCATTTAACCAATAATTTCAATGGTTTCTGGATTATTATATTCGATTAATAATCTTAATAATCCCTAGATTATTGTACGTAATAGTACGTAATCCGTGTTAGTTGGAGAATCCTTGTCTTAACCGTTTGTAGGGGCTAAGATGTGTTGGATTATAATACAATTTTTCCTTTCCGAAACTTTCGTCCCGAAGATTATAAGTTTTTCTTTTTATATAACCGTAACGATGGTTAACCGAATTTAAAAACGTCCGAAACTTATTTCAAAAGAAAAAGCTGCGCAGTGCGACTTTTTAGTTGCGGCCGTGTTTTTTTTAACCTTAAGTAAATGGCGCTTTGTTTTTTTTGTAAGCGTCGAAAATTGAACTGTAAGCTTTCGGAGGTAGATTTTTCCCGTTGTTCGTTTTGTATTTAACATAACTAAGGCAATTGTGACGTTAAGGGATTAAGCCTTGAATAATTACAGCGTGTAGCCGTTTAATACCGCAAACTGGAACTGGCGTTAGAAGTTGCTGAAAAAGAGGTTGATCGAGTTATATCGGAAATTAACGTTTATTTGCGACGTTTTCGTAAAAAAAAAAAAATGTAGTATAAAAAAATGATAAAAGCCGTTTCGCGGGATATCGACAATTTCGAAGAATTGGAACGATTAAAGCGTAAGGAACAGAAGCAAAAATAAGAAGGTGCGGGTCCAACCGTGGAAATATAACCTTCCGACCCGACCGATTGGTCCGCGGTTGACGCTGTTCCGGACGACTTTAACTGGGACGTTATTTTTGGTTCCGTCGTTGCTGATAAAAGTTTTTCAGGAGGCGTTAGGTATTCGTAAGGTTTTTTGCGGGCTTTTAGGTGTTTTCGGATTTTGGATGTTCCTTTTATTTGATTAGGTATTGGGTAAGTCCATTTTTTTTGCGTATGTTTAGGATTTTTTTTATTTCGTATACTGGTGTATCTTTTTTTGCTTTATTTTTTTATCCTGTATTAACTTTGATGGTATCCGTTATTAATTTAAGGAAGGAAACATGAAAGATTGGATAGAGTTTGATTTTTTGTAATAACTTTAATTTGTAGTTATTTTCCGAAATTTTCTTGGCGATTTTATATGGGCCGATATACTTGAAATCGAGCTTTTGATTTGGACGTTTAGTTTTAATGTTTTTGGTAGCTAGGTAAACCATCTTTCCTTCCGAAAAGGTTGGTTTTTTTAACCTTTTCTGGTTGTAATATTTTTTTATTTAATTGCGTATAAATTCGAGTTTTGTTTTCATTTTTGCATATAGCCGCTTAAGCTGTTTTGATGTTAGAATGGCTTTGGCGTTAACCGGACCGTTGTCGCGTGATTTTTTATAGATTTCTGGTATGAAGTTAAAATTGGCGTTTGCTAGGGTTGTTTTGGTATTTCCGTAATAACTAATGTTGTAAGCCAACTGGGTTACTGGCAGTTTTTTAACCTAATTGTTCTGTTCGTAGTTAATGTAACACCGTAGGTAAGTTTCTAACGTTTAGTTTAGTCGTTTCGTCTGCCCATTTGTTTAGGGTTTGAACGCGCTGGATAACTTATAATTTAGGCCGATTTGTACCATCAAACCCCGTTAAAACTTAGAGATAAACGTAATACTTTTGTTTAAAATAATTTTTGTCGGTAATTTATGTATATTAAAAATATGTCGAAAAAAGATGTATGCCATTTGTTTTGCGTTTATGTTCTTATTGTATGGTAGGAAATAAAAAAAATTCGTGAATCGGTCGACGATTACGAAGATGCTATTATAATATATTCCTGTCGCTGGATTCTCAAATAAGGGAAGTTTAGTAATAAAGTCCATGGTAATCGAATCCTATGGTTGTTATAAAATTAAAAGTGGTTGTAGTTTTCCGTATGGTTTATGCTGTGGAGCTTTAGTTTTGGTATAAACGTCGCATTATTTTCTAACTTTCTGTATTGCCGTTTTTATTTTAGGGAAGTAATAAGTGCGCTGTAGTCGTTTTAGGGTTTTATAAATCCTTGGATGTCCGTGAAGTGGGTGTTGATGTATATTCCATATTAGATTTTCTTGATGTTTTTTTGGAACCTGGATCTTGTTTGTTTTTTAATTTTCGGGGAGGTTGTCGTTGTATTGCTGGATTTTCTGGTGTAGATCAAGGGGTACTGCTTTAATCGTTATAATCTGTCGTGACTTTAGATGTTCTTTTGGGGTGATATCGAAGATTTTGTAACTGACTTTGATTAATTTCTTTTTTAGATCAGGTCGTTTGTTAAGAGCGTTTGCTTTACTATTTTCAGAGCTTTTTTGGTATATAATGATAAAATTATATTTAGCCAGTTTTTTTGCATAACGTAATTGTCGTTCTGTGAGTTTTCGTGTAATGGTAAAACGGGTAAGGTTTTTGTAATCGGTATAGACCTTAGTTTAATGGAGGTTCCTTTTAAGTATATGCTTGAATTTTCGGAAAGCCTTAATAATGGCCATAAATTTCTTATCGGGAATGCCATAATTAAGTTCTGTTTTTTTTAACTTGTAAAAGTAAAAGGTAATCGGGTAAAGTACGCTTTGATTATTTCGGTATCCGATTACCGCGCTTAACGCGTAATCCGAAAAGTCGGTCTCTAGTTCCATTAAACGACTTGGATCGTACATGATTAGTATTGGTTTATTAATAATTGCATTTTTAATCTGCTGGAAAGCTTTTTCCGTTTTCGTTATTTACTGAAATTCGTTTTTTTTCTAGTTAGATTTAATAATGGTGTTGCAATTTTATTAAAATATTTAATAAATTTTCGATAATAATTGGCGAATCTAATAAATGTTTATACCTTTATAACTGTGGTAGGTTTTGGCTATTCGGCAATTGCTGTAATTTTTTTAGGGTTTATCTTGATATATCCCGGGGTAATAATATGTCTTAGGTATTTCATTTTCTAAATATAGAACTGGCTCTTTTTTGCGTTAACTAACAAATTGGCGTTCTGTAAGGCTTGAAGAACTTGATAAACGTATTTTATATGTACTTTTTCCGATTTTGAAAAGATCAAAATGTCGTCCAAGTAGTACATAACGAAAATGTCCAGATATTTCCTAAATATATGGTTAACCATTTTTTGAAAGGTTACTGGTGTATTCGTAAATCTTATTGGTATAACCAAATACTTATATAATCCGTATTTCGTTCTGAAAGCTGTTTTCTATTCATAACCTGGCTTAATTTAAATTAGGTTATACCTGTTTTTTAAGATTTAAAGCGGTAAACCACTTAGCTTTTTGTAAGCGATATTTTATTTCGGTAATTAATAATAAAAGGGTTCTATTTTTAACGGTAATACTGTTTAAGTGCCGATAGTTTATTACTAGTCGTAACTTGCCATTTTTTTTAGGTACGAAAAATATAGGATACCTTGCTAAAGATATAAATCGTCGAATTTATTTTTTTTAAAGTTTGTTTTCTAGGTATTTTTGTAAGATATAAAGTTCTGTTATATTAAGGTTGTAAATAAGGTAGAACTTAGGTAAGGTGCCTTTTTAAAGGACTATTTTATGGTCCCATTTGCTATGTTCTGGTAACTTCGTTTCGAGCTTTTTTTTAAAACAGTCGCCTATATTTGCGATATTATAGTAATACATTAATTATGTTTTTTTTTGGTTTTTCGGGTTGATATTTTAGAATTTCGTTTACGTCGTAAAGTTGTGCCCGGATAGTGACTATAACGCGTCGAATGCGTTTGTTATGCCCTTTTTCTTTTTTATGTTGTGTTTTTTTGGGTGGTAAGGTATCTGTCGTATCCTTATGCCTATACTTGTTATTCTTTTCGTTGCTAATTAAATGTAAAGATTTTTTTTTGTCTTTTTTGTTAACAGGGTATAAAGAAAACTTTACCTAGCCAGTTCCTTTATTAATCAAAACTTTATATTAATATAACCATGGTTTTCCTAGGATTATATCGTAATTTCCTAACGGAACGATGTCGAAATTAACGGTTTGGATTCGTTTTTTAATAAAAATCTCGAAACGATCGGTTTTGCGTTTAATTTTTCCGTTATCGTAAACGAATACCTGTCCTTCGGCGGTGTAAAGTTTTAACTTATTTTTCCATAATAACCTAAACTGGTCAACCACATTCGGTATAATGTAGTTTTCTCCCAGTATTCTGCTATTTACCATTGCGGTATACCAGTACGTTTTAATGCGTACTTTTAAAATAATAAGATCGTTCTTGCCTTTTATTATCGTACATAAAGCTTTTTTAAGGGGTTTATGCTAACTTCTTTAACTCCCGTTATCCTATGGTTTTCTTACAGATAGCGTTTGTTTTTTGGATTCTCCAGTTAATTTACCCTTATTTGCAACTGCTTAATATGCTTTTCTTAACGTCGTAACGTTGCCTTTAATTCCATAGTACGTACATCAAACAACTTGTTATATTGTTTCAAGGTGACAATGTTTCCTTCGATTTATTCGATTATACTTTTTTTTAGGTGATCTAACTTTATTATCCAGCTGTCTGGGCTGTTAGACCATTTTTAATATTATGCGTCGTATTTGGCCATGTTTTCCTGTCGGGATTATATTTCCTTTCGAAGTTCTTGTCGTTTCTTAAAGCTAGTCGTAAATACCAGCTGGAATTACAAGTTATTAAGGGTTTCTTGTTTTGCTTTTATAACTGTCTGATAAATCTATTTTTTTTGTATCTTATAATCGCATATTTTAAAATAACATATCGGGTTCTTTTTTAAGTAACTCTTGCCCTTAAACCAACTTTCTCTTGCTATAAGGATATCGATAATATTTTATGATGTTATTATGCGCAGATAACGATATTATCGCTAATCCTTAAGGTTACTTCCAGTTTGGTTTTGAAAATCGAATTCTTAATGTTATATGCGTATAATACGGCGTTAGATATAGTTTTGTTATTCCTTATGTCAAGGGCAGTAGGCTCGTCTATAATAAATAACATGTAATTTCCCATATTGGTTAGGTATTCCTAATAACAAGGCCTCGTTCTAACCGTAATACTTTTTAATCCATACGTTCAATTTTAACTGTTCGTATTGTTTTTACTTTTTCCTTTATAATCGTAAGCAAAGTTTAGGAATAAAAAGCTCCTTTTATCCTTAGTGTTCTACCAACCATTTTATTATGGCAAAGCGCTATCGCTTAATCGTTACTTAAGATAGGGCCTTGGCCTTTTTTAATCCTTGCTGTATTTCTTTTTGTTTATTATCGTCGCGAATGCGAATTATATTAACTTATCTATTGCCGCTGGGATTTCTCGGTAATCTCTCGGGTATTAAAATTTAACGTACCTTTTTGTCGTTCTTTGGCGGCATTTTGCAATATCGTGCAACATATCCCATCTTGTCGCAATTTTAACATTTAACTTAACTTATATCTCGTCGTTAAATAATGCCAATTTCCATAAGTCCTGGAACTGTTTTATGGGAAATAAAAGGTATTTCGTGCTTTTTTTTTTTTAATTAGCTGTTACGACTTCAAAACCGAAAGGAAGACCCAAGCGTGTAAACCCGAACGGGTAAACCTCGGGTTAACTAAATGGTCTCTGTTGCCTCAACAGAGACCATCCAGAGATACTTAAAAGACCCTAAGGAGACGCTACGGAGACTTAAGGGAAATAAAAAGGATATATATGAACCAGTTTCCTATGTGGATAGCCTTTGAATAGTTTCGTTCCTTAGCTATTAATTTAAGCTCTTACCCAAAGGTAACCGTACCGTTTTCAGGATTGAGAGAAAAGTACCTTAAATTTCTTTAACGAACATATTAAATTATTCCTCGTCCTATTGTTATTTACAAATTAAGACCTTTTTCGGATACTGCTTATACTTTTAAGTGGATGTATGATAGGTTCGTTATATTTTGATAATTTCTTAATTAATAATCGACGAATAATTCAAAGCCTACTTTTTTAAACTTAATGAAAATAATATCATAGAACGACGTTTAAAGAACAGACAGTATACCCGATTCCCGTTATTAGTTAGTAAAGGATTAGTAACCAGAATTAACGACCTATCCCCTATTAAAGAAGTGCTTTAATTTATCGATAACATAGCGCCTCTTACGACTTGAGCCCAAGCCGGCTCTTCTTCCTTCCAGCAGCAACCTGCCTTAGCTTTTAAGGAGATTATTAAGGTATAAGGCGACTAGGAGGAAGAAGAGGATTATAAAAAGAAGGAGCCCGCAACCGAAAAGCCAGAACTTAAGGGTAAGGAAAAAGAACGGATAACAGACGAAAAACTGGATCTCTTAGCGACAGAAATCTAGGCTTTAAAAAAGAAGAATATTAGATTTACCCGAAAGAAAAAAGAGAATGCCCGATTAGCTCTAGAGGAAAAGGAAAAAATTTCCGTATTACCTTTGTTTGCCCTTAACTCCTATCGCAAAACTACCATTCCACCTCCTGGGTATTATGGAATGCCAGAGGTTAAAGGTTACAAGCTTGCCGCTTTTAAACCTTATGATAGATTTACAGATATAGAAGGATTTTTGATCCAAACCCGGATCTATCTTAAATTTTACCAGAACTTTCTGGTAGAGGATTACCAGAAGGTACTGGCTATTTTTCAAGCCCTTATAAAAAAATCCTTTTATGGTTTGAACCAATCCTGAAAGATTACTTAAAGAACTACCCCAGAAACTTATCGGACGTTATAAATTATATTTTCGGTAATTATAAGCATTTCGAAAATAAAATACGAGCTTTATTCGGAGATACCGATAAAGAATAACATGCGGTAAAACAACTGTATTTGCTATAATAGTTCAAGTTAGCAGTAAAATATACGACCGAGTTTAATTATTTAGCCGTTATTTCGCAACTGCCAGCAAGCGCATTGTTTTACCCGTATTACGACGGCCTGAAACTTTAGGTTAAAGATGAAATATATAAAGTACCTAAAACAGGATCCTTTAAGGAATACATAAACTAGGTTATTATCGCTAATCGACGCATTTTCGACAGGTTCCTCGAGAAGAAGAGATCTAATAAGCGAAAGAACGATAAAAGTTCGAATAACCGAACCCAGAAAAAAAAAAGGACAAACTTTAAAAGGAAGTTAGTTTAGTTTCGAAAAATCCTAAAATAAACAAGTCCAACATAAAATGTTTTAATTGTAGCAAAAAAGGCCATTACAAAAGCAAGTGTCGCTTTCCAGCTAAAAGAAATATTAAAAAGGGAGGAATTCCCCAGCCTTAAAGGAAATCCTAAGGAAAACCTCAGAAAAAAATACGAATGGTAAAATATAAGTTAGATAGCGAGAAGGAAAAGGAGGAGAAAAAAGTTAATACCACCTTTTTCTAGTAAGAATTTACTATCGTTACGATAAGCAAGGTTCAGAACGGTAACCCAGAATACGAGCGTTACCCAACTTGCCAGAATTAGATTGCCAGAACTTGCAAGTATCATCCCGGATAAACAGCTTCTAGGATAGCTATGAAGCTAGGATGCGTTTGTTATTTAGATAAGCAGAAATGCAAAATTTATGACGAAAACGGCCAATTGTGGCCAGACCCTAGCAATTATGGGCAGTTGTCCTCCGAGCTTTGTAAGCTTTCCGAATATATAATATACCTCAAACCCGATAGTACCAGAATACAACAAATAGATAATCACTATCTTTTCAATTTCTCTGCCTATTACGATCATGGTTATTTAACCTATTTGCGAGCCAAAAAAAACAACGATTATTGGTTAAGTTGGGACGAAAAGGCACTTATTAAACCAGATGATAAATATAGATGCATTAAAACTTCTCGATAGCCAAAGTACCTTAGGTTTTGTTATTTACACCCGAAATCAGAACAAAGCCAAAGGGCCATAGCATAAGGATGCATATGTTACTTACCTATGCTGTGTATAATACATAAGGCCCTGGTAACAGAATTAAACCCACGAAAAAATACAGCCCAGTTAAGTTTCCCTTTACCTAAAAAAAAAGAACTAACCCAAATCCATACAGTTTCAAAACCGTAATGTTAATATGGCAGACGAACTTGGTTTAAGTACATAAACGATCATTATTCCAAACACACGGTCAGAAAAGCCCGAAAATAGAAACGTTCCTAACCCTGTTAATCAAAAAACTTCAAAAGCTCTCGATACTAAGGTACCGAAAAGCCTACCGACACAAAACCTTATACGAAGCCAGAACAGGACTCAAAAGTCAGATTAAGATTCCATTACATTATGAAAACAAAACACTTAAAACAATAATTAACTCAAACGCGGAAAGTAACTTTATCTTACCCGTTATGGCAGAAAAGTACCAAATTCCTTAAAAATACAAGCTACAATCCTACAAATTACGTACCGTTAATAAAAGCCTGTCCACCTATAAAAACGGTCGAATTCTTAAAAAAACAAAAGAACTTCCAATTAAAATACAAAGATACTTAAAAAGGATTATCCTTAATATAGCCGACATTTCAGAACACGACATCATCTTGGGAATACCATAGCTTCGTTCTAACAATCTATGTATTAACTGGAAAAAGCAAACACTTTTTTGGGAAAATAAACAAAATTAAAAGGTTTCCTATATCATCAAGGAAATACAAATTCCAGATCAAGATGCCACAGTACCTCAGGAATATAAAAGATTCAAAAAGCTATTCAAGGACAGAAAGGACCACGAGCTACCCCCTCATAATCAATGGAATTATCGGATTCCCATTAAAAAAGGACATTATCCCAAGTTTTATAAAATTTACTACATGAACCTAAAAAAGTTAAAAGCCTTATAGAAAAGCATACAGTTGGACCTGAAAAAAAAGTACATTCAGCCTTTTAACTTACCCGCCGGTTACCCCGTCTTTATAATTCCGAAAACAAAAAACGGCAAACAAAAAATTAATAAAAACGGAGACCCGGTTTTCAGAAAAGTAATCGACTACAGACAGTTAAATAACATCACAATCAAAAACGGTTACCTTTTAACCCTCATAAATACTTTAAAAAAAACGTTAATAAAGCCAAATGGTTCACCGCACTCGACCTTCGAAATAGCTATTATCGTATCAGAATAACCAAAGGCGAAAAATAAAAAACAGCGTTTAAAACAATATATAAACTTTATAAGTACAAAGTTATACCAATAGAACTTACCAACGCTTCCGCAAGTTTCCAACAACTGGTTATAACCACTTTTAAACAGTTCCTAAATAAATTCGTATTTGTCTACCTCGACGACATTCTGATTTACTCCGAAACGTTAAAGAAGCACAAAAAGCACGTCGCTTAAGTACTTAAAATATTAAATAAAGCAAACATTCGAATTAACCCAGCTAAAAGTATATAGCACATACAAAAGCTGGACTTTTTAAGATTTACCCTTACTCCCGGACAAATCCAAATCTAATGCTTCAAATTAAAAACAGTTAAAAACTGGCCCATCTTTAACAAAGCGACCGTTACAAATATCCGACAAATCTTAGGATTTACGGGTTATATACGCGGCCTAATCAAGGGATATAGAAACATAATCAAACTATTAACGAAACTTACCACTAAAAAATACGTCGGAAGGGAATTTGAACTTCCAAAAAAAGCCAAGAAAGCATTTCGAATATTAAAAAATACGATCACCAATAGACCTATCGTAAAAATGCCCAATCCAGACAAAAAAAAGCGCCTAAAAACGGACGTTTCAAACTACGCACTAGGTGCCGTCCTAAAACAACTAAAAGATAACGACAAATGGTACCTAATGGCATATTACTTTAAGGCATTTCGAGATACAGAACTTAAATATCCGATCTATAATAAGGAGTTACTAGCAATTATTAACGCCCTCAAAAAATAAGAACCTTTCCTTAATAAAACAAAAAAACCTTTCGACGTCTACTTTAATTACAAAAATCTCACCCGATTCATGAAAACATAAAAACTCAACAAACGATATAAAACTTAAATGATCTTTTTATCAAAATTCAACTTCAAAATTTACCACATCAAAAGTAAAAAAAATATCTAAGCGGACATTTTAAGTCGCAAAAATAACTACGACTCCAAAATCCCAAAACGCCATATGCAGATACTACAGGTTACGGAAGATAGCACTTTGCGATTATGCGTAATCTTAAAACAACCTACGCCGAAACTTTTGGTCCAGTTCAGAGATTCTTACGATCCAAACGAACGGAAAGAAATAAAGCAATTAAAAAGGCAGTCCAAAAACCAACTTTTATACCATAGCAAGGTTTACATACCAAAGGAACGACAAAGGTAGTTTATCAAGGAATTCCACAAAAACCCCTTACATAAACATCAAGGAATCTTCAAAATTACTAGGCAATTAAAGGAAAAGTACGACTTCCTTAAACTTCGCCGCATAATCAAACAGATCATCAAAAACTGCAACATCTGCAACAAAGCAAAAGCAGCCCGATATAAGCCCTATGGCCTATTATAACCCATAAACATCCCCGATAAAACATGGAACACCATCGCCTGGAATTTCATTATCGGCTTACCTCTATCAAAAAACCCAGTCATTAAAGTCGAATACGATGGCATATAAGTAATCGTTAACAGACTTACCAAATATAGGTACTTCCTACCTTTTAAAAAAAACACGACAGCAAAGCAATTAACATACGCCTTTATACGGCACTACTTTAACAAATACGGAATACCAGAAAAAATCGTTTCTAACAAAAACAAGCTATTCATATCCAAATTTAGCATTAGCTTTTTTAAACAAATCGGTACTAAACTTAAATTTTCCACAACCTACCACCCACAAACGGATAAACAAACTGAACGATTAAATTAAACTTTAAAACAGTATCTTAAAAACTATGTTAACTACCAGCAAAACAACTGGGTAAAGTTTCTACTACTTGCTTAAATAGCCTATAATACTTTTATTAACGAAAACATAGGCATATCCCCCCATATAGCGGTATATGGATACGAGGCAAAAACCTAGCAACCGGAACAACAACTAAACAAAACCCCTAAAATCGCCACAATTACACCACGAATAAAGATAATTGTAACGGAAATTAAAACGATCCAAGCCCGTCTACAAACTAAACTGCAATTCTTACAACAACAAATAGCCCAGTACTACAACAAAAAAAGGATTAAGGAACCAATTCTATCGAAAAAAAAACAAGGTCTACTTGCTACGGTAAAAACCTAATGTAACCTCGAACATCTTACAAATCAAGACAAAGAGGCCCAACGACAAACTCGATTTCAAAAAACTTGGCCCCTTTAAAATTAACGAAGTTATCTTTAAAACCAACTACCGACTGTTATTACCCAAAACAATAAAGATACACCTTATCTTTTACATTTCCCTGCTTAAACCAGTACCTAAAAACACCCCGCTAAAAAAAGACCTAAAACTGGAAGATAACACCGACAAGTACGAAATCGAAAAGATACTGGACTCCAGAATAGTTAAAAACAAAATCCAGTATCTGGTCAAATAAAAAGGATACTTACATAAAGAAAATACTTAGGAGCCACTTAACCACCTGACGAATATAATGGACCTGGTTAAAACGTTTTATCGCCAAAACCCTAACCGACCGTTTCCAGCACAGCCAAAATCGAAAGCGAAAGGGAACCAAATTTTGGATTAATCCCAATAACGTTCCAGTTAAAGGAACTAATACTTGAAATTAATTGCGCCTGCTCCTGTTACAAACGCTCTTTTTTTTTATCCAGCCTCTCCTTTTCCTTTAATTCGTTTATAAAACGAAATCCTTGTCGAATCATTTCTATACCACGACGCTAAAGGAAGTTTTGCTAACAACTTAACCAGATTAACCTAGCCGTGGCCTCCGATTATAACCGTTACAAATCCAACAAAATTTCTTCGGCTGCTTTCTTTTCCCTATTAATACGTGCTTTTTCCGATCGAATATTTTAAAGCGACTTTAAGGAAACGTTGTTTCCCCTATATGAAATATTCGCTTCGTAATAATGTTAACATTTCTTTCTTCCTTTAATCATTTTGCATTCCAGGTACAGGTTGTCGTAACGTTCGCAAAACATAACCAGGTAACTAAAGTTAATAATAAAAAATGCAAGTTCTTTCCTATTGTCGGTAAAAGGTTTAAATCGTTTTCGTAAAGGACCTAATATAATAACGAAATTAATTAAAGTTTACAAAACAAAGAACTAACCAGAAAAAGAAAAACTAACTTATTTATCTTTAGGAACAAAGATCCTAAAAAAAGGGGGATAATGTTACAACTTTAAAACCGGAAAAAAGACCCAAGCGTATGGACCCGAACGGGTAAACCTCGGGTTAACTAAATGGTCTCTGTTGCCTCAACAGAGACCATCCAGAGATACTTACACAACCCTAAGGAGACGCTACGAAGACTTAGGGAAGACAAAAAGGATATATATAAACCAGTTTCCTATGTAGATAACTTCTGAATAGTTTCGCTCCTTAGCTATCAATCTAAGCTTTCACCCAGAGGCAACCGCATCGTTCTCAGGATTAAGAGAAAAGTACCTTAAATCTCTTTAACGAACACATTGAATCATTTCTCGCCCTATTATTACCTGCAAATCAAGACCCTTTTCGGATACTGCTCATACCTCCAGGTGGATGTATGACAGGTTCGTTACATTAGCCTTGGAATATCCAATCTGTAAAGTAAAATGTTTTCGTTTTTCTTATCGTTTTTCGAACTGCCGATTATCGATTCTTACTGCTTCGGTAATGTACTTGTCGAACGTCGTAAATTATGGAAATTTGATAATCTCATCCTTAACATCTTTTTTTAGGCCTCTGTAAAACACGTCGATCAAAATATCGTTTTCGTTATCCATCCATTCTGCCTTAACCATAAAGTTTTTAAATTCCACAGCATATTTAAAGGCTAGTTTTTTCTAACGTAATTAGAAAATCTGCTAGGCTGTAATTCGTTCTTCGTCTGGATTCTCGAAGTTGTTTTTAAGTTTTTTTTCGAAATTAATATAGGTAAAAAAAATCTCTTTAGTAGTTTTCTCCTAATCGGACTTTCCTTTTTTAAGAAGTCTTTTATAATGGGTTCGAACTAATCAAAAACATTTTTTTTCAAACAGGCTGCAATAGCAAGGATCTGATCCACTGGATCGGTAAGCCCCTTTAGGCGGATATAAACCCGAGCCTGGGTCAGGAAGCTTTAAACGTTTCCTTTCCCGTTATACGGTCCTGGCTTTTTAAGCTTCATCTTACAAATGCCTATTAATGCGGTTATTTAATCGGTAAGTTATTAAACAATAACCTCAAGCTCCTTAACCTTATCCTGGAACTGCTAAACCGTAAGTTTCTAAATTGCGGTTACTTAAACGCTGGTTAATATAATAGCGATTCGAAATATTGCTTAAAATCTAACTATACCACTAAATAAAAGCTTATAACGTATAACGGCTGGGCCAATTAACCAATTATTAAACCTAATCGTACGGGTTTATGTTGGTAGTAAGAAACTGAATATAACGGTATATTAATTACGTTTAGTAATAACAGATAACTAAAGGTAATCTAGATAACCAAGTTATAATTATAAGCTGGTATTATCTAAGATTATGAAAGGTAATAAGCGTATTTATATACTAATAGGCTATGTTATGCAACCGTAAATCATTAAACTCGACCAATAATTCCAATAGTCCCTGGATTATTGCATTTAACCAATGATCCCAATAATCCCTGGATTATTACACGTAATAGCACGTAACCCGTATTAATTGGAAAATCCTTATCTTAACCGTTTGTGGGGGCCAAGATATGTTGGGTTATAATATATTATACCTAGCTTTTTACAAGTTCGGATTAACGTTATCGCTTAAATATAAAGCGTTCCTTTTTTTCGATTACTTACTTATTATATTTTAACATGTTTAGAATTTTTATTACGTTTAAAACGTTTAATTAAGAACGGACAATAATCTTAAATAGTAGATATTCGAGATTAATAAGCATATCGTGCGGTTTGTATTATTAAGTTAAGCTATATATAGAATTTATATATATCTTGTAATAATTATGTAAAAATATTATAAAAATTAATTTTTTTAACTTTAGCTTTTGTTACGTTATAAACCGCCGTTGCGAAAAGATGTATGTTTTTTTAATATATATTTTAACGGATAATAGCAGAAATTCCTTTACTATAAAACTTGGGAAATCGGAATAGAAAAATCTAACGTATTGGATTCTCTAGTTATACGTATTCTTTTTCTATATATAGCTTTCGGCGAAAATATTTATAGCTTTAGAAATGTTATTTATAACGATATATATTAATCCATTTTTTAGAATAACAGCGATAGCTGTTGCTATTTCTATAATATGGTTTTTATCTACATCTAGACGGTTATTTTTAGTTATATTAAAAAGCTGTTGTTTTTAATTAACCGGAATCGATATATAATCTAAAGATTTTTAAAGTGGGCTTGCATATTACAGTTTTGGCGTTGATAGTTGATTTAAGAAATCGGAAAATAAAACCTGGTTTTAAAAGTAATTTAAAAACGATAATTTTATTCATAAACGATTAAAAAACGAACTTTATAATAAAAACATATTTCAAATAAGATAAATCGTTTAGAGGAGAAAATTAGAATTAAAGTTGGAATATATTCCTATAATAATAAAAGGGTTATTTTCAATTAAAGGATTTTAATAAAGATAAACTCGTTTCGAACCTATCGTTTCCAGATTTGTAATTTTTAAATTTTAGGAAGGGTAATAAAATTTGGTGTCTTTTTAAATTTCTTTGTAACCACTGGGATAAAGCAAGTTATCGTTTAATATTTCCATTTTTAATAGTTTGGAATACAACAGTTATTTCGGCTTTTTTATATATTAGGTTTGTTTTAACAGAAATAAAAGATTGTTTTAAACATGCGGTTAGATTGTAAAGATAGGCGTTTAAATAGGCCGGGCTAATCTTTGTTTTCTAGTATCGGCAAATGCGTTGCAATTCTGGGGATTTGGGGAAGTAGGTTTCTTGCTCTGCTGTCCTAGAACTAGGGATGGGGGGGAGCAGCCATATATAGGCTTCAGCTTTTTTGTTTTCTAATTTTAAAGCCACATTAAAGCTCGTTTGTTTCTTTTACCGCTTTTTCTAAGAAATTACCTTAACTGCCGATACGCCTTTATAGTTTTAGGGTTGTTATAAAGCTATTTAGACGTCGCCGGCGTTGTTTTAAACCTTTTGAAATCTATTTCGCCCGTTTTCTGTTTTATTTAATTTTAAGTTCTAGAGGGAAAAGGGGGGGATAAAGTGCATTTTCGAAATTTTCGTTATAGAACTTCGTTAATTATTTCTGTTTTGAATTTCTAGCGTTCAGACTTTTTTCCCAACGTTTTGATTTTCTTCCGCCGGTGTTTTTGTTGATATTATTACCGAATAGCAAACTTCTTCGTTATTACCGAATTTACAGCAGGTTTTTATTAACCTTTTATGTTTTTTCTAAAAGATATGTTAATATTTTTTAACATTGTATTGCTAAACCTTTTCGAGTGTTACCGCGTCGACAAGCTTTTTGTTTTTAATCGATAACGGTTACTGTAATATATAGGTGCCTTTTTAATAATTAAAAGGATTTTAAAACTTTCTTTAAAGTTAAGCCTTCATAATTTTCGTATTTTAAAGCGCTTTTACGCCGAGCCTGCCGTTCCTACTGTCGAATCTGCCGTCGACCTGTTGCCGAGCCTGTCGACGAACCTGTCGCCGAGCTTGTCGACGAGCCTGTCGCCGAGCCTGCCTTCCCTTTCTAAGCCTTCCGTACCGAAACGTAGCAGTACCTCGAATGCAATACAAAATGAGTTGATCGGAATGTTAATTTTTCTCCTATTAAAAGTGCCAAAAGACATAACCAGAAGATGTTACTATATCGGCAAATGCGCTGCAATTCTGGGGATATAGGGAAATAGGTTGCTTGCTTTGCTATCCTAGAACTAAAGGTGGGGAAAAGCAGCTATATATAGGCTTTAGCTCCTTTATCTTGCAATCCTAAGGCCACATCAAAGCCCGTTTATTCCTTTCACTGCTTTTTCTAAGAAATCACCTTAACTACTGATACCTAGAATATAAAGGTTATTTAACTGCTAGCTATTAAGGATTATTTTGTAAGATATTATAAAAACTGAAAAACTAGAACTAGAATACAAAAGTCGGTAAGATAGTTAGTTATTTATGGGCCTGCTAAAACCTGCCAAAATTGCAGCTTTTAACGTATTTTATAATCTTTAATAGGTACTTTTTCAAATGAAAAATTATAGCTGTTCCAGATGTTACGTATTTCGTTTGTCGTCTTATTTATTTAAATATCTTCACCTCTCTACCCGTTGTAACCGTCGAAATTGGCAAAAAAAAAAAAAAAAAAAAAGGTAAATTTCCCAACCGTCGAATTGGCAAAACCTAACGTTAGCCCCGTCGAAATTGTCAAATCCGATATCATTTCTTAATTATAATAATAATTTGCTATATGCTAAAATAAATTCCGCCGTCTGTAAACGTTGTATTTTTTAATATAAGAAAGCATTTAATTAAATCGTCGTTAAATATAAAGTAGTTAGCAAGGTTGCCGGTATAACTGTTATCGATTAAAAAATCGTCGATTAAAAACCGTTAAGTAAAAAAACTGTCGATAAGAAGCTGTTAGTAAAAAAGCTGCCAGGAAAAAAACTGTCAGTAAGAAAGCCGTCGGTAAGAAAGCTATTGGTAAAAAGCTATCGGTTAGATTATCGGCAATTTTTAATAAGGTTAGGGTCGTCGACTTAATCATAGAAAGGTGTTAATGGATTAGTTACCGAATAAAGGTTTGTCGGCGTCGAATAGTTGGTATTGTTAAAGTTGTTAAAACTAGCAATTTTAGTATTAACTTTAACGGTGCAACTAATAATGAAAATATCGGCGACATTAACCAAACTGGCAAATATAGTATTAATTTTAACGATAATGTCGGCGAAGTTAACATGGATAAAATTGTCGGTATTACAATTAATTAAGAAACTGTCAACTTGGACTAAATATAGCTCGATAAGATTAACCCGTATTACGGTATATACAACGTATGTTTTATTACTATCTCCCCTTTTAGCAACAACATACGATGTATGCAAAGTCGACAAGAAATGAAAGAAAATATTACATCTAGTAGGACCTTTTACGTACGCATTTTAAAGGCCCTTCTCCCTAACGACGGTTCGCCGACCCGGATAATAGGCATTATTTATTAAGGATTATTCTATAAGATATTATAAAAACTGAAAAATTAAAACTAAAATATAAAAGTCGGTAAGATAGTTAATTATTTATAGGCATGCCAAAACCTGCCAAAGTTGCAGCTTTTAACGTATCCCATAATTTCTAACAGATACCTTTTTAAACGAAGAATTATAACTGTCTTAAATATTGGGTATTTTCGTTTGTTATTTTATTTATCCAAATATTTTCATCTTTATACTCGTTATAACCGTCGAAGTTAGCAAAAAAGAAAAGTAAATTTCCTAAGTGTTGAATTAACAAAGCTTAACGTTAACCTTATTAAAGTAATTAAATCCGATATTATTTTTTAATCGTAATAATAATTTGCTATATATTAAAGCAAATTCTGCCGTTTGTAAACGTTGTATTTTTTAATATACGAAAGTATCCAATTATATCGTCGTTTAATATAAAAGAATTAGCAAAGTTGCCGATATAGCTGTTATTAATCGATTAAAGAATTGTTAATTAAGAAACCGTCGATTAAAAAACTGTCGATAAAAAAGTATCGGTAAAAAAGCTATCGGTAAAGAGCCGTCGGTTAGATTGTCGGTAATTGTTAATAAGGTTAAGGTCGTCGATTTGACCATGGGAAAGGTGTCGACGGTTAGCTGTTGTCGACAAGGTTTGTTAGTAACGAAATCAAATCAATTAATGCTAAATAGCGGCAAAGAGCTTAGTTAATAGCGGCATTAATTCCGGTATTAGTGACATATGGTCGGCAAAGGGCTTAATTAATTCGTTTTGGCGTTAATTTCTCTATTAGCGGCAAATTGCGATATAATAAAAAGCTCGATGAAATTATTTCGTATTTGTAATTTTTATGTAAGGTATGTTTTATTATTATTTTCCCCCTCGGCGACAATGCACAACGTATGCAAAGTCGACAAAAAACGAAAAAGGAGGTTGTATTAATAAGATTTTCGAAATCTAAGGGCCGTTTTTCCTGATAACGACTGGTTCGCCGACCCGGATAATGGACATTATTTGTTAAGGATTATTTTGTAAAATATTGTAAAGACTGAAAAACTAGACCTAGAATACAAAAGTCGGTAAGACAGTTAGCTATTTATAGGCCTGCCAAAACCTGCCAAGGTTGCAGCCCTTGGCGTACCTTATAATCCCTAACACTAGCCGTTACATTTCCGTGCTTATATAAGATATATACGTCAGGTTTTCCAATAACTGATTTTGCTTAAGCCAAGTCTATTATTTAAAAGTTAAAGTATTTTTTAAACTTAACATTAGTTAATTTTATTTAATTACCGGATTGCTTACAATATCGATTTTTTTATTTTAGGACTTAATAAGATAACAAAGGTTTGAATATATATAAGCGTATTTCTGTCGTAGTTTTTAATCTAGGTAATTAATAAATATGTAGTTACGAAATTTTATACTTTATAGCAATTTTTAAGTTCCGCTTTAAAGTAGTTTAAAGATATAAAAATATTAATATAAGATGTTTCGATTTTAAGCTAGCATAAGTATAATCAAAGTGGGATTAAATGGGATAAAAACAAGGTTTTTAAACTTAAAAAATAATGTATTGGGGTATTATTATATGCATATTACGTTTTATCGAAATCGGCGTTAAGAACCGGCTAAAGAAAGATAAGTTTTAATTAATTTAAAAATTAAGTAAAACTTTTTCAGAAATTTCGAAATTACCGATGGGCTGTTTCAACGGAAGAATGATATATAGGAATAATATTTCCCATAAAATATAACGAGTTTGCTTTTTTTGTAACCCGTTAACATTGCTATTTTTGCCTTAGTTTTCTTTTTACCGGAATTAATTTGTATTTTCGTTATATACCTTAGGATTAAGATTTTATAGTATCTAAAGTAAACGTTAGGGTTTATAGCTTAATAGTTGATATAAACCTTTAATATTTAAGATAAGATTACTGTGAAATCCGAAAAAGTATAGTATTTTAATAGATATATAAATATAGATCTATTATTAATAAGCTTTATAGCTGGAAATAATCGACCTATTTAAAATACGTAAATCTTTTGTGTTTAATTTTAACTCTAATGCAAAGTAAAAATTAGATCCAAGTTTTAGTTGCCAGGTTAAGCCAATATATAAAAAACCATTCCACGATAAAATTTCCACGATAAATATTATACCCAGTATCTTCGAACACGATAATTCTTTAAACGGTTTTCCCAGTTAGAATAGATTGCATATTTTAGTCCTGTGCTTTATTCCGATTCCGACTGGTAGTTGCCGACAAGCTTCGGCCCTGATGAACCTTATGCCCGTTGGCTACGGTTTAGCAGGGTTTTT
Source organism: Monosporascus sp. 5C6A (assembly GCA_004155035.1). Taxonomy (NCBI): domain Eukaryota; kingdom Fungi; phylum Ascomycota; class Sordariomycetes; order Xylariales; genus Monosporascus; species Monosporascus sp. 5C6A. Next base: position 36,105 of record QJOB01000053.1, on the reverse strand, counting down.
GAAAGTAGATAATAGCTTTGTACGATATTTTAACTGTTATAATATTTTAAATAGATTATATAGCTTTGTTCAGAATTTAATTTTTTATTCTTTTAATTTTAATTACGTTAATATTGTAATATAAATTAATTACGTTTTGCTGTTATTATAACTTCCGGTTTTCCTCCAACTGGATATCGATAAGCATGTTTATATCGTTGCGTATGGAAATATTGCGAATTATTGCAAATAGCTATTCGTTACGTTAAGTATCGTTAACGAATATTAAAAATATAAAGTAAACGTAAATGGGGTAGAACTGGTTGTTGAATTAAAATATATTGCCAGGGGCTGTATACGTAAAGGTTAAGGATATAATTTATAACAGGTTAATTTAAATTTTTAAAAAATAGTTAAAAAAGTGTGAGATAATACCAAAAAGCAGCTAGCTATATATATATATATAAAATCTCTAGGATTAACGCAAGTTAATCTTTTAACCAGGCTTTTAACCCGTTATTTAACTTCTTTTCTAAATCTAAATCTTGCTTTTTTTTGCTGCGTGGTATACGCTTATTCGTAGTATTTTTTTTAAGAATCTTGTTCCAAAACGGCGATATTTGTATAGTTTAATCTGAAAGGTATTTCCGACGGTTACGGGTAAATTACGCCGTATGTTTTACGTTCGTACGTTTATAACACGTTGCGTAATTACTAAATTCCACCTTAAAAATTCTTTTTTAAAACATTGAACGTATTTAAACTGTTTGTTTTTATTTTAGACTTGTTTATACCTTAGCGTTATTACGTTTTGGCGTTCGAATAACGATGGAATTTTTGATATTTTGTTAGTATTAGCGTATTAAACGATAATTCCTTTCTTATTAAGGTAATGTTTCCGAAAATACCCCGTTTCGTTATATTTCAAGCAACCAATTTTCGATTATTAACGAGGTTTAGTTTATTAATTCGTTTAATTTATACAAGGTTAAGTGCTATTAGATATCTAGCTACGTACAAGCTGACGCCGGCTTATTATTTATATACACGACTGGTTACACGATACGACCGAGAAGCACCCCCTAAAAACCGTACCTGTAGACGGTCTGGATAAAAAACCATATAGGAATCTTGAACGATAACGGATTAATAGAATACACGATGGTTTTTGATTGGTTTAGACCCCACTAGCCCAACCATTCCAATTAATGCCGATACGATTTAAAAACGCAAGCGCTTCCGTGCTAGTCCGGGCGCTGGGTTTGGCATCACCCAGAGCACGTAGTCCCAAGCTGGATTCGAACCAGCTGTTTCTCGCAAACTGTTGGCTGCCCAAACCTACAGCAAGCGAAACAAAACACCCAAGCTCGCGACCACTGAGCTATTGGGACATTGGTTCGTTTAAACGTTTATTTGTATATTTTCCATTACGTTACCGTTCGATTAGGAAATAATCGGACGTAAATATATTAATATAAAGGCTCTAAGGTCCGTTTATAACGATATTTCAGAATAGCAAAATAATTATACGAATTTAACTTTCGTATTAAATTATTTTTCGTATTTAAGTTACTTTTTTCGTTTCGGTGTTAAAACCCGAATTTACAGGATGACTTTGGCTTTATCCAGCTATTCTTTTTTTCCGGCTTGGTAGGAGGCGTTTTCGGAAGTAGAAGTGTGTTTAGACGTTACTTAAGCGTTGTATTAGCGTGGTTTGATTAAGCATTAAGAAGCTTTTGAATTTTCGTTGGATTTTTTAAAATAACGACAATATAATTCCAAAAAGCTTAATTATATGGCCTTTTTAAAGCTTTTTGTATATATGATAAAAGCGTCGATTTTTAAAATTCTTAATTAAGGGCTTCTTAACGTAAGAAAACTGCTTTAAACCGTTTCCGATTATTTTACTATCGATGAACAGCTTTAAATTTATATTAAGCTGTTAAGTTTTATACTTTTTTTGAGTTTATAATTTGTATACCATTTGGAAAGCTGGACGGCACGATTCTTTGGTATTTATAACGAATAATTATCGCCGTATATTTTATAGTATCGGGCATTTGTGAAAAAAAGGATTTTAAAATATATTAAATGCTGTATATGTAAAAGATAAAGATATATGCCATACTAGGTATATTTAGAAATCTAAAAATTAACTAGAAAGATACGAGATAAATACGGTAGAACAGCTAATTATATATTTATAAAATCTATGAAATTAACATAAGATAGTTCGCTAACCAAGTTTTGGGTCCGTGATATATATATAATATAGAAAGAAATATAATTTTATAACGCGGTAGAAAAGAGCTTTTAATAAATTAGTAGGTTGGTATATATACCTAATTTAACTTAACGTATGACACAAGCGAGTCGCGCACACAAGCGAGTCGCGCGGATTTTGGCACCTCGCAACAACAAATCCAAATAACTTAACCACAACACATCAAATTGATTCCAATCAATCGTATTATCTTGCGTCGATTGTATCTACAGCTTTTTAACAAGTGCACGCATTATACCAAGGCTTGTTGCGAACGTTAGATTGCCATTCCTCCCTCCTAACCTGCTCGCAACCGACTATTCCTTAACGCGTCCAAGCTAATATTACCCCCATTTCGTACGACCCAAAGCCGACCGATTAAATAACTATTCTCGACCGAATCCTTAACCCAAATACGCGAGCATTTCTGGTCCGGTTTTAATACGTTGAAGATATACGTCGGATAACGTATTATAGGACGAATTGGAAGCGCGTTGGGAGTACGTTGGGGGGCATGTTAGGGGGTCCGTACGGGGCCGTTTCGGGGAGCGTATGGCAGGGCGTATGGCAGGGCATGTCGGACTTAATTTTGCAATAACTCGAGCCCTACGTAATTACACGATTAAAACAAACGTTTCCTAAAAAAAGGAATACTTGCTATATAAGGTAAACAAGGTCTTTTAGCCAGCAAAAAGGTTGTAGCAAGGAATTGCTGCTAATAGCTGCTAAAGTTCGTCGGTTGCGGGCGGGTTAATAGGAAGAAATAGCAATATAACGTCTGCGACAAGCTTTAATACAATACGTATACTTGTTCAAAAACTGCAGATACGGTCGGCGCAAGATGATACGATTAATTGGAATCAATTTAATGTATTGTGGTTAAGTTATTTGGATTTGTTGTTACGAGGTGCCAAAATCCGCGCAACTCGCTTATGTGCGCGACTCGCTTGTGTCATACGTTAATATTAACAAGTACAAAAAAAATAAACAATTTTTGATAAAACTGTAAATACGGCGTATAGCGTTGTTAGATATATTATCGAATCTAACGTCGGACCCCACCTAATGAATGACCCTAGCAATGAATAGCGATTTCCACCAAAACGCGTAATATATAAAAACCGGTAAGAAATTAAACAAAATATTTATAATAAAAAGGGCAAATGTATTATAACTACAGGTTAATATTACCTTAATATATCATTAAAACAACTTTTAAAATGTAGGTATTTTTAAATAAATAAAGATATAATATAAAAGACATATATATATTTATAATAAATTTTTAAAAAATGCGTTTTAAAGTTAAAAATTAATATTTATTTAAAATATAAATATTTAATACGTAAAATATTACTTGATAATCGTATAAGCTTTTAGCGCTTTATACTTTATAATTGATAATATTTTATAATACTTTTTAAAAAATGATAATTTAAAGGTTTTTTCGTTTATTAATAATATTATAACGAAAAAGATGTTATGAAACAAAAAACGAATATTTATATAATGTAATATATAACTTTCATAAAAATTAACTTTGTTATGAATTATAAACTTTATATTAATTTTTTAATATTTAATATAATTATGACATTATAATTGTTTATATTTTATATAAGTAATATATTTATAACTTTTATATAATATTATTTTAAGTTAATAGGTTTATTATATAATAAATTATAATATATCTATTCTTTATAAAATCTTATTTTAATTTATATTATGGAATATATAAGGTTTTCATAACTTTAACGATTTCTTTTATGTTAAATACTTGTAAATTCATTATAAAATTTATATATATGTTTTTAAGCAATTTAACTTATATTATATTAATTTTTATCTACTTATAAGTCCTTACGTTAAGTCTTATTCCGTTTTATCTTTAAAATTATTCATTGTTCGGGTTATTCATTGGGTGGGGTTCTAGGTTAGCGTTTGTACCGACACGGAGACTGTAAAGGCGAAAGTGGTTTCGGAAATTAATAATTCGTAAAATCAGATATTATAGCTTACTTAATATCTTGTAAACTATACAAAAAAATTAACTTATTAAGGAAACCCTGCTTTTATTTTAAAGGGATAATATTAACCAATTCGAAGTTAAGCCGCCCGAATACTTCTTTCAATTTCTATTTATATAAGATTATCTTTTTTTAATACCGTATAATATAGTATTTCTTTAAAGTAATGAACCATTACCAGGTTTCAATTAATTTAAATGCCGAATTTACTATTCGTTTAAATTTATACCTTTTATAGCCGAAAATAAAACGATTTTGGATTAATATTCCGATAGAAGTTAATAGGAATATTTAAAGAAATAATTAAATTTCGGCCGTTTTTAAACGTTTAATAAACGTAAACCAGGTAATTTAATTATAAATAACTAAGCTTTCGCAAAATTTGTATTTAAGAGTTAACAAAAATAACAGGTAAATAAATAGGAACAAATAAAATAAAAAGTGAAAACGCGAAAAGTTTTTATTATATCAAGTTTTATTATAAGCAGTTTCGTTTCTAAAAGTATTGTTTATAACAAAAAGCCTACCATCGATTAATTACAAAAAGTATTTTTTAAATAAAACAAAAACGTTTATTTCTTATTTACATTTTTGCTTTTTTAATCAATAATGTCGAATAATCACGCGGAAATAATATTTAGTATAAGCTAAAAATAACCAATTCGAAACCATTTTAAAACGAGGTAATTTTATTTAAATATATAAGTACTATAGATCTAAATATACGCAGTTTTGTTTTGGGAGAAAAATTTATTATATAAAAAATCATAAATAAAAAGTAAAAGTCGGATATTTCATAGTTAAGGAAATACGATTTCTGACACGTTTAAAAATTATACTGGTAATATTATAAACGAAAACGCTATGTTTTAAAATCGGTATTATTTGTTTATATTTGCTCGTTCCTTAACGTAAGCCGCTAGCGGCAAGGCTAGGGCGTTAATAAGCCCTATGTTAGAAAAAAAGAAGGTATGAAAAGGAAAGGGGTAAGCGAAGTAAATACGACACGGGCCGGAACAGGACGAACAGATATTCCGGGCTTTTGATAGTTCCGTTTTAGCAAAAACGGTTATCCGGCTTCGAGGTCAAAACGGAAGATGAGCGTTAAAATACCGGGGGCGGTCGGGGCTGGCAGAACCGGGAAAGGAAGATGGACCGGTATTCCGCCGGGATAAGTTAGTAAACACCGTCGTACCGCATATTTCATATTACATACGCCTAGGGTTTGCATTACCCACCCATTTATATTAAATTTTCTACCCACTGGCTACCTATAAAAGAATAATACCATTTACGAAATAAGTAATACATTTTAATATTACCTAATAATAATTATTTCTATCTATTAAATTGTTTAAATTTTTTTATACAGCCGTATATAACGGCTAAGGGGTTCCTAACTATTAAACCTAAATCGTACGGTTTATATTGGCAGATAAATCGTAAACAGTAAGCAATAAGGTCCTTTTGTTACGTTTGATAATAACAAAGTACGTTTTACTCAATTAAGTCTTATTACAAACTGCTGATTCTAAATCTAGAAAATAAGTAGCGATCGTGGCTATATATTTAAAACGTGCGTTCTTTGGCGTCCTCGCGCCCTCTAGGGCTCTTCCGGCTTCTCTGCATGGAGATACCTTGGCATTCGGCGCCATACCGTATAACTGCATCTGGCGCTGTCCTGCGTTCCGGTGCTATCCCGCGCTTTCTGTAACGTAGGTTCTCCCTTCTAGCTACCGTACTAGCTGGCGAAATTAACCTAAAGCTAACAAAAGCCTCTAACTATTCAAAGCCTAGTTTTGCAGTAATTTGTACTGGTCTACGGCTTTTAGCCGCTTATAACCTAGTTCCTATTTGTGGCGAATATCAAACTTTATCTTTCGTTACGGGCTGCCATACCTAGTGATAAGAGACCATATGCTTTTGAAGAAGCCAATTTAGTATGTGATATTTAGCGTAGCTTGAGAAACAGGTCTTTTCCTGTTACTATATATGGGACCCCTTAGTCCTAGATTAGCGAATTCCACGTTTCGCTGCCGTCCTGGGCTACGTCCGAAGGCTTTTTGTAACCGTATTATCAAGCGTATAACTCCTATTAAATGTGTTAAATGTTTTTATTTGTAAGAAAAAAAGCTTAAAGTTTTGACCTAGTTACATACGTACCTGATATTTTTTATTACTTAGCCCATACGGTTAAAGGGTGATATATTAAACTTTCTTAAAGGTTATTATTACTTTACGTATAACGAAGTCCATGATTTCTTTAAGGTACTTCGAGTTATTATTATGAAATAATGGAAACAAAAGTTTTCCATTCTTAAGCACCCGGTCCGATATACGTTACTGCGGTATTCCTAACTTAAAGCGGAACTATTCCCAAAATTCCTTAAAATTAAATTATAACGCCGTTTTGTTATAATTGCATAATTCCGTAAGTATAAACGTCGTATATAGAAAACGATGTATTTTCGATTAGCTTTTACTTTTTCGAATAAGTAATTCTACGGTTTCCTTTAACGATATTTTATCGTACGAAGGCGTATTATTAAGGTGGCCATACGCCTTCCGAACGAAACGATTAAAATCGTTAATAACTTCCTATATTTTATACGACGTATATTATAACCGGGATTATATCCGAAAAACCTAGCTAACAAAATAAAGTATATCTTTAATTCCTTTTCCGAATTTAACCTTCGCCTTATATTTAACCGTTTTCTACGTTTCCGAATCTTTAATATGTATAAAATTCCGCTCCCATTTAAGTATGTAAATGGTTACATATATAGTTTTAAAAGCTTTCGGGCCGTTACCGCGAAGTTGAACCGCAGTAAGTAAGATAAAAAATAAGCTACGTTAATTTTTTTTATATGGGTTAATAAGAAAAGCCGGAAAAGGTTAAAGCCCATAATTATTTTCCGTAGCGTTTCTAGAAACCGTTCCTAGATATTTAACGAAAAAATATTAATATATAACCGGCGTAAAGGTCCTATTTAACGAAAAGGTATATAATAACGAAAAAATCATGGCAGATATTATAAATGACCTCGGGAAATACGCGGATAGCGAAAATATACTGTTAGCTATGGACGTAATAGCGTTTTATAAAATCCCGAAGATTATAGAATTTTTCCGCGGCTATAGGATTACCACCGCGCTTATCCCACCTGGCTATACAAGTCTTTTCCACCCCCTAAATACAGCCATTAATAACCCCTTTAAGAAATAACTCGCTAAATTTGCGGGTAGGTATATCGCGAAAAAGAAAACGAGCATTTTTAGCAATACGAAAGTCCTATAATATGGACTGTTTCGGACTGCCGTATTATAATTACTTATATTGTTTAACAAACTTAAAAACGTTTTTTGAAACGGAAATACCTAATATAGAAGTTATTCCCCGACTATAAGATAAGTATTCGCTCTAACGGTAATAAGGATAACTTTGTTAATATTAAAGATATAACAAAAATTAACTTTATAAGGTAAAAAACGACAGAAAATAACGTCCCGGAAGATTATGAAATTATCTCCGAAGCCTTTAATATACACCACCGTTTCCACCACGTAACCGAAGATTATCTCCGGTAACGCGTTAATTAAAAGCAATTTACAATTCCCAAATTAATAAAAACATGCAAAGCTAATAGCTTAAAAACAATTAGAAAAAAGTATAACTTAATTAAAGCCCTTAAAGTATAAAAAGAAAGTGTTATTTAAGAAGAACTAATTGCAGTTATATAAACAGCTGTTTTAACAGCATAACAATTATTATAATATATAACACCTTGCAAAGCAATAGGAAAAGCGATAGGAAAAGCAACAGGAAAAGCGATAGGAAGCTTTAAGGGACCCCGGGTCCTATTAGATAGCAAAGAATCCACATACAATTTGTATAGGTGGGGTTGGAAATAACATGTTGCCACCCTTAGCGCCAAGTCGTTAGCTTTAGGTCAATTTCGCCAGTTAATACGGTACCTGTGGCGTCTTTGCGACCGTTTCGTTAAACCACCGAAACGTCCGAAACGTTAGGTCGTAACACCGTATATAATCATAATCAGATATAACAATATATAAATCTTTTATTAACAATATAAGTTTAATAATAAAATTATTCCCCGATTAGTACGGTAATTAATATGCTGTTTAAAAAGAACTATTCGTAGATATCATTAATAAATAAGTATTTAAGCATACCTACGCTATTTCCGAATAGGTACCTACGGTTGTAGTTAGGTAAATGGGTAACTACGGATACCTATTGCAAACCCTACATATCCCTATAATGTTATAAGTGATCTAAATTATATATATATGTTTTCTTTAATTATATAGCTTCTGTACATTTGCAGAAAGATTATGCTAGTGATTGGTATATTTTTTATCTTCTGCTTAACGCCTCGAAGAACTCGAGGCGGTTTTTTTATTTGAAAGTAAAGAGCAGGGCTTGACTGATGCACTGGTTATGACGAAATAATGCCGTGTTAAACTCTTACAACCTTCTCGTTTGGTGTTATGACCCAACAAGGCTTGGCTTCTCCAAAAACGATCGGAGGCTCAGGAATCAAGATCCGATGGCAACTCCAGGTCACGTAACCGGCTCAAAGGACTCAAAGGTCTTGGCACCTTAAGCGCCTTAAGCTATGTAGCAACGCTTAAGGAGCTTAACGGGCTCAAAGGTTTAAGCACCTTAAGCGCCTTAAGCCAAAAATAGGATATATACGCTTATTATTTCCCATAGTTTTAGATAGTACCAGTTTGTAATATAACTTAGTTACCTAAATTACCTTTGGTTATTTAATATTACTAGACGTAACTAATATCCCCGTTATTATTCAGTTTCCTACAGTATTATTATTAACATAAACCCGTACGATTAGGTTTAATAATTAGTTAATTAATCCAGCTGTTATACGTTATAAATTCTTATTTAATGGTACAGTTAGACTTTAAGCAATACCTCGAATCGCTATTATATTAACTAACATTCAAATAATTGCAATTTAAGAATTTACGGTTTAGCAGCTCCAAAACAAAGTTAAGAAGCTCGAGGTTATTATTTAACAACTTACCGATTAGATAATAATACTAATAGGTACCCGCAAGATAAAGCTTAAAAAGCCAGAACCGTATAACGGAAAAGGGAACGTTCAAAGTTTCTTAACCCAGGTTTGGATTTATATCCGCCTAAAAGGGCTTACCGATCTAGCGGACCAGATTCTCGCCGTTACAGCCTATCTAGAAGGAAATGCTTTCGATTGGTTTAAACCTACCATAAGAAACTTTTTAGAAAAAAGAAAGTCCGATTAGGAAAAGGCTATTAAGGAAATCTTTTCCGCTTATATTAATTTCGAAGAAAAACTTAAAAACAATTTCGAAAATCCCGACGAAAAACGAATTACAACCCAGCAGATTTTCTAACTGCGCCAGAAAAAACCAGCTTCCAAATACGTTATAAAATTCAGGAACCTTATAACTAAGGCAGGATGGATGGACGATAAAGACGATACCCTGATCGACGTGTTCTACAGAAGCCTAAAAAAAGATATCAAAGATGAAATTATCAAATTTCCACGACCTACGACATTCGACAAGTACATTACCGAAGCAGTAAAAATCGACAATAGGCAGTTCGAAAGGCAACAAAAAAGAAAAGGACACTTTACCTTACGGGTTGGACATTCCAAAGCTAATTAAAGAAAAAGGCGCGAAACACCTCCTACCTTTTTTAAAACAGCTTTAAAACTTATAAAACTTAGTACCACTTAACGACGAGATATAAGCTAGGTACAGTATTACAATTGCAGTAAGATAGGACATGTTGCACGACGATATAAAACGTCGCTAAAAAACGATAAAAAAATACATTAAACCTTAGTATTAGAAAGACCATTAAGGAATTCTAATAACAACAAATAAATTAACATAATCCGCATCCGTAATAATAACAAACAGGAAAAAATACGACAAAAAATAAAAACGGCCAAGGCCCTTTTTTAAATAACGATTAAACAGTAACAGTCTGCCATAAAAAAATGGTTAACTAAATACCAAGAATGGGAGGAATTTTTTACTCCTAAACCTTGCTTACGATCGCAAAAAAAAAGACAAAAACGGTATAAACAGTTCGAACTAAACGCATGGATCAAAAAGTACCACGGTTGGGACAAGGCCTTATTACCAGGAACCCCTAACCGACATAGGAAACTACATGCTATCCATTATAAACGAGCCCACTACCCTCGACACGAAAAACAGCAAAACTATATCCAACGCCGCATTATACGTATGTAACATCAAGGATTCGACTTTCAAAACCAGACCGGAAACGACCCCAGAAATCAGCGATAGTACCATCACCTACGCACGATAGCATCACAGGATACCATCGACATCCTCATAACGAAAAGAAATTGGCCTAAAGGCAAAAGTTGCCTAAAAAAAAACCCGATATGTCATTTTAAAACGTGCAACTATAAAACACAAAAAAAATGGATTTATCAAACAGTTATAAAAGCAGGACGAGAAACCCTTAATAACCTGCAATTCCAGCTGGCATTTACGACTGGCTCCAAAAAACGGCAAAAGCTTCGACAAGAAATATAATCCCGACAGGAAAACATGGCCAGGTACGACGCACAGTATTAACAACGGTCCGACAGTCCAGACAGCTGGATAACGGAAACAAACCGCCCAAAAAAGAGCACAATCGAACAGATCGAAAAGGACCTTATTACCCTAAAACAATACAACAAGTTATTCGATATACGTACCATGGAACTAAAGGCAACGTTACGACGTCAAAAAAAACATATCAAGCAGCTGCAGGCAAGGATTAAGTAACTGGAAAACCCAAAAAACAAACGTTACCTATAAAAGAACCACAAGATAACGGGAGCCAAGGAAATTAGCATAAACCCTTTAAAAAAGCTCTATGCACGACGATAAAAGCCAAAAATAACCTTATCACCTTAAGAATACGCATTAAAACGCACTGGTACACCGCAATAATGGACTACGGAGCTCTAAGCGCCAACTACATCACCCCGAAATTGGTAAACCAGCTTAAACTGCCATAAAAGGATAAAAAAAACCCTTACATCGCCGAAAACGCCAAAGGTCAGGCATTCGCTTACGACAACGGAAAAATCACACGCAAAATTAATCACTTCGAGATTTTTATCAAAAAACGAGTCCAAACAGTTAACTTCGACATCGTTCCGTTAAGGAACTACGACATAATCCTAAAAAAACCATAGTTACACCAATATAACCCCTTAATCGATTGGAATACTGGCCAGGTAAAATTCGCTTCACACTCCATCGACAAGCAAAAAAAACGAACGAAATCTCTACACTCGATTAGCAACGAAAAAAATAACGAATGCAGGTATAAAGACACAACAAACACCTCACCACCCAAAAAAACACGATACAAAAAAAAAAAGGGCATAACCGACACATTCGACGTATCATAGCCACTATCCGGGCACAGCTTTGCGACATGAACAAAATCCTAGAACACCAGCCCGAAAAATCAAAAAAAAACATAACTAATGTACCACCACAATATCGCAAATACGAACGACTATTTCGAAAGGAACTTAAAACGAAACTACCAAAATACAGCAAATAAAACCACAAAATAGTTCTCCAGGAAGGTACCTTACCCAAATTCTACCCCATCTACAATCTTAATGCCACAGAATTGCATACCTTACGAAAGTACCTGGAAAATAAACTCCAAAAAAAATAAATCCGACGATTTACATCTTCAGCAGGATATCCTATGTTTTTTGTACCAAAAAAAAATAGCAAATTACGACTAGTAATAAACTATCGGCACTTAAACAGCATTACCGTCAAAAACAAAATACCCTTACCACTAATTACCGAAATAAAAAACCGCTTACAAGGAACTAAGTAGTTTACTGCTCTAAACCTTAAAAACGGGTATAACCTAATTCGAATCAAGCCAAAACACGAATAAAAAACGGCTTTCAAAACGAAATACGAACTGTACGAATATTTAATTACGTTAATGGAACTTACGAACGCACCAGCAACCTTTTAGCGAATAATCAACCATATACTCAGGGAGTACCTGGACATTTTCGTTATATGTTATTTGGACGACATTCTGATTTTTTCAAAGTCGGAAAAAACACATATAAAACACGTTTATCAAGTTTTCCAAACTTTACAGGACGCCAATTTGTTAGTCAACGCAGAAAAAAGTCAATTCCACATACAGGAAGTGGAATATTTAGGACACATTATCACTCCGGGACGCATTAAAATAGACCTCAAAAAAATTGCAACAATTGCCGAATGGCCAAAACCTACCACAGTTACAAAGGTACAGGCATTTATTGGATTCACCAACTACTATCGAAAATTCATCAAATACTTCAGCAAAATTACGACACCACTATCCAATCTAACCAGAAAAAAAAACGAGTTCCAGTAAATAACAAAAACGGAAGAAACATTCCAACAAATCAAGGATACCATTACCAGTAAACCAGTACTGATCATATACGATCCAAATCGCCCAGTCGAGCTAGAAACCGACTTTTCGGATTATGCGTTAAACGCAATAATCGGATACCGAAATAATCAAAAAGTACTTCACCCAATTACCTTCTATTCCTATAAATTAAAAGGAACGGAACTAAACTATAGCATTCCCAACAAAAAATTCATAGCCATCGTCAAGGCTTTCCGGGAATTCAAACACATACTTAAAAAAAACCTCCATTAAATCAAGGTCTACACCAATCACAAAAACCTCACCCGTTTTACCACCACACGAAAATTTACAGGACGACAACTACGCTACGCAGAAAAGCTGGCCGAATACGACTTTGTAATCATACACCAGAAAAGCTCTGAAAATAATAAAGCAAACGCTTTCAGCAGGCGACCTGACCTAAAGGAGAAATTGGTCAAGGTTAACCATAGAATCTTCGATATTACCCCAAAAAAACATCTAAAGTCACGACAGATTGTAACAATTAAGGCAATACCCCCCAACCTACATCAGAAAATTTAACAATATAACGACAGTCTACCTAAGGACCAGAAAATAAATAAAATCCAGGTCCTAAAGAAACATTAAAAAAACCTGATATGGGATATATATCAACACCTACTTTACGAATACCCAGGAATCCACAAAACCTTAAAACGATTACAACGCACCTATTACCTTCCTAAAATGAAAACAGCAGTACAGAAAGTTATAAAACAATACGACGTTTGCACCAAAACCAAGGTTCTACGGCACAAACCATACGGAAAATTACAACCACTTCCAGTCTTACAGCAACTATGGGATTTAATTACCATGGACTTTATTACTAAACTTCCCTTATCTAAGGATCCAGCGACAGGAGTACATTATAACAACATCTTCGTTATCATAAATCGATTCACGAAATTTTCTTATTTTCTTTCATACCTTAAAAACACAAACGCAAAACAAATAGCGTACATATTTTTCCGACACATCTTCAGCGTATATAAGTTACTAATGGAAATTATCTTAAATAAAGGCATTACATTTATTTTTAAGTTTTGACAAGGCCTTATGGCACAAATTGGTCTAAACCATAAATTATCCAGCGCATTCAAACCTTAAACGGATGGACAAACGGAACATTTAAATCAAACGCTCGAGACCTATTTACGATATTACATCAATTACGAGCAGAACAATTAAGTTGAAAAGCTACTAATAACCCAATTGGTTTACAATACCAACTATTACGAAAGTATCAAAACAACCTTAACAAACGTCAATTTCGGTTTTATACCAGAAATTTACAGGGAGATACGCAACAATGGCCCAGTTAATATCAAGGCCATTTTAACATTAAAACAACTCAGGCAGTTACACGCAAAAATAAAAACAGAACTCGAATTTATCCGCAATCAAATAAAAAAATATTACAACCAGAAAAAATTAAAAAAACCAACCTTTTCGGAAAAAAAAATGATCTACCTAGCTACTAAAAACATCAAAACTAAACGCCCGAATCAAAAGCTAAACTTCAAATATATCGGCCCATACAAAATCGCCAAGAAAATCTCGGAAAACAATTATAAATTAAAGTTGCCACTAAAGGATAAACTCCATCTAATCTTTCATATTTCCTTACTTAAGTTAACAGCAAACACCATCAAGGTTAATACAAAATAAAAAAACGAAACGGAAAAAAATGCACCAGTATACGAAATAAAGAAAATCCTGGACATGCGCAAAAAAGATGGACTTACCCAATACCTCATCAAGTAAAAAAAACACCCGGATTCCGAAAACACCTAAAAACCCGCCAAAAATCTTATAAACGCTTAGCGCCTTCTGAAAAACTTTTACCAATAACGCCGGAACCCATCATAAATACCCCCCAGTTTACGTTATCAGGATTAAACCAATCCGTATTATTAATATTAAACCAATCAACAGGGGCAGCGGCTTATGTTAACGCGGCAATTTCGGTAGATAATCTCCTTCGTTTTTTCTTTAAACAAGCGAACTTTTCCATTACTTCGGTACCCTTAATATCACGACGAAGCATCTCCAAACTACGACTACGAAATAATCGTCGCTGTTTTTAAAAACGATCCAGTTTGTTAGCAACGGCACGTAACGTTTCCCTGGCCTGCTCCTCCTTACGCTCCAAACGGTCCTCCTCATCCAATAATTTTTTATGCTCCGCTTCCGAAGGCCCAAAAACGTCACAAGGACTTCCGTGCCGAATACAGCGCGTACATTTTCCAGAATCACGAAAAACCTTACAATCCACACCTTTTTTTTCACAGCAAGAACAGGAAGGCATCGTAAAACCAATTTTAACAACTCGCTTAACCAAAATAAAAGCGTTGGTACGTTAGCGAGAACGGAACTTTTTAATTCGATCAGATATGATAATTAACCCCCAAAAGCATTAGGAAACGAAAGTAAAAAGGGAAAATTACTTACCTAAAAAAAAAACAAACAAACAAAATTAATCTTTAAGGGCAAAGATTTTAAAAGGAAGGAAATCGTGTTATGACCCAATAAGGCTTAGCTTTTCCAAAAACGATCGGAAGCTTAGGAATCAAGATCCGATAGCGACTCCAGGTTACGTAACCGGCTTAAAGGACTCAAAGGTCTTGGTACCTTAAGCGCCTTAAGCTGTATGGCAGCGCTTAAGGAACTTAACGGGTTCAAAAGTTTAAGCACTTTAAGTGCCTTAAGCCAAAAGTAAAATATATACGTTTATTATTTCCCATAATCTTAGATAACACCAGTTTGTAATATAACTTGGTTACCCAGATTACCTTTGGTTATCTGATATTACCAGACGTAACTAGTATCCCCGTTATTACTTAATTTCCCACAGTACCACTGCCAACATAAACCCGCACGACTAGGTTTAATAGTTGGTTAACTAGCCCAGCCGTCACATTTGGAAGGTTCCTATTTAGGGCAGATGTAACGTATTAATGTCTGCTGCCTTTATCTGTAACTTTTATATACATATATAGCCGATTTGGCAAACCGCAATTCCCTATAAACCTGACTATATATACTGGACTCCATTTCCAGCTGCGAGAGAGTTTTGACCTCTTGGAAAGACAACCACACCTCCAATTTGAAAACCCATGTCAGTTTAATCGGACAAATATAATGGTCCCAAAATGTAGCTGGTCAGTAGTATCGACTGTTAACCTCTCCGATACCATACAGCCATTCTTGAGAAAGCTGAGCGATGGCATCGCTATGATACTGGTCGTAGCAAAGGTTCTGCAAGTCTCCGTAGCAGTCCCTTAAGGTGTCGTCTACGGTCATATTGAAGGTCGAATTAATCGCTTGAGGATATGTGGTGCCTGTGAGGTCAAGGTTGGATGGCATTGCCATGCCGGTACTTCTGTCGGCTATCGAGACAGCTTGCTCGTTAGGTGGTGCAGGACGCATTTGAGCTTCAACAACATCAGCTACAACGGCGTCGCTGATCTTGTCAAAGACTTCCGAACAATTCCTTGCCATAGCCCACCTCTCAGACACCGCGACTAAGACCTTGGAGCAACCACGCGTGTCATTAACTACTTGACCAATACTTGGTGTAGACTGCAACCTTGCTCCTTCGGCGCTTTCATTACGAAGGTGCTGGAAATGGGTTCTCAGTGCGTATATGTACGAAAGTCCTGCGATGAAGATGGAATGCAAGGTAACCCAGGAGTAGTTAATCTTCCTAGTTCGATGGAGATTGGCGTACGAGTTCATGGCAGCTTGAGACGAGTCGAACATATGCTGCAATGCAATAATATTCCGTGGCGCGTCAAACAAGCATGGAGATGGGCGAAACAGCATTAAGATGCCGTTATGATATAAGAGTTGGTACCACTCTTCGCAGCGAAAACTTGATCCACTTGCAGGAGACGCTGGTTGCGTGGTGTCTGTCGAAACTAGTGGCAGTCTGGTTATTCCCTCACGCCAGCTCTGGAGTTCGTGGACCAGGCCATCTCGAATTTCCTCATAGTTGACGGAACGATTCCCGTTATGCTTAGTGTCACGATGCAGCAAATTCAGAATCTTCCCACATATGACTCGGTATCGCACAATGTGAACAAATATTGATGTCCTGAGGCGCCATTCGGCCGTCCCATAAAGTGCTGGGGCCAGAGAACTGCAGAAGAGCTGGATATCGGGGGGAGGTCCGACATTTGGCAGGTCGACTTCGATATCTTCTAACTGTACTGCAAGAGGACGTCCTAAGGTGAGACTCGTCACGCGATCCATCGCAACGAGGCTCCAAAAGCACAGTCGTTTCATTTCCAAGTCTTCTTTTGCATCCCGATCCGCACCACTGCCGTCATCACTGCTATGGTGACACTGCTCTTCACCGGAGCGTTGCTCATATGTAGAAGCTTTATGCAATCCGAGCTCAAAGCATGTCCTTGCTGCCACACCAATGAGATGCCACACGTTCGTACTAGTATTGTGTGAGGTAGTCCCCATCCGATATTGGCAAATCAGGAGTAGAGCCTGGAGTCCTACTAGGCCGCCCTGACAAAGCACGTCGACTAGCCTGGTTAGGGCACGAGTATAATGCGTTTCGGCATCATAAACGCCGTTCCAGTTAAATTTGTACACCTGGGCCGTCCCGATTGCAAGGCACATATCAATGAAGAATCCGTCGACAGGGTCGATTTTCTCAGTGCAGTCTGCATCATATACTGCATCAAGCGCCCGAGACAATTCCTTGACGGAGACAATCGGATACCAGAGATGGTCATGACTATAGTACGCATCCAGAATTTCCGATGCGTAACTTTTGGGCGGCAAGACACAGGCTGCCTGTGGCGTGCTGATTCCATTTTGAATATTGCCCCCAGACACTGAAGTCGATTGCCTAAAGGGATATACTGAAAGCGATGGTGCCTGCGTATGAGATTGCAGCAAATCTGCGAGGAAGAGCCCGCTAGTCGAACCTAGAAAATCGCGCCCACCGCCCGCACTCAGAGACAGATTGATCACCTGGTTTGCGATCTCGCCATTGCTATTACCAGATGGTCCGCTGATAGTATCTGCTTGCAATGACGCTGGTGTCGCATATGTCATCGGTCTGTCATTGACGGCATATTGCCGCTGTCGGGCCTCCGACCTGGCAAGCCTAGCGGAGAGGTTTTCGTTCTCGGCCTGAAGATCTCGGATCCGCTGCTCAAGTCTCTCGGCGTTATGCCGTCGGAGCTGATATTCCGTTTCAGAGTATCGACACGGGGCTTTGGCCCGCGCGCAGGCGGCACACTGAGGTCTTGACTTGTCACATCTGACCTTGCGCCGATGGCATCTTTCACAGACTCCTGTTTTACTCCTCGTGCCGGGAGGGGAAGACATCTCACATAGATTAAAATATGCAATTCAATGGACATGAAAATAGCTGGAACGCCGAACCGAAACACGGACTACTTTGGCGATACGTCTTAGGATTCGGCCTTGCCGACCGAGAGGATAACGTAAAGCGTAGAATCAGTCGATAGTTTTTGCCAAGGGCTAGGCGGTCCCACTTATCAATTCAAGTTCCAAGTCTTTACCAGTGGGTGTTGGTGCATAGCTCGGGAAACTATACCGTTCGGTGAGCGGCGCCGCCGGCCGATGTCTCCTAGCGCCGTGGCTAAACTGCCGAATCCACCTCAGGCCTTGGCTGAACCGCAACATCAACGTTAGACGATGGCCATCGTTACCCCGGGTCCCGCAGATTGGGAATCTGGGGTTCTTGCGGGGAAGAGGCTCTAGCTTCATTAAAAGCCGAAGATTTTGTTCTACCTTTCTCAATCAGTCTTTACCATCTCATTACACCTAGTCTCCCTTCTGTTTCCTTACCTAAGATGACAACTCCTGTGGCATCAAGACTCCCTACTGAGGCTCCTGAGCCCACTACTCCAGCTGTCGAGGTCGAAAAGCAGACTTCGTTTCATCAAGAATACTCAGAGAAGGGAGATACAAGGGCTGCCCTTGATTACTCAGGTGCGGCAGCTAAAACAGACCCAGTAGAGATCAGACTTGTTCGCAAGCTTGATCTATGGGTTATGGTTAGTGGAATCAGCACGCTGTCAGTTCTGGTATGGCTAGAGCTCACATCTTGGTAGCCTACTTTATGGCTCATGTACTGGCTCAACTATCTCGACCGAAATGCTATTACGTTAGCTCGGCTCAATGGGCTCGAAGAAGATCTTAATTTAGTCGGCACCGAATACAACACAGCCGTATCCATTCTTTTCGTCGGCTACATTCTCGGCCAGATCCCAAGCAACATGGCGCTTACGAAGGTGAGACCGTCTATATACATGGGTGGTTTCATGGCAGCTTGGGCCATAGTCAGCGCTCTTACTGCTATGTGCAAGAATTACGTGGGTCTCGTTCTTACCCGCTTCTTTCTCGGTGTTGTCGAAGCCCCATACTATCCCGGAGCTCTTTACATACTGTCGATCTTCTACACAAGAAAGGAGCTTGCGACAAGGATAAGGTCAGTGCCTAGTGTCATCTATCGTTTTCCCGAATGCCATGGCCTAGAATTGCGTTCTGTTCCCTGAAACTATAACACAGTGATGTTAACGTCGGATTTCCTTCAATCGCCAAGTAGACAAAATGCTAACTATCAAACACGAAACAGTGTACTCTATTCGGGCAATATCCTCGCTACAGCTTTCGCCGGGTTGATTGCTGCGGGAGTTTTTGAGGGCCTTGATAATGTTTCTGGTCTCTCCGGGTGGCAATGGCTTTTCATACTTCAGGGAGCTGTCACGTTCGTGCTGGCGATTATGGCTTGCTTCACACTACCTGACGAACCTCTTACCACAAGGTGGTTAACTTCAGAAGAACGTCAACTAGCCCACGATAGAATCGCTCGAGATACAGTCGGCGGGAAAGGTCAAGGAAGTACATGGTCCGGTCTCAAAGAGGCTATTGTTGACCCGAAGGTTTGGGTCTTCGTCTATATGCAACACATGCATCTCGCAACCAACGGATTCAAGGTATGTAAATCAACTTCATATCCACATCTCAAGGCTGTTACGGTGAATATGAAGCCGATAAATGGCTGGTAGAACTTCTTCCCAACGATCGTTGAGACTCTCGGTTTCAACACAACCATCACCTTGGTGCTTACATGCCCACCTTACCTAATCGCCGGCGCTATCTCTATTCTGTGGGCGTGGTCTTCAGGACGCTTCAACGAGCGTACCTGGCATATCACCATCTCCAAGCTTGTTGCGATTTTCGGCTTTGTCTTGGCTTGCGCGACAATGAATACCGGCGCTCGATACTTTGCCATGTGCATCTTTACCATTGGTACATACGGAGTGAATTCGATTTTGTTGGGCTGGGTCGGCAGTACATGCGGGCAGACCAAGGAGAAGAAAGCAGCTGCCTTGGCCATCGTCAACACCAGTGCAAGCGTAAGCTTCATTTGGACCCCGTACCTTTGGCCGAAATGGGGTGCGCCGAGGTATGTCATTCCTATGGCGAGCAGTGCAGCCTTCTGCGTGGCATGTGCCGCCGGCGTATGGGTAATGAAATGGATGCTTGTAAGGGCAAACAGAAAGATCAGGCAGTCTGTCTCTGAAGCCACTTTGTTCTTCGCTTATTGATATCGGTTACACCTGTCGAGGGAGTCCCGAAGAATGATTCTTGTAAGAGCAAGCTCCATAACATTTCCCAGTTCACTCTGTTTGAGTCATAAAATAGAGATGACCTGAGGATGGTTGTATCTAGGTGTCTTTCACAAATCTGGCTGTGAGTTTTCACTTTCCTTATTCATAGCTCTTGGAAGAAGCTACCGAGCTCTTGTCACGAATTCACGTCCATATATTGCTAGTTATACCATACCTCACCCACCACCGGTACCACCCCACCTGCTGTATAGCATAATTTCTCCAGCTCCTTCCCTGAGCTAGCTCTGGCCTCTGCTGGTTCGTTCTCCATTTTTTTTTCAATGCCCTTGTTTTAATGTACTAAGGAACGAAGGGAGTGAAAAATGGTGATGGTGTCGATTTTTTTTCTGCTAAGAACCGACTCATATAGGAAAGGTGACGACTATGGCAGTACTCCCATTTCGAATCAAAGTGTCCTAGCCCCACTTAGTTTCTAAATCACACCTTTTTTTTTTGTATGGGCCATTTCATGCAAGGTAACATATGGGTCCAAGCCTGGAAAACAAGGCTGAGCCAATACACAGAAATCATGCCACGATTAATTTTCACGATAGATACTATACCCAGTATCTTCAAGTACGATGACTTTTTAAATGGTTTTTCACGGTTTAGCTTTTAAATCATACACCTTTTTTTATATAGGCCTTTTTATAATGTATGTAAGCCTTTAACAGCAATATAATAATATGCGTTAAAGCTGTTTTAATAAACGATTCGTACGATATACGATATTTCGAAACGTTTAAAGCGTTAATTAGCCCAAATCCGAAAGCCAAACGTAGCAAACGCCTTATAGCTATATAGAATTATAACTTATTGGTTTATATAGCCGAAATTAACTTTTTTAACAGTAACTTAGTTATTATTTTCGAGGTTGCTAAATGTACGATTAAATGATACGAAGCTTAATATAAAATAACTAGGCGATTTTTTATAAGCGACGTTAATTATTATTATAAAAAAATGTTAAATTTATTGCTTTAAGTTTTTAACATAGGTATTATATATTGTTATGCTTTATATTAATTAATTAACTACTTAAAAATTATTAAAATATTAACTTATAAGTTTACTTTATATTTTAACGAAATTTAATTATTTTTTGCCGATTGTTGTAATATATACGTAATTATCTTTACGACTTCGAAATATGTAAAAGCTGTTAATTAAAGGAATACAAAGTTAAAAATTAAAGCTGCGCAGGCGGATTCGGGTTAATAAACGTAATATTCTTTTGCCGTTATTAAATATATTTCGGATATTTTATTTTCGTAAGTAAATCGGGTATTAATATATATAATATTAACCGTTGTTCCGGCTGTGTACTTAAAAGCTTTATTTTTTTCGTATAGAAAATTGTAAAAATGCAACCGTTATTTTAATATATTACCGGCGTTTACGGTTAACGGGATATTAGATATCTTTATATATTAAAAATCTACCAACCGAGAAAGTTTTATTTTGTAGTTAAAAAGAATAATGCCGTTAATAAACCCTCTTTTTAGGTTACGTTCCGTATTAATAATAAACAACGTTAGTTTCTATTATTTTGACGAAATATATAAGATATATAAAAAAGCCGGGGTAAAGTTATAGTATTTCCTTTTATATTTACTTAATTTCAAGGTTATTAAAGCGTTTTTCGGTAATTTTAAAAGTTATATCTGTTGTTACGTTAAATATACCCTTAACGATTTTCTTAACGACAAAACAATTCGGGTTGTTTTTTGTAAATTATTATAAACGGGTTGGGTAACGAAAAAAAGAATTAAAAGCTATTTTTGAAAAGCGCGGATAAGTTAGGATTTAATTAATAAATATATACAAGAAATAAATAACGTATTAAATTGAATATTAAAGGTTGTTATATATGAAATATCCGTATTTTTTAAATATCCGCATTTTTAAGCCTTTTTTTAAGTGGTATTATTTTAAAGTACTAATTATACCGTTTATTGTATTTTTCCTTATCTTAATTACTTGTAATTCCAAGGCGGTAACGACGGCAAGCTTTAGTGTCGGATAATAATTGCTTTATTACGTAAGCGTTAAATGAAGATTATTAGATTTGAGAACCTGTAAAAAGGTTAAGTTGTTAATAAAAACATTAATAAACAAAAGGCACGGATTGTAATATGCGTTATAATATTGTTACAACTTTTTTATTATGTAGCACACTTTTTTAAAACGGATTTTTTTCTTAACGTTTTGCTAATTAAAAGGAAAATGTAACTACTTCATAAAAAAAATCTATATATAAAAATACCGCGTTTTCCTATATATGCTATTAATAAAAAATATTAACTAAACGTAGGCATTCTTTTGTATTATTTTATATACGTTTGAAAAATCGGTAATTTTATAGCAAAATTAATGGTTTCCTAAGTAATAGTAATATAACGTAAAAAAAGGTTTATTTCTAGCTATTACTTCTGCTAGAGACTTGATTTAATCACGAATTAAAGGGCATTTTAAGCTTTTAAAAAACGTTTTCGAATTTAATCGCGTTTGTATATGCAAATTAACGTAAAATTTAAAAAAACTTGAAAACTTTTTATTTAATCCTTTGAAATATAAATTACTAGTTAAAAACGTAACGTATTTATTAAAAAGTAATACTGTTATTTCGTAAAGCGTTAGATAAATGTTTAATCTTTTTTACGTTAGCTTTGTAAGCTATTACAAATTTTCTATATACGTTTTAAAGTAATTTATCGGTATTTATACTTTCGGAAAAAAAAGCGACCAATTACGAATAAATAAATCGAAAAAGTTATTATACGTTTGCGCTAAAAAGAATAAGAACTATTAATCGTGATTTACGTTCGCCGTAATTGTTAGATTCGAAAGACTTTAAAAGGTCTAAATAGCTAGCTATTTTTATTGCGTAATATATCTCGTTAAAAGTTATTATCCGTTAATTCGAAATCTATTAATTACCGTATTTAAAAACCTTTCCCTGAAGTAATTCTGTATACTATTCGTATTATTGTTAATACCTTTATTTTTACGTTTTAAAGATCTAACTTTAAGAATTTTTCAAAGCGCATTTTCTTCGTACCATCTTTAACGTTTTCGAATCCCACGTCCGCCGCGTTTCTTTTTCTTATAAAGCTCGTTATATAATTTAATAAAAAGCGTTTTATATATAACGTTGAATTTAGTAATATCGTTATATTAGTAAACGAATTGTCGCGGTATTATATTATAATAACAAATACCGTTTTTAACTCAATATATTTGGAAATTAACGCTTTTATAAATACCGCAATTTCTGCCTTTTTTATATTTAAACGCATTCGATAAAACTTTACGAACCTTAAAGCTTTTATTAAATTCGGCCTATATATTAAAAGCAGGCATAAATAGGTATTTTGTAATATGTTTCCGACCTGTTATAGGTATTGCCAGAAAAGGGTCCTTAAAAAAGGGTTACAAACGTAGGCGTTTTTACAACACCACGGTTTCGGAAGGTTTTAACGAAAGAATTATCGTTAACGCGGGTTAACTGTTATAAAACGTAATTATTTAAAAGCAACGAACGTTAACGTTATATTAAAAGAGTTCTTGGATTTATTACGTTATTAAAAGGTTTAAGGGTAAGAGTGGGTAAAGGCCGGGGTATTTTTATTTAAAAGTTAAAATTATATGTAAAAATTAAAAAAGAAAGCCTTTTTAGTATTACGTTTCGCGAAATTAATAATAACTTTAATAAATTTATTAACGTTAAAAATATTATTATATAATATTTTAAAAGATTATAATATAACTTTGTAATAAAACTCGCAGCGTTACGTAAACTTCCTAATTTAAATACACGTATACCAAAAGTTATATCCGTATTTACTTTGCAACTTTTAGTTAATATAATTAATAACGCGTTACGTGATAAAATTAAGCGAGTTTTTTTTTGGAAATACCGTTTATAATAACTATTAACATATCGTTCAAATTGTTACAAATTATTAATTGGAAAAGGGTTTAGTATTTTTCTAAATTATTTCTTTAAGGGCTTGTTATTAATTATAATCTTATTAATATTAAAGAATTATGTACGTATATTTAAAGGTTTTAGCTTAAAAACGTTAGCAGGAATATCTTTATTTAAAACGCTTTCGGAAAGCTCGTTTCGAATGGCTTTATTTTCGAAAAGCTCGGCTTAATTAGGTTCGTTTTCGGAAAGATGGTTTCGAATAGCCTCGTTATCGGAAGGCTCGTTTTCGGAGGGCCTGTTTTGAATAGCTTTATCTTCGGAGGGTTCGTTTTCGGAGGGCTCGTTTCGAATAGCTTCATTTTTAAAAAGCTCGTTATCCGTAGTTTCAAGGGCGTTTCTAGGGGCGCTTCTCGTATCCCCGTCGGTATCCATGGGCTCCGTGGGATCCTTACTTTCGGATTCTTTAAAGTTTTTAATAGCAGGAATAACTATCGGCTACCTATCTTTCGTTTTGTTTTTCGGAACGGTTTTTGTAATAGTTAATCGCTTATTAACAGCCGTTTTATAGGTGTTATTAACCCGGGTATTAAAAGAAGTAACTAGGCTTTTTTCGACAGTTTTAGCCACCTTCGTAAACGGCTTACGTAATCGTTTCAAAGCTATTATGGGATTAACCCGGAAAGATATTTCGAAATATTCGTTCGCAATTTTGTTAATTCGAATTAACTTTAAAAATACGCTTACGGCTAGGTAGCTTAAAAAGGATTCGGCTAGGCTGGCCGGATTCTCGTAATACGAAGCGTAAAATAAAAATTAAAGCTTTTAAAAAAGTTATTAACAACAAAATTAAACAAAAAAAAAACAATCGCGAAAATTTCGTTTTTTGTTATTATGGCTATTATTATGTTACTATTGAAAGCTTAAACGGGTGTTGAAAATGCCTATATAAAAAAAGATATATAATTTAAAAGCTACCGTATAAAGCTATTGTTTGCCTTTAAGGACCTTGTTAAACCCTAGCGGGCATAAGGTTTACCAGGGCCGAAGCTTGTCGGCAACCACGTATTAGTTGGAATCGGAGTAAGACGGGACTAAGGTGTGCAATCTATTCAAACCGTGAAAAACTATTTAAAAAGTCATCGTATTTGAAGATACTAAATATAATATCTATCGTGAAAATTAATCGTAACATAATTTCTGTATATTGGCTCAGCCTTGTTTTCCAGGCTTGGATCCATATGTTGTTACCTTGCATAATTTAAAAGCTACGTGGGACAGGAACACTTTGATTCGAAATAGAAATAACACGTATTAATCCTTAATAACAACTTAATAATAACGCGTTAAAGCTATTTTAATAAACGATTTATATAATACAAGATATTTCGAAGCGTTAAAAGCATTAATTAACGTTATGTTATAACTTAACAAGGTTTGGTTTCTCCAAGAACGGTCGGAATCTCAAAAAGGAAAGATCCGACGGTGACCTTAGGTTACGTAACCGGCTTAAAGGGCTTAACGGTCTTGGCACCTTGAACGTTTTAAGCGTGTAATAACGTTTAAAAAGCTTAATAGGCTTAAGGGTTTAAGGGCTTTAAGCATTTTAAGCTAAGAAAGGATATATACGTTTATTATTTTTTATAAGTTTTAAATAGCACCAGCTTGTAATATAACTTGGTTACCTAGATTATTTTCGGTTATTTATTATTACTAAACGTAACTAGTTTATTTTTCATTATTTAATTTTTTACAGTACTATTATTAATATAAACCCGTACGACTAGGTTTAATAATTGGTTAACTAGCCTAGCCGTTATACGTTATAAGTTTTTGTTTAATAATATAGTTAAACTTTAAGTAATATTTGAATCGTTACTATATCGATTAGTATATAAATAACTATTACTCCGGAACTTACAGCCTAGCAGCTTTAAGATAAAATTAAAGAGTTTAAGGTTACCGTTTAGCAACTTAATAACGAAATAATAACAGCTTAATAATTAGGTTTTCGCAAGATAAAGCTTAAAAAACTACAGCCTTATAATAGGAAGGGGAATATCCAAAGTTTTTTAACCCAGGTTCGAGTTTATTTCCGTTTTGAAAGGTTTATTAATCCAGCTGATTAGATCCTTGCTGTCGCCGCTTGTTTAAAAAGAGATACTTTTAACTAGTTTGAACTTATTATAAGGGACTTTTTGGAAAACGGAAAGTCTGATTAAAAAGAAGCTATTTAGAAAGTTTTTTCCAGTTATGTCAACTTTGAAGATAAGTTTAAAAGCAACTTTAAGAATTTAAATAAAGGACAAGTTGCGGTATAGAAATTTTTTTAATTGCGCCAGAAAGGATTAGCTTTTATGTATGCTGTAAAATTTAGGAATTTTATAGTAAAAACAGGATAGATAGATAAAAAAGACGATACTTTAATCGACGTATTTTACAAAAGTTTCAAAAAGGACGTTAAAAACGAAATTATTAAATTACCGCAACTTACTATATTCGATAAATATATTACAAAAACGATCAAAATCGACAACCGACAGTTTAAAAAGCGATAAAAACGACGAGAACATTTTATTCTACGGGTTGGATATTCTAAAGCTAATTAAGAAAGGAGGCGCGAAATACCTTTTACCTTTTTTAAAACAGCTTTAGGATTTATGGAACTTGGCATTACTTAACGACAAGATATAAACTAGGTACAGTATTACAATTGCGGCAAAAAGGGATATGTGGCCCAATATTGCAAGGCATTTAAATAATAACAATAAGGGAATTAAACGCTAGTATTTAAAAAACGGCCTATTAAACCTAACGGTAAATTAATCCCTATGCCAGGTATATAATATAAGCAAATTAACATAATCCGTATGCGTAATAACGACAAGCAGGAAAAAGTCTAATAAGAACTAAAAGCGGCTAAGGCCTTTTTATAAGCAGCTATGTAGCGATACCGGTTTGCCATAATAAAATGGTTAGCGGAACATTAAGGGTAGGAAAAGTTGTTTATTTTTAGATTACGTTCGCGATTTCAAAAAAAAAGGCAGAAACGGTACGAATAGTTGGAATTAAACGTATGGATTAAGGAATATTACGATTGGAACGAGGCCTTGTTACCGGGAACACCCGACCGATATGGAAAATTATATACCGTTTATTACAAACGAACTTATTATCCAAGATATAAAGAATAACAAAGCTATATATAGTGACGTATTACGCATATGTAACATTAAAAATTTAACTTTCGTAACTAAATAGGAAGCGATCTTAAAAACTAACGATAATACCGACATTTACACATGTTGGCGATACAGGACATTATCGACATCCTTACGGTAAAAAAGAGTTAACCCAAGGAATAAAGTTACCCAAAAAAATCTAATGTATTATTTTAAAGCATGTAATTATAAAACATAAAAAAAATAAATCTATTAAACAGTTATAAAAGCAGTACGGGAAACCCTTAACGACTTGTAATTTTAGCTGGTATTTACGATTAATTTTAAAAAACAGCAAAAGCTTTAAATAGAAATACGATTCCGGCAAAACGACATAACCCGATACAATGCCTAGTATTAATGAATTAATAGTTCCGACAGTTAGACGATATAGTTAGATTACTTAAAAAAAATACGATTAAATAAATTAAAAAAAACATTATTACCTTAAAACAATATAACAAGTTGTTCGACGTACGTACCCTGGAATTGGAAGCAACATTACGGCGTTAAAAAAAAACATCAAGCAGCTATAAGCAAAGGTAAAGCAGCTGGAATACTTAAAAAACAAACATTACCTATAAAAAAGCTACAGGATAACGGGAGCCAAGGAAGTTAGCATAAACCTCCTAGAAAAGCTCTATGTACGACGACAAAAACTAATAACAACCCTATCACCTTGAAAATACAAATTAGGACATACTGGTATACCGTAATAATAGACTACGGAGCTTTAAGCGCCAACTACATTACTCCGAAATTGGTAAATCAGCTTAGATTACCATAAAAGGATAAGAAAAACCTTTATAACGCCGAAAACGCCGAAAGTTAGGCATTTATTTACGATAACGGAAAAGTCGCACGCGAAATTAATCATTTCGAGATTTTTGTTTAAGGACGAATCCAGATAGTTAATTTCGATATCGTTCTATTAAAAAACTACGACATAATCCTAAGAAAACCATAGTTGTATCAGTACAACCCCTTAATCGATTAAAGTATTAACCAGGTGAAATTCACTTTACACCCTATCGATAAGCAGCAAAAACGAACGAGATTTTTATATTCGATCAACAAAAAAAATAACGAATACAGGCATAAGGATACGATAGAAATCTCACCACCCAAAAGAACAAAACACAAAAAAAAAGGGCATAATAAACGTATTCGACGCATCATAGCCACTATCCGGGCACAGCTTTGCGACATAAACGGAATCCTAGAACACCAGCCCAAAAAACCAGAAAAAATATAGCTAATATACTACCACAGTATTGCAAATATAAACAACTGTTCCAGAAAAAGCTTAGTACGAAGCTATTAGAATATAGCGAATAAAACCATAAAATAATCCTTAAAAAAGGCACCTTATCCAAGTTCTATCTTATTTACAATTTAAATAAAGCAGAACTTTATACCTTACATACATACCTAAAAAACAAACTCCAAAAAGGATGGATTCGACGATTTATATCTTTAACTGGATATTCTATATTTTTCGTACTAAAAAAAAATGGCAAGTTACGATTAATAATAAATTATCGATACCTTAATAGCATTATTATCAAAAATAAGACACCTTTATTACTAATTACCGAAATAAAGAATCGTTTACAAAAAGCTAAATGGTTTACCGTTTTAAACCTCAGAAACGGATATAACTTAATTTGAATTAAACCAGGACGTAAATAAAAAACGGCTTTCAAAACAAAATACGGACTGTATAAATATTTGGTTACGTGTTATGACCCAACACCTCTTGGCCTTCACAAACGGTCAGAAGCAGGGGTTCTCCAATTCCGAGTTACGTATCATCACGTACAATAATCTAAGGATTATTGGAATCATTTTCGAATGCAATAATCCAAGGATCATTAGGATCATTCTCGAATGTAATAATCCTAAGATTATTAGGATCATTATCGAATGCAATAATCCAAAAAAACATCACATAATTTATCAGTATATAAATACGTTCATTACCTTTCATAGTTTTAAATAGCACCAGCTTGTAATACAACTTGGTTACCTAGATTACCCTTAATTATTTATTATTACTAAACGTAACTAGCATACCCGTTATTACTTAATTTCCTACAGTACCATTACCAATATAAACCCGTACGACTAAGTTTAATAATTAGTTAATTAACCCAGCCGTTACACGTTACAAGCTTTTATTTAATAATACAGTTAAACTCTAAACAATATTTCGAATCGCCATTATATCGACCAGCGCTTAAGCAACCGCAATTCAGGAACCTACGGTTCAGCAACTTCAAGATAAAATTAAAAAACTTAAGGTTATCGTTTAACAACTTACCAATCAAATAACCGCATTAATAGGCATTCGCAAGATAAAACCTAAAAAGCCAGGGCCGTATAACGGAAAAAGGAACGTCCAGAGTTTCCTAACCCAGGCTCGGGTTTACATCTGCCTAAAGGGGCTTACCGATCCAGCAGATCAAATTCTCGCCGTTACAGCCTATCTGGAAAGAAATGCTTTCGATTAATTCGAACCTACCATAAAAAACTTCCTAGAAAAAAAAAAGTCCGATTAGGAAAAAGTTACCAAGGAAATCTTTTCCGTTTATATTAATTTCGAGAAGAAACTTAAAAATAACTTCGAAAATCCAGATAAGGAACGAGTTGCAGCCTAGCAGATTTTTTAACTGCGCCAAAAAGGACCAACCTTTAAGTACGTTATAAAGTTTAGGAACTTTATAGTTAAGGCAGGATAAATGGATGATAAAGACGATACTTTAATCGACATGTTTTATAAAGGCCTGAAGGAAAACGTTAAGAATAAAATTATTAAATTTCCACGACTTACGACACTTAATAAATATATTACCGAAACAGTAAAAATCGATAATCGGCAGTTCGAAAAACGATAAGAAAAACGAGGATATTTTACTTTACGGATTAAACACTTTAAAGCTAATTAGGGAAAAAGGCGTAAGATACCTTTTATTTCTTTTAAAACTGCTTTAGGACTTATGAAACTTGGCATTACTTAACGATAAAACATAAGCCAGGTATAGTATTATAATTACGGTAAGATGGAACATGTTACATAACGATGCAAAGCGTTGCTAAAAAACGATAAGAAAATATATTAAACCTTAATTTTAAAAGGACTACCAAGGAATTCCAGCAGTAACAGATAAGTTAATATAATCCGTATTTGCAGTAACGACGAACAAGAAAAAGTGCAATAAGAAATAAAAGCGGTTAAGGCCCTTTCCTAAGCAGCGATTAAACGGTAATAGTCTGCTATAATAGGATGGTTAATTAAATACTAAGGATAGAAGGAGTTTTTTACGCCTTAACCTTACTTACGATTATAAGAAAAAAGGCAGAAGCGGTACGAACAATTGGAATTAAACGCATAAATTAAGGAATATTACGGTTGGGACGAGACCTTGTTATTAAAAACGCCTGACCGATATGGGAAATTATATGTTATTTATTACAAACGAACCTATTACTTTCGATACGAAAAATAACAAGATTATATCTAACGCCGTATTACCCGTATATAGCATTAAGGATTCGACTTCCAAAATCAAACTGGAAGCGACCCCAGAAATTAGCGATAATATCGTTACTTACGTACGATGGCATTACAGGATACCATCGATATCCTTACCGCTAGAGAAAGTTGGCCTGCGGGCTAGAATTACCCAAAAAAGGATTTAATATGTTACTTTAAGACGTGTAATTACAAGATATAAAAAGAATGGATTTATTAGACAGTTATAAAGGCAGGACGAGAAATTTTTAACGACTTGCAATTTCAGCTGGTATTTACGACTGGTTTTAAGAAACGACAAAAGCTTCGAAAGGAAATATAATCCCGACAGGAAGATATGGCTAGGTACGACGTACAGTATTAACAATAGTCTGATAACCCAGACAGCTGGATAACGGAAGCAAACCGCCCAAAAAAAAGCACAATCGAACAAATCGAAAGGAACCTTTTTACCTTAAAACAGTACAATAAGTTGTTTGATGTACGCATCATGGAACTAGAGGTAACATTGCGACGATAAAAAAAGCATATCGAGCAGTTACAAATAAGGATTAAGCAGTTAGAGAATTTAAAAGATAGGCGTTACCTATAGAAAAGCTATAGGATAACGGGAGCTAAAGAAGTTAGTATAAACCTTTTAGAAAAGCTTTATACACGACGACAGGAGCCCATAACGACCTTATTACTTTGAAAATACGAATTAGAATATATTGGTATACCGTAATAGTGGATTGCGGAGCCTTAGGCGCTAATTATATTACCCCGAAATTGGTAAACCAGATTAGATTGTTATAAAAGGATAAAAAGAACCCTTACATCGCCGAGAACGCCGAAAATCAGGCATTCGCTTACGACAACGGAAAAATTACACGCAAGATTAATTATTTCGAGATTTTTGTTAAAAGACGAGTTTAGATAGTTAATTTCGATATCGTTCCGTTAAGGAATTACGACATAATTCTAAGGAGGCCATGGTTGTATTAGTACAACCTTTTGATCGATTGGAGTATTGGCCAGGTGAAGTTCGTTTTATATTTTATCGATAAGTAAGTAAAACGAATAAGATTTTTATATTCGATTAATAACGAGAAAAATAACAAATGCAGGCATGAGGATATGATAGAAACCTTATTACCCAAAAAAATACGACATAAAAAAGAGAAAGGGCATGATAGATGTATTTGATATATCATAGCCATTATCCGGGTACAGCTTCGCGATATTAACGAAATCCTGGAACACCAGCCCGAAGAGCCAGAAGACAACATGGCCAATGTATTATTACAGTATCGCAAATATAAGCGATTGTTTTAAAAGGAGCTCGAAACGAAGTTATTAGAATATAGCGAATAAAATTACGAGATAGTTTTTAAGGAAGGCACCTTACTTAAGTTTTATCTTATTTATAATTTTAATGCAATAGAACTTTATACCTTACGAGAATACCTGGAAGATAGATTTTAAAAGGGGTGGATTCGACGATCCATATCTTTAGTAGGATACCTTATGTTTTTCGTACCTAAAAAGAACGGCAAATTACGATTAGTAGTAAATTATCGGCATTTGAATAGCATTACCGTTAAAGATAGGATTTTTTTATTATTAATTATTGAAATAAAGGATTGCTTATAAGGAACTAAATGGTTTATCGTTTTAGACCTTAAAGACGGGTATAACCTGATTAGAATTAAATTAGGTTACGAATGGAAAACGGCTTTTAGAACAAAATATGGACTGTACGAGTATTTGGTTACGCCAATAGGACTTACGAACGTATTAGTAACTTTTTAGCGAATGGTTAATTATGTACTTAGGGAGTACCTGGACATTTTTGTTATATGTTATTTAAACGATATTTTGATTTTTTCAGAATCGGAAGAAGCATATGCAGGATATGTTTATTAAGTTCTTTAAGTTTTATAAAACGTTAATCTGTTAGTTAACGTAGAAAAAAGCCAGTTTTATACGCAAAAAGTGGAATATTTAAAACATATTATTACTTTAGGATATATTAAAATGGACTTTAAGAAGATTGTAACAGTTGCCGAATAGCTAAGGTTTATTACAGTTATCGAAATATAGGTATTTATTGGATTCGTTAATTATTATCGAAGGTTTATTAAATACTTTAGCAAGATTGCTATACCGTTATTAAATTTAACTAGGAAAAGAAACGAATTTAAATGAATAACGAAAACGGAAAAAGCTTTTTAATAATTTAAAGACGTAATTACCAGTGAACCGGTATTGATTATGTACGATCTAAGTCGCCTAGTTAAGTTAAAAACCGACTTTTCGGATTATGTATTAGGCGCAGTGATAGGATACCGAGATAATCAAAAAGTGCTTTATCCGATTGCCTTTTATTTTTATAAGTTGAAAGGAGCAGAATTTAACTATGGTATTTCCGATAAAGAATTTATGGTTATTGTTAAGGCTTTCCGAGAATTCAAATATATGTTAAAAGGGAACTTTTACCAAACCAAAGTCTATATTAACCACAAAAATTTTACCCGTTTTACCATTATACGAAAGCTTATAAGACGATAATTACGTTACGTAGAAAAGCTGGCTGAATACGATTTTATTATTATATACCAGAAGGGCTTTGAGAATGGTAAAGTAGATGTTTTTAGCAAACGATTTGATTTAAAGGAAAAATTGGTTAAGGTTAGTTACAGAATTTTCGATGTTACCCCAGAAAGATATTTGAAGTTACGACAAATTGTAATAATTAGGACAGTGCCCTTTAACCTATATCAGGAAATTTAACAATATAACGATAGTTTACCCGAAAACCAAAAAACAGATAAGATTTAAGTTTTAGAGGAACATTAAGAAAACTTAATATGGGATGTATATTAATACTTACTTTACGGACATCCAAGGATTTATAAAACCTTAAAACGATTATAACGTATTTATTACTTTTTTAAGATGAAGATAGCAGTATAGAAAATCAGAAAATAATGCGACGTTTGCGCTAAAGCTAAGGCTTTACGGTACAAACTATACGGAAAACTGCAACCATTTCCAGTTTTATAGCAACCATGGGATTTAATTACCATGGATTTTATTACCAAACTTCCCTTGTCCGAAAATCCAGCGATAGAAGTACATTATGATAGCATTTTCGTTATTATCGACCGATTTACTAAATTTTCCTATTTTTTTCCATATCTCGAAAATATAAACGTAGAACAAATAATATACATCTTTTTCCGACATATTTTCAGTATACATAAATTACTAACGGAGATTATATCCGATAGAAGAATTACGTTTACTTTTAAATTTTAATAAGGCTTTATAATATAAATCGGCCTAGGCGCTATTCGCAAACCAACTTTTGAAGGGTTGATTTGCGTTTGGCGGGCGGCGTACACGGACCACGGGGTAGGGTTGATTTGCAAAGATAAACCGTAGGGTTTTTTTGCGCGCGGCACCTTAATTGCGCCGTTTTAATTCGATA
Source organism: Monosporascus sp. 5C6A (assembly GCA_004155035.1). Taxonomy (NCBI): domain Eukaryota; kingdom Fungi; phylum Ascomycota; class Sordariomycetes; order Xylariales; genus Monosporascus; species Monosporascus sp. 5C6A. Next base: position 1,471 of record QJOB01000053.1, on the reverse strand, counting down.
CATTAATAAAACGACGCGGCGTATCGGACGGTTGCATTAGTTTGCGCGATAGCGCCCGCGAAGGTCGTCGTTTTGCGCCGTAAAAGTTGCCGTTGCAATTAAATTGGAATTTTTGATGGGGGAACTAAAAGGTAAAGGGAAGCTGGGGTCAGTCGGCGCCAAGCGGCGCCGAACGGCGTTAGTCTTTTTCTAAAAAAGACGACGAGGGTACCGGTAATTAAAATAGCCGGCGGTTAGGCATATTAAACAGCTTTTAAGTAAACGGTTTAAAACAAGTTAAGCGGTTATCTTAATACGTAAAACGCGTTTTTGGGGTGTAAATATCGCGTTACGTTTACGACTTTGGCGTACGCGTAAGTTTTTAACCTGGTAATTTATTAAATTTATTTATATATATATATATATATATATATAACTTACGTTGTTGTTTTAATACGCGTTTTTAATATAACGTCCGAAATCGAACTGTTCGTTTACTTGGCCGTATATAAGCTTGTTATTTGTAAAAAATGCCGTTTCGCATACGTCGCGGGCAAAGTCGAGAGCTACCTCGACGGCGGGGCCGACCACGCGATAAGGTCGGCCGGCGAACGCCGGGCCATTGCCTAGAAGGTCCGGCAGATTCCCGAAATCCTCGCGAACCAAACCCAGTTGGGCGTATCTTTTCAGTTCCCCGACCCGGCATGCGCCGCCGTCCCTTTTCTGCAGCGCCCGGCGGACGATGGGCTGGGCTGCCGGCGCTGCCCGTATATCAGCCGGGCGTTGCAGAAAATCCAGAAGCACTGCCGTACGGCTTACGGCTAGGTTAACCCGCTGGCGAAGGGGCGGCGGCGGCGGACCTGCCGTGGCGCGAGGGCGTGCGGTGCCAGAGGTTCTTCCGCGCCCGCGCGGCAAGCGGCTGGTTCGAGGTCGAACGGGGGCGGCGGCCCGCCAATAACGACGGCGGCGCGGAAGCGGACGCGGATACCGGCGACGATAACGGGTGGGAATCGATGTTGGCGACGTACGGCGGTAATCTGGCGGCGGATGAGGAGGGGCGGCGGCGGACGGCCGACGGCGCCGGCGGCGTCGACGTCGAATCGACCTGGGTTAAGGAAATGGGCTGGGCGAAGCACTTCGAGGGAAAGGACCTCGTCGAGCTGTACGAGGCCGGCGCGGGCCCGGTATCCGGCGCGGCCCGGGCAAGGCTGCGGGACGCGGCGGCGAGGGAGGAGCAGCAGCGGCTGGCGCGGCTAGGCGGCAGCTTCGACCGCGAAATGGCGAGGTGCGCCAAGCGGCTCGAGGCGGTACCGTACGAGACGTTGCGGTGGCTCGCTAGCATCGACCCGAACAAGCCGGCGGGGCGGCCGTTCGGTACGAAGGACCACGCCAGCTCGATGGACCGGTACCGGGCGTACTGGACGCGGTACCTGTGCTATTGCGTACGGGCGTGGCGGTTGGGCCGGGACGGGGCCGGGGCGCGGTACGGCGT